>JACCIB010000286.1:0-201877 GCA_018906965.1 Philotrypesis tridentata
CGGCTTCCTCTAATTGTGTAGGGGTGCTAGGGTCTGACATCGTTTCGTTGATTAGAGTGTCCACAGTTGCCTCGATTTGTCTTAACTTCACGTAATCTGTTTCTTCATCGAGCAAATCTTTCACTTTCGTCCTTATTCTTTGGTCTTCCTCTATTTCTTCCTCTAATAATTCGTTTGCCTCTATCAGTAGTATTTCCTCTTCACTCATGCTATCTTCATCATCTGTAGTTACCTCTTTGTCAATTTCCTGAATTTCTTCCAACTTATTGTTTCCCTCCAGGGCGGTTACTCGAGTTTCTCCGAAATCTAAAGCCTGTGCTAACCTCTGAGCTGACTTCCTCTGCTCGCCGTTATTGTCTGGCTCTACAGTGGATTTCGGCTCCAAGTTTAAGTTGGCTTCAGCTCTCATGATTTTTTCAGCTTTCCTGAATTCTGCTAACTCTTTTACCTTTGCCAGGCTCTTTTTCGAAAATTCCACGATATCTTCTAGTCCTCGACCTTGGGTCATGTCTTTCTCTACTCTAAAGCCTCGCTTTTTGCACAGCTGGATTTCTTCGTTTAACCTCGTATCATCGTCACTACTCTCCATTGGCGCAGCCGGCGCCCGTCTGGCTTAGATTCCGTGTCTCTAGCGATACTGGCTCTAACTTGATTTCCTCTGTTTGCCCCTGAATTAATCACTAGTCTCTTCATCTCTGTGACAGAGTCTGGCCGTTGTTTTGCAATGGCGTCTCTCTTTTCACATTCGCGTTTACTTCCTTCTCGGCCTGCAGCGTTTGCCCACGGGTTGCGTCAGCGTTTCTTTTCAGGCTTCGAATTTCTGTTTCCCTCTATTGTCTCTTCATGTTGTGCGCCTGTCTTTAATAGCTGGTCTAGCTGTTACTTACAAGCTTTGGCTGCTACTTCCTGACTTCGCACTGTTTCTCGTGGCTTGCTGCCACTTTCTCCCCCTCCCAAAATTGACATACTCCTGCAAACTGCGGGGGTATGCTTGTCAATTTTGTTCGCTAGTTGAGGGCCCAAGGCGTGAACACGGAGGTCGGCTGGCCCTTGGCGGCCTCCGTCGAGTCGTTTCCCAGAAGCTTTTCTAACGTGACCACAGTTTGTGCAGTCTCGCAGCGTCGTGCCTTTTTGTCCGCATACCTGACATGCAGTGTCTGGCTCAATCTTCGGCTGCAACGTTTGTAGAAGTTCTCTTGCTTTCGCACAGTTGTTGCAGTTTTTGAATTGTGCTCCAACTTGGCCACACCACTGGCATTTTCCGGACAATTTTATCGGGTAAGGGCAGGCGTTCTTCCTGTGACCGAATTGCCTGCAATTGTAACATTGCGTTTTCGGACAATTCGCTGCCCTATGTCCCACTGTCTCGCAAACGTGGCACGGTCCGAAATATTGAACTTGTGGCTGCGTTTGGTTCAGTTGTTGGCTCAGTGCTGGTGTAAAGGGTTGCTGAGGTTTCTTCAGATTTCCTGTTGTAATCTTCTGGGTCATCTTTAGGTGAACCTGAATACTCTATCTTTAGATTCTTGATTAGTTGTAAATGACTGACATAGTCTTTAGTAGAGATACGGTTGCGGCTACTACTTCTTTCCCTTCTGTGTCGTCTATGTCTGCTTCTATACGACGAGCCCTCTTCTGCAGAGCTGCTGTCTGACGAAGTGTCAGACGATTCTTCTGAAGAGCTGCTACTTGTAGATGGCGATCTTGACTTTTTGTGTAGTTTACTTCTCTTTTCTGTTTTCGATTTGTCAATCTTCGGTGTTGATTTCGGTCTGGAGTCGCGTCTGTATTTATGACTGATTTTCATTCTTATGGTGATGTCGGTTTCCGCTTCTGTCGATGTAATTTGCATTTCATGGATTGTCTTTTCCAGTTGTCTTCTCTGTGCCTCGAGTGAATCTTCATGCTCTGACTCTTCGCTTGAGTTTGGGCTAACCTGTAGTTTCTCATCAGTATTTTTCGATTTCTTTTTCGTTCCTGTATCACTTGCAATTGCTTCAATTTCTGGAAAATTCTTGGCGAATGAGTCGTTTACAGGTATATGCTTTTTTCCTGGTGAGGAGTGCAGCAGAGTTGAAGTATGCTGGTTCACATACCATTTGTTACTGGGTAAGGACTTATTCGCAGCTTCAGTCAATAAATGTTTTACGTGTTCGGAATATTGTATACTCGTCGACGCACTCGGTTGAATAAACTCTGGTCTAATTACTGGCTGTAACTGCGTCGTTAATTCTGTGACCTTTCTTCTGTTTGTTTCAAATTCCTCGTTATTCGTTTGTATTTGTCGTGGGATTGTCGGCTGACCGTCCTATTCGTACCAAGGTGCTGTTATATTTGTTTCCGTTAATATTCTCGCTCTAAGTAATCTGTCTTGCAGTATTGCTTTACTGCCGTTAGTATCCACATTTAGTACTTCTAAATAATCTCTTAATTCTCGTCGATCCAATTTGGTTATTTCTCTGATTATTGCTCTGACTTCCCTATTCTTACGGAGTGCCGTCATTACCTCTTGATGGTCGGCGTTGGACATTTTGTGGTCTTCTGGTGATTTATCCATACGTAACCGGATTTGTGATTACTGTCTTAAAAAAAAAAATTTGTTCGCTCTAACCTCTAGTACCACTAAAAAATTTTCTGTCTGACTGTAATCGGTCGAATCTAGTATCTGTCTGTATAAATCTTCCTGAAATAAAAAATAAATTTTTCCCACGTCTGTCCTTAAGTCGTTGAAAGTTATTAAATAATTTTCGACGTACAAACTGTTAACCGTCAGAGTAATTTGGTGGGGCACTGTATTAGTGGGGTATCAAAAATAATATATAGAGAAATAAGATTTACAGTAAATATAAATGATTTATATAATGTAAATTATGGTCATGCAAAAATTTTCCGAATGTTGGATAGGGTAAAATTTTAATTTTCTTCGCTGTTGAAGCGCTGTCGCGTAAAAAAAAAATTCGTTGCGAAAAGTATAATTTTTCTCGGAAACGATGGTATAGTAATTTGGCTTGTCTATAAAAATTATTTAATTCTCCGTCACTAGTCAAAATAAAGTCACGTGATTTTCTAAACAACGGCGAGGTTATCCGGCTACACGTGTCAATCGGTTTGACTGTAAGCTGTGACAAAAAAAAATTTTTTTTTGTGAAAAGCTGCATATACTACGGGTTGACCGTTCGCTATATATAGCGCTTGAGAAAAAAAAAATTTTCAGAATTTTTACCGCACTTGCTCTTTCGAGCGAAAGAAAAAAAAATTATCTTCTTCCCGACTTTTCCCGAATCCTTTTCCACGTGGCGTCTACCAAGATGGCCGCCGAAACCGACCGCGTGGCAAAAAATGGCTAAGTCGCGTATTCTCATTTTTCTTTTTCTCCGTCTGTACTCTATGCCGCACGTTGGGCGTCACTGTGACGTTGTGCTTTTTCCGTCCCTGGGGAGGCGTAGAACAACGTAATGACACCTATGCAGGTTTATCGCGAGCTCGTATTTAATAATTATTGTTGGACGCCCGAACTCGCGATCTGGTACTTCTATGATGCCGGCTTGAGAGCTCCTTATACTCTAGGTCACGGGGGAGAATGATACGCAAAATAAAGACACGCGACTTGTAAAATATAACACTTAGTAATTTATTATAACGAAAATCAAATCAATAGTTTCTACTCGCGGACGCGTACTCGTCCTCGGGCGAGCTCACCGTCTATAACGCGGGCTGGCTTTAGGTTAGGGACTCGCGGCGGGGAGGTATTTCACAACGCTCCTACCTGTCTCTATTCCTTTTCCTCTACGTCCTCGCGTTCTGGTGTTGCCTCGTGCCCTGTGGAAGCGCTCGCGAAAGAAACTAATACTCGCTCGGATAATCACACGGAGGGAAATGCTCGGGTCGCTCTGGTAGTCGCCTTGGAAGATTCTCTTAGCTTGTTCACTCGTGGTGTCTCGGTCCTCGTGGTACTCGATACTGACTATATTCGCGCGTTCGGCAACTACGCCGGTTCGCGGCGTCTATCGCTCTCTCACTCGCACTCACGCATTTTCGCTAGATCGCTCTCTCGCGCCTATCACATTTTTCCACGCTTTCGTACCATATATCATATCGCACTCTCGCGCCCTCTTTTACAACTCTTATAAATGCGCGCGACTTTTGAAACACGCTTACACGCATGACTGGCTCTATTAATCATATTTACACATTTTCGCACGGTTACGTACTTCGGCACGCTTACATTTTTGTTATCCGCTCGCACGCGCGCTGTGGATTGAGCCGTAGCTCTCCACCTTTTCCCAATATCATACGGCGCATACGCGTTGCCTCCACTCTCTCTCTAGTCTGTCTCTAACGCATTCATTCTCTCGCTATTCCATCCTTCTCGCACTCATGCTTCAGTCAATAGCTCGCCAACATGGCGGCCGCCGCTCGCGCGCGTACGCCTCGTGGCTCGCATGCCTTGTATCTCTTGTCTCTCTCGCTCTCGTTGCTTCAGCGCTGCGCCGTTCGTCCCTCTCTCTTTCTCTCGCCTTGGCTGCCGCGCGCTGCTACGCGCTGTGTTTCCCCCACTCTCTCGCTCTCGTACTGCTGCTGCTCGGCGGCGTGCTACTCTCGGCGCCGCGCTGTCCTGTGGCTTTAAGGGGTCAAGACTGTGTTAAATGCTGAAAAAAAAAATATATATTAGACCATGTGACTAATAATTTTATCAATTAAATGAAAAAAAGATTTTTTTACCTTAAACTAGATGTATTATAGATGATCTTCATGGTCTCAAACCTGGGAATATGTTTATCTGATTACCTGAAACAATTCAATAATGTTTATTAAAAAAATTGAGAATTTTAAAGTTTTTTTTTA
Source organism: Philotrypesis tridentata (assembly GCA_018906965.1). Classification (NCBI taxonomy): domain Eukaryota; kingdom Metazoa; phylum Arthropoda; class Insecta; order Hymenoptera; family Pteromalidae; genus Philotrypesis; species Philotrypesis tridentata. Next base: position 4,846 of record JACCIB010000286.1, read on the forward strand.
CTTGCCGCAGCTTTCCACAGCATCCGGTGAATCTATTGAGACCCTGCAGGTTGCAAATTTTTCCTCTTTTGTGTCCTCACAAACTGTATGGAGCAGATTTCTGAAAAAGATTGATTAAAAATAATTAGATTGTTATATATTAATATAATTAGTAATTTAGTGAATGTTACATATGTAAACATACATAACATTCACTCGTAACTTATCTTTTCCAATTCTGCTCCATTCAGTTTGTGCGGAAACATCATAGCAACTTCTCTGCCAAATTTGAGCCAGATTGGTTGACCGGTTGCTGAGAAAAGCTGCGGCAACTGACTAAAAATCTGGAAAAGCTCGAACAGAGAAAAAGGCATTTAAAGTTTTAGTTAATATTTCATTAAGTAAAGTGTACTTACAAATTGTTCAGCGTATCCAGGCCTTCTCAAGTCCAAAAGTGGTAATCATTGTACTTATTTAGAGTACAATTGATGTTGATCTGCCACATATTTGCTCGCCTCCCTAGAAAATAAATATTTTAATAACTTAAAAATTGTCTAGTATATTTATGAGTAATTTATGATATTTTACTACTTAAAACAAATTTTAGTTTTAATAGTAGTTTTGATACTTACAAATTTGGCTGTCACTCCAAGCAGACTGGAATGTCCTGTGTTGAGGTTAAAAAGCCTTGTCCAGATGCTCTCATGGAAAGTGAATCAAACTGATCAGCTGATCAGCTGTAACTGAAAATTGGAGCAGACTATCAATTACAATATGCCTAAAGCATCTTGTGTTTTTCTGCTGCAAAGATGCATGCATCTTTACAGCAGAGGCAAAAATTAAAAAGATGCAACTTCCCTTTTTTTGGGAGGCGGGGGGCGGAGGGGGGCTTACTAACTGTGTGGTAAGTGTGATGAAAAGTGAAAAGTGTAATAAGTGTTATTAGTGTTTTTGGATTAGGTGTGCAATGGAGTGTACAGTTAAGTGCATGTGTTTTTTGTATGTATGATGTGTTTGAGTTAGTAAGCCCCAGGTCCATAGGAGTCTTCTTCTGGGTGCTTCCTTTTTCTTCTTGCTTGACGTGCCTCAAGCGTTGATTCTTGAGCTCTTCTATTAGACCAGAAAAGGCGTAGCTCATCTGCACTTTTGGCCCAGTCTACTGCAAAGGATCCTGGATGGACGTCGAAACTCTTCATGATGTTCAGTACTCCGGCTTTTCCATCATTGAAGGAGGCAACTGCTATGTAAGTACCAATTTCTAAGACTACAAGACCGCTAAAACTTTCCTTGGGGATGAGCTTCCAAATAGATTGGTTGAAGCTTTCGTTGCTGTTTTGAGTAAAGCCTCCAACGCATCTCCCAAGCAAGTCTGGCTGTGTCAAGTCTTCGTAAATTGGCCTTATTGCCTCCATAATAGCTGCCGGAATACTATTCTTGTGGTGAAAAGTCTTCAGCTTCTTGTTAGCTTTGGCTACTTACCATTTACACCAGCTGTCGGATCCTGGAGGACAAAGGTGGTGTCTTGGCTCTTGATCTGTTGAAAGTTTATGATAAAATGTCGCCCAAATGGCATTTGACATTTTGTCTGCTGAATCTTTATGGCCTCTGATGGAATTGCCATAATACCTTGTCAGCTCATCAATCCTTTGAGCTGTTAATCGGTTCTTCCCACCAATGCCAGCACCGTCACTTAGCTTTTGGCCAGCTAAACTTTTCTTGAGGTTCCGTAGTCTCGTTCCCATCCTCTTCTGGACGTGTCCTACACATTCTTTCGTCTCAATTACGAAGTCATCCCCATATGGCTTCGTGTCACACAAGGCCTTGTATACCTTGGAGTCGCCATCTCCAATATAATTCTTATACCTGACTCCATGGATTTTCTCAGATCTCTGGAACATTTCAACGATGCCATCCACTTCCATTTTTCCAGAGCTTCCTTGATGGTTGGCTGAGCACTGATCTTGATGTGTCTCAAACCATTCTCGATATTCCTCGGTGTCCTTGTCTTTCTGCAGTTCACAAGCTTTGCAGAAAGATTGCTTTGGCGCCACATCAATCACTTTGCCATTATCATTTCTGATCAAAGTGGATACGCCTTGGAGGGAAGAAAATCCTCTTTTCCTCCAAGAACCATCGCCAGACACCGATGTACATGGATTTTCTTGAATTTCACCTGAAATTTCACTGCAGTCTTCCTGTAAAGCTGCTTTCATTGACTCTTTAGCTACTTTTTCACTAGCTATTTTTAATTCATGATTAATTGTTCCAAAGTGACTGTGTGCAATTGGAGGCAAGAAATCCATAAGTCCACAAAAAGTTTGTAAACCAGTGTGCCCGTGTCCAAGAGCTCTCATAGCTAAAACTACTCGTCGATTAATTTCATAAGCATTGGCTTTCTTTCCAATGTGTCTGCTGGAGTCAATGAAAGTAGCTTTAGCGCACTTGCTGCAAGTGACAGAGAGTTTGCTACCAAGTCCTCTGGTAGAAACTTCATAAAAAGTGATGTCACCGCCACAAGTTTTACAAGCCAGACATTCCTGTAATCCAGGTAAAAGCAAGGAAATGTCAAATATCCTATATTCTATAGGACCTGCTTCTATGTACTCTGAATTTAATTTAGCCTTTGATCTCGATACAGGAATCTCTGGCTTGGCGAAAGACTTATCTGCTGTTCCAGATGTCGAAGGCTGCATACTGGCTGTCGACGTAGGCCTTCCTCCAGATGTAGAAGGTTCAACATTTCCTTTAAACCCTCTTGCTGCCTTCTTCTTTCTTCCAAATCTTCTTTTGCCATGTGCAGATGAGCCAGCCTTTCTGTTTCTTGAGTCCTTGTTTCCACTCATTTTAATATTTTATATAAAATCTGATTTTATAATAAAATATTTGTGGGACACTTATAAAAAAGCACACTTAGAAAAGTTCGTGCAAATTTGTAAAAATTATTAACTTTGTGTTAGAAGATACTAACTAAAGTTATTTTAATAATATTTTATTTATTGATATTTGAATAATCAAATAGAATAAATATTTATTATTAAAATAAGCCAATATAACCTTCTTTCACTCAGTGGTAAAGTAGGAATCTGATTCCTACTACTGCGTGCAGAGTAGCTAGTATACCTGCGTCGGTAAGCGCCAAATTTGAAATTGGCTAAAATTCAAAAAACTTTTTAATTCGTTTTTTTAAAATTTTTTTAGTAATAATAAGGATTAAATAAATTTTTGATACCATAACAGGCACTAAAAAATTAATAACGAGAAAAAAGTGCAATTTTCGGAATTCGTTATTTTTATTTTTTAACATTTTTTTTAGTTTTTTGCCTGTATCTTTTCAAAAAATTTTTTTTTGTAAAGCGGGTTTCGGGAGCTTATTCTTGAACAAATTGCCTATCGAATTATGAAAAAAAAAATCGATTTTTTCATAGTTTTAACACAGTCTTGACCCCTTAACAGCTGACTGCTCGCTTGCTGCTCTGAAAGCACCACCGAGTATAAGAGTATGTTATCTTAACTGGGTGGTGTCCAGGCGAGCAGCCATCGACGGGATCCCCGTCACATCTTATACTTTTTAATTACTCGAAACGTTTTTCCTTTTCGCTTACGATGAGCTATATATATGCTTCTCAAATAGATCGTTCTTTGAAAGCATCTATATATATTGTGACGGTCTACCGTCAGCGGAGGTTCGCCTGGACACCATTGGAGCCGGGTAAAATAAATAGCAAAAAGAGTGAGAACCACGGCCAGCGCCGCGTGAACAGACGAGAACAGCGTGCAGCGCCGCACGAGCCTGAGAGAGCGAGAACAGCACGCAGCGCCGTGCGAGTGAACGAGAGAGAAGAAGAAGCGGCAGCAGCAGAGAGAGGGAGACACCGCCCAGCAGCACAGCGAGCGAAGCCATGTTGGCGAGCACTACAGCAGAATGCGTGCGAGAGAGAGAGAGATAGAGCATGGGTGAGAGAGACAGAGCGAATGATAATAGAAGAGTGGAGGCAAGCGCTGAGCCTCGTACGATATTGGAATAAAGTGGAAGACTGCGGCCCCGTCCACAGTATGTACGCGAGCGAGACGAACATGTACCACCTTTGTTGTATGAAATAGGCAGGCGGGAAAGCTACAGATCAGCCAGACGAAAGATACAGCCAGACTAGGACATAAAAACAAATTCAAATGTCGCGCGAGAGCAGAATTAATTATTAAAAGGGCACTGAATGATTGATGACATATATGGCACTAGGCGCGACATCACGTGATATGTTCGAAAGAGACAGACATAGGGAAAAACTAATGTGTGCGAGCGAGATAGCAAGAGACGCCGCGGCCGCGAGGAAGCTGGGCGCAACAGGCAAGACAGTCAGTGTGCATTGAGCATCAGAGAGCAGCAGAGAGCATTGAAGCAAAAACAGCGACACAAAATTCCCTTCAAAAGACTTCGTCTTACTGTCGACTCTCCACAATTAAACAGTGTTGAGAGGTAGCCCGCGAAAGTTTTACGCCGCGCGAAGTTACAGGGCACGAGACATCGCCATACTAGAGGACGAACAGAGCACGAGTTTCAGCCAGGTAGACAATCGTATTAAGGGGTTATGACAGTGTTAAAATTTTGAAAATACCCATTTTTTTATTCACTTTTTTCATAGTTAATAGTCTGTAGAATATGGTCCTGAAAGCCGTTTTTGGCTAAAACAATTTTCCTCAAAGATATCAACAAAACACTAACAAATCTGTTTCAAGTAAATTTTTGAAAAATCGTGATTTTTAAATATTTTAATTAGGCCAAACTCGTGGAAAGGATTGTTCTAACCCCACTTTTTACAGAGTAATTTCATGAGAAATCTTACTGAAAATATGACTTAAAAACCGTTTTACAAACCGTATTTTTCTCAAGAGTTATGAATTTATTTCCGTAAAATAAATAAAATCTGTAAAATTAATTTTTCTATGTGTGATTTTATGTTACTAAACTCAATGTGTTAAAGTAAAGGCATTCAATAAATTTGAATTTGCCACTCGAATAGGTTGTACCTCACAGCGTCTGGTCGAGAATGAAGATTTCTGTTTGATCGGTATAGTAGAATTTTCTGTAAAGCAGCAGAAAGCAGCCAAACAGCTGTTATTCATCCAAGACACTAGATCAGTGCAGTTAGTCTGCTAGCTGCTGTAGCAATGCTTATAACCTTATAGTGGTGTTGCAAAAGTGCAAGAGCTTCTGCAGAGTAGAAAAATTATTCAGATAAATATTGGAAACTAATTAGTAATAACAGTGTTCATAATGAGCTTTTTCTTTGTTGGTTTATTTTTTGCTTTTAGGTATACGGGTGCAAGCCAGCAAAATGGGAGCTTATATTGACTGCCTGAAGTATTATTTTGCATACTTTTTAAGAACTTGAAGTGTATTTAATAATGGTAAGTACTGTATGTAACTGTAATTCATAAACATAACTTGATTATGAATAGCTAACGATAATTTTTATTTTATTTTCAGCTTCTAAATGCTATTATCACACAGCATGACAAGCGCATACCATCAAATATACTTTATTGTACGTATATTTGAGTACCAAAAGCAAATCAAGGTATGCCGGATATTTTCTGTAAGTATAGCTGAGTTCATTTGAATGATTTACATTATAAACTTTAAATGCCTTTTACTTGAATTTAGTTTTTTCATGCTTTTTGTGTACTTGCCGCAGTTTTCTGAAGGAACTGTACTATCAATCATGATGATCCAAAGTGGGAAACCTTCTTTATGAGTATGGTCACAAACTGAGTGGAGCAGAATTGGCAAAGGTAAGTTCAAAGTGAATGTTACGTATGTTTACATATGTAACATTCACTATAATTACTAATATTGCCAATGTATGTTTAATTAATTATATTAATTTTGTGTTTTTCAGGAATCTGTTCCACTTAGTCTGAGACCAGACTCATAATGAAGATTTGGCACTTTGATTCATCAGGATTGATGGTACGGTTCCATCAGAAACATGCGGCAAGTAAATAAATGTGATGAAAATCATGATTTTTGGTAAGCAAATACCTTTAATTGTTTTTAAATGTTACACTCACTTTATGCATATTATTTATGCATAAAAGTAATGTATAATATTTGTATTTGAAAGCAAAAATATAGTTTTTAGAGCACCTATATATCTATTAATTTTTTACAACACTAACAATTTTTCTTTTTTTTTCAGGTTTTAACACTGTCATAACCCGTTAACCTCACAAGTGTGCGCTCGCGAGAAACCGTCGGTCGACGGCCAGCAGCCGAACGACAGCACACACGTGCTTTCATTCACGTAACTTTATTTATTTTAATAAACGCCGGACAGTTTTCATATTATCTGTGTTGTTATTATTTGCGAGAGTTCCCTATTCCCTCTTTTTGTAAACCACAGCCCCGGGCAAGAGATCTCATACACCGCTGAGCAGCCGGTGCAGTGGTCAACGAACCGGGCGTCCAACTTAAAATTATTGTTAAATTAAATACGGTTCGTTGACAGGTAGCCCGATCAGAGGGTGAGAGTAGTATTTACGACTACAAATACGCAACGTCACAGTATATAGCACACAAAAAAATAAATAAAAATCTTAGACTAATTAGCACAAAAGTACAATAAAGACCCTTTAATTTAAGCTATTAAACTTTGAAAACCCACGATTGGATCAAAAGTTAGTAGCATTTGAAGAAAGGGAAAAATCTCCAAATTTTCGAAAGTCGATTGATTTCATGAAAAAAAAGCGAAATTTGCCTTTTTAAATCCTTGTGCCTTCCGATCGAACCGACTGATTTCAAAGTTTAATAACTCAAATTGAAGCTCCTATCTTCTACTTTTTTATTCATTTGAAGTTGAAGTTTCTCACGCGATAGGCTATATATATGCTTCTGAAAATCAGTAAAAAATGATCAACTTGAGAAGTATATATATAGTTCATGATATAAGAAAATATTGATTCTGATAAAGTAGAATGAAAGTATAAGAAAAGAGCTTTAATTTGAGGTATTCAGCGTTAAAAACGCACGACTGGATCACAGTGGAGAAGAATTTGAAGAAACGAAAAATTCTCTGGATTTTGTCAAGCATGACATGGAAGAAAGCGTTAAAATAATTGTTTTTCTTTTTTTATTTAATACCTCATGATTAGCGACCCAACCAATCATTTTCAAAGTTTGATACCGCAAATTAAAGCTCTTTTCTTCAACTTTCAATCTAGTTGATCTGAATCAAAATTTTCTTATGTCATGAACTATATATATGCTTCTCAAATTGATTCTTTTTTACTTCTTTTGAGATACATATATATAGCCTATCGCATGAGACTCTTCAACTTCAAATGAATTAGTAAAAAAGTAGAAGATAAGAGCTTCAATTTGAGCTATTAAACTTTGAAATCAGTCGGTTGGATCGGAAGGCACAAGGATTTAAAAAGGCAAATTTCGCTTTTTTTCCATGAAATCAATCGATTTTCGAAAATTTGGAGATTTTTTCCTTTCTTCAAATGCTACTAACTTTTGATCCAATCGTGGGTTTTCCAAAGTTTAAGAGCTTAATTTAAAGCTCCTTTCTTGTACTTTTGTGCTAATTGGTCTAAAATTTTTATGTATTTTGTTGTGTGCTATATATATGCTTTCAAAGAACGATCTATTTGAGAAGCATATTTATAGCTCATCGTAAGCGAAAAGAAAAAACGCTTCGAGTAATTGAAAAGTACAAGAAAATACCTTTAATTTGACATACTTAACCTTACAAACGGATGCTTGGATCAAAAGTTAGAAGGATTTTAAGGAAAAAAGGTAAAATCGACTATTTTCATAAAATGAATAATTGAGAATCTAATCATCTCTTCGAGCCAATGATTTTTTATTACTGCCTACGTTTCGAGCCCAGTAAGGCTTCTCTCACTGACTCAGTGGACGGTCCAGATATTTACATTTTTTCTGTTTTTCTTTTTATTGACGTTTTATTTATTTATTTATTTATTTAGTTTTTTATTTTATAGCCTTAAGCTTCTATGATACGGAGTGCATTTTATCATTTTTTTTCATTTTACCAACATCAAGCATTAGAAGCAATTACATTACTGTCCGTTTCAAAAAAGAGAGCAGCTGAGTTTCCAAGCGAATAACTTGCTGAAAAAAATCGCACAAAAAAAAAGAAAAGCCATACAAGACAGAGAATTTATCTGTGCGTTGATTGGTTTTTTGGCACTTTGAAGGAAGGTCAATTTTAGACCGCTGCCATGGGCTCAAAAATCGAGTGTTATTGCCGTAGAAAATCAGATAGATACTAGGAGGCTTTGAGAACGGAATTGCGTTGAAATTTTTAAAAAATTATAAAGTGTTTCATTGTATATGAGCAAATACAAAGAAAAACTGTCTCGGTAATGAAAAATCGCATCAAGATGGGACTAGGCTGAAAAAATTGGAAAAAAATTACAGATCCTTAAAATATACAACTCGTTTTCGTCATGTTGTTATCTTTCTTGCGAGAGCCGTCCAAAATTAAGAATTTTTTTTTGGGACGAGTCGAATAAATTGGGAAAATAGCTATAAAAATCCAGATGCTCGTTCTGACAATTAGCCGGCGTACTCCCGAGACAGTCCCGACTAAAAACGAAGGGCGTGAGATGAACACATGATGGTTCAAGGGCCGAACGGAGAAAGACAATGCTTTTGCTTGGGACTGGTCTTCGGACCGCGCCGGCTACTTGTCGTAACGCACATCTGGATATTTATAGCTATTTTCCCAGTTTTTTCGTGCAACTCATGCCAAAAAAAAATTCTGAATTTTGGACGGCTCTCACAAGAAAGATAACAACATGACGAAAACGAGTTGTATATTTTCAGGATCTGTAATTTTTTTCCAATTTTTTCAGCCTAGTCCCATCTTGATGCGATTTTTCGTTACCGAGATAGTTTTTCTTGGTATTTGCTCATTTACAAGGAAACTATTTACAGTTTTTTACAAATTCCAACGGGATTCCGTTCCAAAGTCTTCAAGTATCTACTTGATTTTTCACGGTAACGACACTCTATTTTTGAACCCACGGCAGCGGTCTAAAGTTGACCTATCTCAAAAGTGCCAAAAATTCTGCATTTGTTTCTCTTCTTTTCGCCATTGTGAATCAATCAATGCGCAGATAAATTCTCTTTCTTCTATGGCTTTTCTTTTTACTGTGCGTTTTTTTCAGCAAGTTATTCGCTTAAAAACTGAGGTGCACTTTTTTTTTAAACGGATAGTTCGTAGAAGCCTGAATCCAAGTTCGTCGTCTTCTAAAACATGAAACTTTTGAGTAGTGCTTTTTCGTATGTCCTAGCGAGTGTAAAAAGCTTAGGGATACACGTTTTATCTTGTTTTTTTGTATTTTAAAACTAAACTAATTATTAGTCGCGGAGGGTCGATTGAACTGAACTACTCTTCGCTGCAAATTATGAACTGCACCAATCTTCGCTGCAAAATTACGAACTGTACTACTCTTCGCTGCAACATTTCAACTGGGATACTTTTTCGCTGGGAATTATGAAATAAACTGCTTCTCACTGCAAAAATCTGATATGCACTATTTTTCGATGCAAATATGAAGTGAATTCGTTCGGAGCGTCGATATGACATAATTACTCTCGCGACCTTTCATTAATTTTTCTCGCTCGAGCGCGAAATACAAATTTGTAAATTACACCTGTTTGGCATATACTGTTCCACATAGCTGTCTGATATTGCATTGGTTCTCGCTTACACTAATTTTTATAGCTCGCACGCTCGCTATGGGTGGAGCTGTAGTTTTCCACCTCTTGCCAATAAAATTCTCTACACGGCACGGTGCCTCTACTTTCTCATAATCTGTCTTTAAACGCACCCTCTCTCTCCTGCATACTCGCTCTATTTCACTCTCACGCATCTGCACCCAGCTGGCTTGCCAACATGGCGGCGATCGCTCGCACGCGTGCACGTCGAGGTTTCTTCGTTGCTCCACAGTACTCGTGTCTTCCCTCTTTCTCCCCTCTCGCCTCGTACATAGCCCCCTCGCGCCGTCTCTTTCGACGAATGTAAGATTTATCAATCTTATACAACTTCGGTTGGTGCCCATGCGAGCAAGCCATTAACGAGATCCCTGTCACAGCACCTACGAAGTAAAAATAAACAATCTCTCGAATCGAATATAACTATGATTTAAGCAACGGATAACCTGAGCAATGACTTGATGAGGGTGATAAAAATGCGATTTGGTGCTTCTGGATTTAGTACCGTGATGCATATACTATTTTCTGCACGAGCAGCGTAAAATGCGTAAGGCTTATAGTATTCACTTTACCCGCCGTGAGGAGACAAATTTGGGGGGGGGGGGACAAATTTAGACGATTATCTAAAAAGTGACAGTTCGCTCTGGAATAAAGATACATTTTTAGTCGCATTTAATTCTAAATAGTGTGAAATGATAGATTTAAAGAGTAGTATTATGAGGGGGGGGGGGTTATGCCCTTCGTAATTATTTATAAAACTAAGGTTGTAAATTGAAATATTTAAATTAACTAAACTCAATTAGCGCGAGTGATGCGAACGCGGGGACAAGGTTACACCGCACGCGTCGCTCTCAAAAAACGCTTGGACTGCTTTGCGTGATTTGCAATTTGTTTAAATTGTCTAAGTTAATTAAAGGGACCTACCTCTGGCTGTATTTCTCGAGAAGTCCTTTGAACAGAATGGAAAACAGATCCTCGGATGCTGGAGTGAAATCATAAATCAATCGATTCGGGACTCTGTGCTTTATTCTTTATAAAACGATGACAGTGGACCCTCAAACGTCCTTACAATTTAGCTCTTTAAGAAGAATAATTGAAGCAAAACGTTTTGCAAACTAAACCCACGATAATGAATTTACTAATTGTTCAAGTTATTTAGAGAAATTAGCGGACAATGGAAGAAAAATCTGAAGAAACTCAAATCTGGTCTGGGCAACTCGGCCGATCTCTAATAAGTGAGGCTTCACTCCCCTAATTGCTCTCTCGGACGCATTTCGAGGCCTCCCCTCTCTTCATTAACGCACACTCTCCTTCGCTGCCCTCTCTCGGCTTTCTCTGTCTTACCCATAGGAGTCTATGGGACTTGGCGACAGTGAGGCCGAGAGAGCGCAGCGTCAGCAGAGCACGTGTCGACCGTTGCCGACGGCGGGGAGGTTGCTAATAGTCGCAGAATTCGTGACACAAGATACTTTTGTGTCCTTGAATTCTGCGCCTATACTTGGCTATGCTAGCTGTTACCAGCCTTGGCTCGACCAGCAATTTGTTAATTACTGAACGAAACAAGAGGTACAAAAGCCGTCACATGACATCCTCCCCTTGTTGAGAATGTTCGCCGTCCCGGTGAACTTAAAATTGAGAAGAAAATGTGGCGCTGTTTGTAACTGCATTGGTTAGTTTGCTTATAGTTAAACTTAATCTTAATATTAGTAGGGTGAGTCTGCTGCTGTGTTGACTGGATTAGTCCTGTTGGCTTTATTATGAACGGTTTAAATAAATTTGGTCATATTTGATTATAAGCATTTTATTGTGAAATGAAAAAAATTTGTTTTGTATATCAGACAAGGGTCCATAATTGTTGTATCATTTGGTATTACTCGCAGGATAGTAGGTGGATCTTTGGAGTCCTCTGGCTCTTGGACTGCCTCTATGTTCAGAGGTCTTGGCTTCGGTGTCGGGTTGACGGGTTGCTTTGGCTCTGATTCCTGATGGAGGTCAATCAAGATGGGGTTTCCCGGCTCGTACAGCAGCTGCAAAACCATTGTCGTACTTTTTCGGTCACTGTATTGTACAGTAATCGAATCGGTACCCCGCTCAATAACCTTGAGGTCGCCAAATAATTCCAGTTTATTTAGCACTTCATCTCCGTTGCCCTGTTGTAGTGCACCTCGATGGAGTTGTTCCTTTGGTATCTCATGTCCGTTATGCGCCATGGTGTTAACGGCATGAGACCTCCGACGGCTCCTTCTTCATCGGATAGTTTATAGTCCACTAGGAAATATTTTTTTCCAATTCCGTCTTTGGATGTTTTAGTTGAACCTATGCTATTTGGTTCGCATACGAGTTGTGATAAGGGGTCTGATATATGTTTTTATTCTACGCTTTTGTCATCACTATCTATATCTTAATTTTCTGTTATTTCTAAAAAATGTTATGTGTTGTGATCTAATCCTATTTCTATTGTGCCATCAGTGTATTTGTGACTGGAGCTATCATTTGGTATAATAGTTAGTGTTTTCGGGGTGTTATAATGTGTTATGTTGTTTGTTATTGTTATGGTTTGACCTGAATTTTGATGTTTGCTGCTGATGGACCATACTTGTTGTTTCGAGCATGTTTGTTCATGTAGCCTATAGATGCTTGTATGTATACTTTTAGCACATGGTGCATGGAATTTGGTTTTCATGATGTTTTGTGTCATTCTTGGGTTTTTTCTTGGTTCAGCGAAAGTTGCTTTGTAAATTAGGTCGCTTGCCATTCTTGATTTTTCGGCATTTTGCGTGTGGAAGTATTCTACATATCCATACCAGAGTCGTCCACTCTTGTCTCTTACGGTGTTGTAGTACACAATTTCACCAAATTGAGCGCAGTATCTGAAGAACATTTCATCTTTTTGTTTATAATCGTTGTTGGTCACGACATGCACTTCTGATTTTATCGTTGGTGATATTGTTCTTGGACTCCTTGTGCTGAGGTTTCTTTTTGGTATGATTGTTTGATCCTTTTTTAATTTCGTGGTGAGTTCTTGTAAAATTTTGGTTTTTATTAGAACTGATTTTAAATGGGTTGCTTTAATAGTTTCTTTTTTCGTTTGAAATGGTAGTGTGATTTTCCTGCTTATTGGGTCCGTGCGATGATCTGCAATGTCTATTGTTTGAGGAGTTCCAATCATTTCGAATTGTTTAATTACCATACATATTGGTGTGGTGGTTTTGATGAACATAGATACAGGTGCTTTGGGGTCCATCATCTTCTTTCTTGGTTGCTGTTGTTTTCTTTAAAAACATTGTGTTATTATTGTTTGGTAAGTTAAATATGGGGATGGATTGTTAGTATTCTGTGTCTGCTATTTGAGTGGGTAGTGTTAGTTCTTATTTTGATTTTGGCTGGGATTTTTGAAGAATTCATGAACTACTAAATGTCAGTGTAATTAACAATATCATAAAATGTTTAATATAGTTAATTTATCGTCTTATTATCCTATAATCGGTACTACTCAAAACATTCTATTAAAATGTGAGGACGATGGCCTCAAATAATAATAATTGGAATTCCATGTTTTAATTAAGTAAAGATTTAAAACTAGAAGCTGTAAACTACATAAATATTAATTTAAAATTTTTAAGCTTGATATATTTTCCAACTTGAGTCATAGAAATTTATTTTATAACATTTTTTTAATATGTAATAATAGTTACAATTATTTTTAATCAACTTCCTGTAACCTTCTGATAATAATAACAGAGCTTTATAAAACATACATACAAATAACCAAAAATTGAGCCTAGAATGATTGCAAGATTAAGTTGGAATTCTTCGAAAATTGGTTAACGACAGTAATAAATACATATAGAATGAAAAATCGATTAAGAGATTTTGTAACGGTGTTTCATTAACAAGTTACTTTGGTTAACCTTGCATAATTTGAAGATGGTATCCATCGTTATCTATGATAAGACGGGAAGGCAAGTTTTTCCGTAAAAAAATTGCGTTCTACATGATAGAATTTGTTCCTGTTTTTTTTAAATGAATGTAAATCAACAGAATTTAAATCTCATATATAATTGTATACAATCGTCCTCGACATAGATTTTTAATGAAATAACGATAGCAACACATTTACTGAATTACTAAGTCGAGTAGATTGTACATCCGCTCGTTGCTTCCATAAATAAAAGAAAAAGTTCTCATGATGTGAAACAATCTTGTTAAATTACATAATAATTTTAAACAAACATGATATTACCACATATTATGGGCACATTTGTCATGTGATAATGGCATGTAAGAACATCATGCCATTCTATTACATGTACCGTAGGGTTAAATTGAAACTTTGAATAATAACATATTGGCGCTATGTTCTGCGCATGTTTGTGACCCATCACGCAACGCCCAATTTACCGGAAGAATGGTTGCCTCATCTCCCACGGTAAATACGGCGTCATCGTGATCGATCACCAAACGTCGGCTAGAATGCGCAGAACGTAGCAGCAGTCGCAATTATTCAAAGTTTTAATTGTACCCGACTGTACCTTTTCACATACTGCAATTTAGTCAAGTGTTTTTAAACACTCATTTATTTATTTCAAATCGATTGCTTTTTATAAAAGAACTTGCCAATTTATTTATTGATATCATAACTTTCTTTTGGTAATGTATTTAGATGAGTATGTATACACTATCTAGTATGATTTGATCCCTCGGTAGTTTGTTAAAATTTTTTTGTTGTTCTTATCGATCTCTCCGAGGCTTAATATACCAGCTTAAGATTTAAAATCAAATCTGTATACATCGAAAGGATGAGGTGATGCGTGACGTCATATGTAAACAAACCGCGCGAAAGACTTTTCGCGCTATATAAGCGACGATTGCCGGCTACTTCCTCACTTCCGAGACAGTAGCTGACAAAGCGGTATAAATAATTGCTGTGTCACTCGGTCTCTCACTTCCCCCGCTGTTAACTAGCCGGGGGAAAGGATTATCGAGATGTACATAAATCAAATGTGCTCCAATATGTAAGTTTCAAAAATATCGCCTTTTCTTTGTAATACTTTGTTCATTTTAAAGTCTGAATGTTTATTGAAATAAAAAATTTTTGACAGTTTCCTGATGAGGGCGACAATGATCGCCGAAACGTCGTTTCTTAAAAGAAAGGAGTTTTAATTTTTTTTAACCCTTTCTAAACCATTGCCTCGGAGAGAGCGATAAGAACAACAAAAGAATTTTAACAAACTACCGAGGGATAAAATCATACTAGATAGTGTATACACACTCATCTAAATACATTAAACATGGACCGTGGATCTTCACCGGTTCTAAGCAACGTTTCCTTTGACGATATTGAGAGAATATACGGAGCTGATTCACGACAGCACATTAAGACATGGATCACGCTACAACGAGACCTAACGAGAGCAAGATTTCAAAGACACTTCCTACTGCGATGCACGACATACGACACACGCCCTGCAAACGTCAACAACATCGCAAGTAGTCTGAATCATTTAAATTATCATAGTGCGGTTCGAAATCAATTCAAAAAAGTTGCTAATAACTTGCAACATAAGATTCTAAATCTTGAGATCGAAGATATTTGTATACATATTAGTTTTATAGAATCACAGTGTGAAAAAATACACAAAGTTTTACAAGATATACTTCCACATGAAATTTTAGACTTTGTTACGTCAAATCAGGACAAGCATAATACCAACCTTCGCTTTAATCTCAATATGACTCATAATAGAAAATTCGATAATGTAAATAGAAAAAATGATACGAATTCGAGTTTTGAAAAATGGTTCACCAATTTCACAAATATAGACATACCGACTAATGTAAATATGTGACCGCACTAGGTAGGAAATTTAATCCTACGAGTAGTCTTAATGAAGTTCTGGTTATTGAATGCATCAAAAACTTAGAAAACACAATATCAATTAATTACATTCGCGATAGTACTGCAAATAGAGTCCGAAACACATTAATAAATAATATCACACAACATCGTAATAAAACGAGACATATAACAATAGAAGAAAAGATTTTTGAAAATAAATTAACGGAAACTACGAATTTCATTAAGACTCATAAAGATATTATGTTCACCTTTGCTGAAAAAGGTAACGTAACAGTTGCGATGTATAAACACGATTATATTGACAAGATGGAAAATCTTTTAGCTGACACTAACACATACAGTATAATTAAGAAAAATCCATTATCAAAATTGCAATCGAATGTAAGGAAGCTAACAAATATGTGGAATGAAAATGGTTTTTTTGGTAAAAAATATAAAAAACAGTTTTTCACACAAACTGATACATGTCTACCAAAAACGTACGGTTTATCAAAAATTCACAAGAAAGACCATCCTCTAAGACCTATTATTTCAACAGTAGGCTCACCTACATATTTTTTATCAAAATATTTATTTAAAATCTTACAAAATAGTCTTAAAAAACCTCATTCATACATAAAAAATAGTTATGATTTTATAGAAAAAATTAAAAATGTAAACATTCCGAATGACCACTGTATTGTCAGCTTAGACGTAAAATCGTTGTATACAAATATTGATAAAACACTAGTCATGCAGAGTATTGAAAAAAGATACATACAAGTAACGAGAAAGTTTGAAATTCCACTTGACGAGATTTTAGATGCTTGTAGTCTACTTATGGATAATACATACTTCCAATTCAATTGTAATATTGTAAAATGTCTATTATTCGATAATGATTACCCCTCTGTTTTCGTTGAAAAATACGTCAAAAAACGATTATCTGCAATCAGAATGACTAAAAAACCAGAGCAATGTGCGAAAATAATACATATAACAATCACATTAGCATATCGTACATCGATGGTTTCTATGAGCGGGTGCGACATTCATTTAAGAAAAACAACATTACGACCATTCCAAAAATACACAGTAATATGTGCAATATTATTGTGAAAGGAAAGGATAAAAAAGAGAAACACCTAGAGAAAAATGTTGTTTATAAACTTGGATGTAACGATTGCACGGCTACATATGTGGGCCAAACAAAAAGAAATGTGTGTACACGTATTGAAGAACACAGACAATCTAAGGACAGTGTCATTTCCGAGCATAGTAAAAAGTACAATCATACTTTTAATTTTGAAGGATTTAAAATAAAAGGCAAAGAAAACGATTTCAATAAAAGATTGATCTCGGAAATGATGCATATACATTTGCAGGATAATGGTATCAATAAGATAGAGGATACCCAGAAACTCAACGTGTACACACATTTAATATACCAGCTTAAGATTTAAAATCAAATCTGTTTACATCGAAAGGATGAGGTGATGCGTGACGTTATATGTAAACAAACCGCGCGAAAGACTTTTCGCACTATATAAGCGACGATTGCCGGCTACTTCCTCACTTCCGAGACAGTAGCAGACAAAGCGGTATAAATAATAGCTGTGTCACTCGGTCTCTCTCTTCCCCTGCTATTAACTAGCCGGGGGAAAGGATTATCGAGATGTACACAAATCAAATGTGCTCCAATATGTAAGTTTCAATTGGAAAAATCAAAAGTAGTGGAAAAACTAATTTTCATATTGCAAATTAATTTACGTACTAAAAAAAGCGAAGTAAGTATAAAATAATTAACTTTTTAATTTAAGTAAAATTGTAAATAGTAAATAAATAAATTGTAATAATAACTAATAAATAGTAATAACAGATAATAAATAGTAATAATAAATAACCAATAATAATAATTAAAACAATACTACAACAAACGATCGTTTTAAGCGTTTAACCTCGCATGCTTATAAAAATACTACAAGAAATAAAAGTTTTAAGCGTGTTTGCTCGCAAGCTTTTTTTCAATTGAGCAAATGTAGTTTTAAGGGTCAAAACTAAAGCCTAAATGATTTTACCCTACTACCCTTGGATCGCGAAATTAGACGTTCAAACACCGATAATTAGAGCGAAATTTAACGCTTAAATACTTCAGCACTGTCTTTTAAAAGCCTCACAACGTGATTATTTAAGTAAGCGTACTGCGAATGAAAAATACTGTAACAAGCAAGTGTATTAATTGTTTTCTTCTGCATGCTTTGTTCCAATTGATGAAATGCCCAGTTTTAAGAGTAAAAGTAAAGCCTAAATGCTTTTACCTTACTACTCTTGAATCTCGAAACCAGTAGTTTAAATACATGAATAATTAGAGCAAAATCTATCATTTAAATACTCAATGACTGTTTTACAAAAGGCTCACATTTCAATTATTTATTTAAGCGTACTATGAATAAAAAATACTACAATAAACAAAAGTTTGAAGCGCTTTCGTATGCAAGCTTTGTTCCAATTGAACAAATGCAGGGTGAAATGTAAAGCCTAAATGCTTTTACCCTACTACCCTTGGATACCAAAATCAGACGTTCAAACACACAGATAATCAGAGCGAAATCTAACGCTCAAATACTTATACACTGTTTTTCAAAAGGCGCACAGACCGGTTTCATAATTAAGCGTACTCTGAATGAAAAACCTATAATAAGCAAGGGTCTTGTAATTGTTTTCCACTGCATGCTTTGTTGCAATTGACCAAATACGCAGTTTTAAGCGAGAAATATCAAATCAAAATGCGTGTACTCCACACGACCCTTAAATCTTCAAACCAGTAGTTTAAATACACGAATAATCAGAGCAAAATCTAACAATTAAATACTCAATGATAGTTATTTACAAAAGGCTCACATTTCGATTATTTATTTCAGCGTACTATGAATAAAAAATACTACAATAAATAAAAATTTTGAGCGTTTTCGCTCGCAGGCTTTTTTCCAAGTGTGCAAATGCAGTTTTAAAATTAAAAGTAAAGCCTAAATGCTTTCACCCTACTATCCTTAGATCGAGAAATCAGACGTTCAAACACACGGACAATTAGAGCGGAATTGAACGCTTAAATACTTAAGCATTGACTTTCACTCAAAAGCTCACAGCGCGATTATTTAATTAGGCGTACTACGAATGAAAAATACTGCAATAAGCAAGTGTTTTAATTGTTTTCTTCTGCATGCTTTGCTGCTATTAATAAAATACGCAGTTTTAAGGAATAAATATAAAATGCGCGCTGTTGTTCTCGTCCTGAAGTCGTACTTGAACGCAACCTGAAGGATGTAGGCCCCGGACTGGTCGCAATGAACTGCGCTCCTGCGCTTTTATGTTCTTGGTGACGTGCTTGTGACGTAATGTCGCGTTGGTGGTAAGAGCGGTTACCAACCGCCTGTATTAGAGCGAATCTAACGCTTAAATATTCAAGACTATTTTTCAAAAGGTTGAGTTCGATTATTTAATTAAGCGTACTGCGAATAAAAAATACTGTAATAAACAAATATTTTAAGCGCTTTCCTACTCGGATTGCTGAAACTTATTAAATGCATAGTGTTAAGGGAGAAAAGAAAAACCTAAATGCTTTTACCCTACTATCCCTCTGATTTCGTGGTCAATTTTTTAAGCACAGAGATTTTGAGAGGGAAATCTAACACATTAATGCTTAATCGATGTCTTTTACTAGGCCTACAATGCAATTGTTTAATTAAAAGTTCTTTCATTTATTAATATAATATGTAAATGTTTTTAACTTTTTGGTAGACAGGCTTAATTTGATATATCAATTACTCAGTATGAAGGCAGAAAACTAAAACTTAAACACTTGTACATTGAAAGAGGTTTTTCGTGGAAGTTTTTAGCTTGGCCCCCTTTTTTTCTCAGCTCAGCGGACAGCGCTAGATCTCGTTTCCTTACTTCTGTCTGATATATATCGTCTAAGTATTATTTCTATTGTTTTTCGAATATTGACATTTGCCCATTGCGATGGCGATGTATAGCATTGTTTATTAACCTATCTACAGTTTCAGTTTGCATCAGATTGTATGTCTTTCACTCTCTTTTAATAGTCACGTATAAATTAATGTAATATTGTTGTTATTCTGCATATTTGTTTTTATTTTATGCTTCGTGCAATTTGTAATTATTTTCTGTGAAATGGGAGACGCTAGTGAAAGATCAGATGATGAAGTTCACGGTGAAGGGTTGGGGCTCTTCTTAACAGGTTACGCCTATTGCAAACATGGTAAAAGCAAAAAAACTGGAACAGTTACTTTTATGCATTTTACTAATAGCCGATGTCCTTTGAATTCGCTCCTTACGAATTTGCGAAGCATAAACATTACGCTGACCCTAATTTTCGACCAAGAAAAATGCCATTATCTATTACTTTTTTCTTCAGGTACTATAAGTGTTTAAATTATAAGAAACACAAGTGTCCTGGTCGAGCCATCAGGTATCCGGGAAAGCCTTCTAAAATGACAAGGGGTCATGATGAGAATGTATGCCAACCTCGTCCTCATTACGTAACTTGTAGAGAGTTTCACAACCAACTGATGCAAGTTTTTAGTGCGCCTGGCAATCGCAGCACATCTTTAACTTATTCAGATCTATCAAAGACGTAAGCATTTTACGTTCCAAATTTCGTTACTCCTATGACACTGTGATGTCCTGTTTTTTACGCATTGTCACTAGTGTCGAAGCTACTTTTTTTATCATTATTCTTTCTTTTTTCATTTTTTAAATATTACTTCGAGTGCACACACCGAGTACCTTTGATGCGTCCACCTGTCCTCGTCTTTATCATTTTTTTTACACTATGTGACTGTCAATATTTTATGTAACGCGAAACTGCTCGTGCCCGATTACACTCGCGTAGGACTAACCGCAAAGAAGATAAAATGTTGATATAATAAGTCACGATTACCGCGAGAGACATGTGTTTAAACATTACGTTTTAATATTTATATAGCACTAATATCACTATAAACAAATAAATATAGATACAGCCCGATTTTAGGGGTTGAGAAAAAATTATGCAAGTTGAGCAAAAAATAGATGGTACGCGAATCAAGGTAGCGTACTCTGTCATGTCTTCTTCGAACCGGCATAGTAGTTATGTCACCAGGGTATCCAGTGGCGGAGACCAATATCTGGGTATCTAAGTAAACGTCGACGCCGATTATGCACTCTGGGTGGTGCGCTACGCAGCTTTTCGCAGAAACGCGTGCACCAGGTACCGGCAATTTGTCTAGGTTTACGTCGACGCCGATTACGCACTCTGGGTGGTGCGCTACGCAGCTTTTCGGACAAACGCGTGCACCAGGTACCGGCAATTTGTCTAGGTGAACGACGATGCTGATTACGTACTCTGGATGGTGCGCTCCGTATCTTTTCGGCAAAATGGGTGTACCAGGTACCGGCAATTTATCTAGGTGAACGACGACGCCGATTATGCACTCAGGGCAGAACAGAAATTCTTTATTTCCCATTCTTTATTTCTATATGAGTCGAGATAAACTCTTACCACGATTACCTGCATAACTCTCAAAGTTGCAAACCCGTATCATCCATGTGCATAATTTTTTCTCAACCCCTAAAGTCGTGTTATATCTATATTTAATTTTTTATAGTGCTATATATACGAAGCGCGCCATAACCAACGTAAAAGCTCAAACTTTAATGATTTTTTTCTCAATAATGGCGTGAATATCATTCTCGCTTTGCTCGGGCGTTTATGCTTGTATCGTAATTATACTGCATGGTAGTAAATACAGTTTACCTTTTATTCTTAAGGAATACCAAATGTGCAGAACACTGATACCATTGAAAACACAGATGCGATCCGCAACACGCCATCGCAAAATAGCGAGACAAAATTACCAGACTGTTGGACACGTCAATGGTGTAAAATAAGTAAAAGATCTGGGAGAAATTTTAAATGGAGGCGAAACTTCGTTATCTTATTTATATAACGAAGATAGACATCGTTTTCAAACAAAGCTGTTCCAAAGCGATGACAGATGGCACATCTTATGGTTTGAATAGGAATTTGTAGAAAAATTTTTAGCTACAAATTTATACATTGACGCTACTTTTGATGCTCGTCCAAACGATATGGCCATAAGTAGAAGGAAATCTCAGTTTCTAACTATTATGGCTGAGACGGAGACAGGAAAAGTATGATAACCCTACATTTACATTTTAACAATAGCATTTCTAATAGAATATTTCGGTACAGGCGTGGAATGTGATTATTGTATCCTCTCTACAATTATTAGATTATATATATCGAAATAAATACATGATTTTCTCGATTAAACTAGTAGCACGGGAATAGCTAGTTTTTTACTCACATTCGTTTTTACTCTCACCATTCGCACCAGTATTGTACCGTATTTTATACTACGGTAGTCAAAAAAATTACGTCAAAGTGTCGATTTTCAAGTTAGAGTGGTAGAAATAAAAAAATTGTTATAAAATTTATTAATAATTTTTATTTGTTTCAATTTCAAGGTTGGAAATAGTGGTTAAAATAATGAAAAAAATATCACTTTATACATTACAATTGAAATTCATCCCAGCACAATAGATTGCTTCAATTGAACGACTAAAGTTTTATTTTTGGTATTATTAGGTTATTCCAATTGCTTTCGCTCTGATGACAGAACCACAGAGACGTATAGGAAATTATTTCAGACGCTAAAAGAAGCTTTTCCTCTTTTAACTCCAAACAAAATCATGTCTGATTATGAAGAAGGATTGAGGGCTGCTTGTCGAGCGGAATTTAAAGAGGCACAAATAATTGACTGCTTCTTTCACTTTGCACAAGTACGTGTAATTTTGCGTAAGATTCAATCCACGAAAAAGTTGAGTTACCTAGGGCCAAAAGTAGAACTTTTTTATTTTTGTGGGTACACCCATCGCAGATCATTTCAAACATTAAATTTTACATGCCTTGAGAAAACCTCATGTCAACAAAGAGCTACAGGCCACAAATTGAAAAAAGATAACGCGATTTTTCCTCTATTTATAAAAGATACTGTATTTTCTATTGTATTGATATACCCGAATATTTGCGCATAAATAGATTAATTAATAATTCTCCCTTCTATTTTCCTAGCGTATAAGCATTTCTGTTCGAAAAGCCACGAAAATCGAGGTAAACATTCGGCCATAGCCATACGCACGTCTGATACGACAAGAAGACTCAAGTCTTCTATCGAAAGCAGATTCTTCATTGATTGATGAGTTCAACTCGATTTTCAGAAACTTTCTGCATGAAAAGCTCTGAAGATCGAGGTCAACTCGTTAATCAATGCACACACTGCTCCCGCGAGAGGACTGAGTCTTCTCGTTGTTTCAGACATGTGTACGGCTATGGCCGAGAGTTTAAGCACGTCTGTCTCAAGGATAAGTCTTAGTCTTCTCGCGAGAGCAAAGTGTGTGATGAATGACGAGATATCCTTCGATTCTTGCCGCTTTTCTGTGCGTAAAGTAAGGCAAATCGAGTTTAACTCTCAACCACAGCCGTACCCACGTCTGCCTCGACGAGAAGACTCGACCTTCTCGCAAGAGCAGTATAAGCGTCGACGCCGAGAGTTCCTGCACTTTTCGGAGCTTTCCTGTTCGAAAAGCAACGAAAATAGAGGTAAACTTTCGGCCATAGCCGTACGCACGTCGAAAACGACAAGAATACTCAAATCTTCTAGCGAGAGCAGTGTCTGCATTGATTGACGAGTTCAGCTCGATTTTCAGAAATTTTCTGCACGGAAAGCTCTGAAAATCGAGCTGAACTATCAATCAAAGCACACAATGGTCTTTCGAGAAGACTCAGACTTATCCTTGAGGCAGACGTGCATACAGCTGTAGCCAAAGAAAATTTAAACTCTGATCAAGTGGAATGAAAGTAGAAGAAAAGGACTTTGATTTGAACTATTACAAACGAATACTTGGATTAAAATTTAGAAGAATTTGAAGGGCGGGAAAAATCTCTATATTTTTTTCCAACATTTTTGTTGAAAAAGCTATAAAATAATCGTTTTTTTTTATTTAAAACTTCATGAATTGAAACTTAAGCTTCACATCAGTTAGAAAAAAAGTAGAAGAAACAAGCATTTATTTGAGCTATGAAACTTTGAAAAGGATCATTGGAATTGAGAATTATAGTTGAGAGTATTTGAGAGTATTTGAAAAAAGGCAAATATAGTTTTTTTCCATGCAATCGCTCGGTTTTGACAAAATCCAGATTTTCCTTTTCTTCAAATGCTTCTAACTTTGGATTCAATTATGTATTTTTAACGTTTAAAAGCTGAAATTAAAGCTCTATTTTTCTAGCTCTTGAATAACCATTCTAAGTTCAAAATTCATTTCGTAGTGTGCTATATGTATGCTTTAAAAAAACAATCTACTTGAGAAGTATATACACAGCTCTTCACAAACAATAAGGAAACACTCTATAAGTTAGTAGAAAGTAGAAAAAAATACCTTTAATTTGAGTTATTAACCATTACAAACGGATATTTGGATAAAAAATACAGGATTTTTTAAAAAAAGATAAACCAGACTATTTTCGTAAATGCCTGTATCAAAGTTCCTTGTCTTTAAACATGTGAATCTTTTGACCAGTGCATCTGATTTAGACAAATTATATTTGAATAAAAAGTCTTTTCGTGTACTTTGTGATTATCTATGCGAAAAAATTCAGAATTTTACAATAAACAATACAGTATTTTTGATAATAGGAGGAAAAAAAAGTTATTTTTTTTTGTTTTTTGGCCTGTAGCTCTTTGTTAACATAGGGTTTTGATTAGGCACACAACATTTTATTATTTGAGCATGATCCGATAGATGGGCCCTCGAAAACAAAAAAATTCAACTTTTAGCCCTAGTTAACTGGATATTTTTGTCGATTCACTCATATACGTTTCTATCTAATGTAATATGTAAATTTGTAAATCAATTATTTGCAGGCAGTTTATAAAAATGCATTAAAGCACCATGTTGCTTTAACAAAAAAGCAAAAAGAAAAAAAATCCGATCAGACACAAACTGATTAAAAAGTTAATAGCATTGGCATTATTACCAAATGAAAAAATAACTGAAGGGTTCAGGATTGTTGAAGCAGAATGTTTGGAAAAATTCCCCACAGATCCGCAAATGATAACATTCTTGAATTATTTTAGAAGTCAGTGGTTAACAATGAGCCATCAAATCAGCGTGTACAGACAACCACACAGGACGAATAACGTTGTAGAAGTGTATCATCGCAATATACAACGAAAACTTACAAAGAAGCCCAACCTCGTAAACTTTTTAGGTAGAAATAAAGTAATAGTACATTATGCGACGGGTACAGAAACGGTTTATTTAGAAAACGAGAGATTACGTAACGAGTTTTGTAAATAAATCCTTTACGTACCAGTTCCATACGAAATTTTCTGCCACGAGTATCTAAAATCTAGAATTTTTTACCTGCAGATTCTTTAATAGAGATGCAAAGAATTACAAGGCTCCACTTCAATCAGGCGCATATCTTTGATTTAGAAGACCTTAAAAGAACTAAATCAAAGTTTGGCCTTCAAAATGAAAACATTACTGATGCTTGTGACCACTTAGATGGAATAAAAGAAGTCTGGTCAATAGAGAAATTTTTAGATAAGCTATCGTGGTTTGAAGAGCAGTTGGACGGTAAACATCATAGTTACTTTGCTTACAATACAGTAATAGTGAAGTGTAATTAATAAATATATACTTAATAAAATAGACAATAACAGTGATATGGAAATGGAAATTGAAGTGGAAATGGAAGTGGCAGAAGCAGAAAGCAGTAGTTTTGGAAGCATCATTAACGTTCAAGACGTTGAAAATGGTACTAGAAATCAAAATAATGAAGAAATACCTTCATTTTACGTAGACCATTGTTACTGCAAGCAACAAAATGATTTTGTGCTCCAAGACGAAATTATTCAAACGTCTTGTGAGACACAATTTGACAGTGCCGCAATGCAACATTCCTCTTGCAACGAGGGAAAAATTTTAATATACATGTTGAACGAAGAAACCGGCAAGGTCGAGCAACTGCCTTAGAGAGAAGGAAAGAGGGAGAGAGAGACAGAAAGAGAGAGAATTAATTTAATGTTCTAACAGTGTCCTTTCAGTTTTTTTCTTTTCTTTTTTCTCAACTCATACTATTTATTAATATATCAAATAAAACGTATCGAGCAAAAACTTAAAACATTGGTGTATAATGGTAATTAATGAAAGTACTTTTAATTAAATTGTCGGACTGTTACTGATTTCGGGATTTAAAGTGGTAAGGTAAAAGCATGTAGGCTTTACTTTTGATCCTTAAAACTGTACGTTTGTACAATTGGAAAAAAACCTGCGAGGAAAAACGTTTAAAATTTGTTTATTGCAGTATTTTTTATTCAAAGTACGCTTAATTAAATAATCAACCTGTCAGTCTTTTGAAAAATAGTGTTTCAGTATTTAAGCATTAGGTTTCTCCTTGATTATTCATGTATTTAAACTACTAGTTTCGAGATCTAAGGGTAGTGGGGTAAACGCATTTTGGTTTTGTATTTCTTGTTTAAAACTGTGCATTTGATCAGTGGTGACAAAGCATGCTGAGGAAAATAAAATACTTGCTTAGAATAGTTTTATTCATACAGAGTACGCTTAATTAAATAGTCGCTCTGTGAGCCTTTTGAAAGACAGTGTTGAAGTATTTAAGCGTTAATTTTCGCTCTGATTCCGTATATTTAAACTACTGGTTTCGAGATCCAAGGGTAGTAGGGTAAAAGCATTTAGGCTTTACTTTTACCCTTAAAACTGGGCATTTGATCAATTGGAAAAAAGCTTGCGAGGGAAATCGATTAAAACGTTCGTTTACTGTAGCATTTTTTAATTATTACTATTTAATATTTATTATTACTATTTATTATGTATTATTACTATTTATCATTTATTATTACAATTTATTTGTTTACTATTTACAATTTGATTTAAATTAAAAAATTAATTTTTTTATAGTCATTTCTCTTTTTTCAGTACGTAAATTAATTTAAAATATGAAAAATGGTTTTTCCACTACTTTTCATTTTTCCAATTTCAAATAGATTATATGCGTGCGCGTATGTAGTCTTTTTGGTTTTAGCTTTGGAAAGGGACTGTACTTTAATACTTTACGCATAATTTGTGTTATGGGTGACATGGCGCTGTGGGTAACTTGGCATGCACCCGCCAAACTATTAGTCGGGGTAAGTTGGCAGTTTTGCATTAAGTTTCTTCTAACTATTTTTATAACTGAAATATGTTATTATTAAGTTAGTGAAAATGATCCTAAAGTCTCAACTTCGAGCCAGGTCGCGAACATTGTTATTATTGCGAAAAGAATTCCGATGAAAATTGTTCAGAATTAAATTTTGTGTAAGATAAATTTATTCCCGACTGCTAAAATAAGTCTTTTAGTCCTTAAGTTGTCAAACGAAAATTTATTTTTTAAATTTCATATTGATACAGATTTTACCAAAAACAATATATTCTATTGGATGAGTACTCAAAGATAAGTTTTAGTACGAACAATGTAAAAACTGATGTCCGATCTGGATATCTCAAAATGGCGTCTTATTGCAAAATTATTTATACCAAAATTTCAAATTGATCTCCAAATTAGTTATGGAACGATAACTTAATCTAAGCACTTTTTATTGATAGTTTATGACGCACTTAAACGCTAAAAAAGTTTTTTAAAAATTAATACTTAACAACATTTTTAACAAAAAATAATTTTTATTTCCGCCCATTTTGAAGTTAGAGTAACGCGGTAAATGCATCTTAAAGTACGTAAAATCTGTGAATTTTCATATAAATTTTGTTGAAATCCGATCAATAGAAACCGAGATACAAAAATTTTTTCTTAATATTTTTCGATGAAATTTGGTACAGTGCTTATTGAGATAGTACTTTAAAGTGATGTCGTAGGGTGGTACAGATTCCTGCAGTGTATTTCAAACTTTACAACAACAATTCTGATTTTTTTTAAATTCTAAGACTTGCTTTTTGCTATATCTAGTGGGAACAGCTCGCCGAACTTAATGAAAATCAAAATTTACTTCATGAAGTTTGAAATACAAAAATGTTGATAAGTACGTACTATTATTTGATAGGTAGCGTCATTTGAAATGATAAAATTTTTCCCAATTCCTGTAGATAGCTTAGTCCGTCTAAAATGACCGATGAACCATTGGAAATCTGCGAGTGCGGCCGAACGGCTCTTCGGACGGGTGGCACAGTAGTGTGGAGAACATTTTTTTTATTTAACGTGTTATTTTCTCAGCTTGAACATTATACTAATTTCATTTTTATAGATGCAATGCAAATACCCCAAATTAACAATATACGGATTAACCTGCAAGGGCCGAATTTGAATTATTCGGACCGCTAGGGTTCGAACAAATAATTTATTTTATTTGGGAGGCTATCTTTGATCGAGACCTTATATTGAAATATCAGGATCTGTAAGCGAGCAGCTTCAGCCTGCACAGAGCTCTATGAGCCCCCCCACTCCTAAGGACTGAGCGTCGAGGAGCGGCGAGACCGTTCGGCAGTTGTCCGACGGACTTTCGACAGAGAGCAAGCTCCTAAATCTCTTAAAAATTCAGATACAAAGCTCGATCATTTATTGATAATAAATAAGTATACTAAGTAAATAATTCTCTGTTTTATTTATTTACTTCTGCGGCACACAAGGACAAAAACCTCAACAGGTTATGGGCCCAGCACGCTTCCACTGCGCATGGAAGAAGCTTGCCTTGTGTTTACGCGGAAGGTCGAATTCGTGTGTGACTGTGATTTTAGTGTTGTTTTCTTTTAGCTTGAGTAAGTGAAATATTCAGTTCGACTCGGCTCAGCGTGTAACGGAAGTGTGCGGTGCGACGCGACGCAGCTCGAGATTTCATCTCCTCCTCATCTGCTCGACTACATTTGGTCGATTCAGGACTGCTTGACTACATCGATTTTTCGGCTTTATCTGTTGATTTTATAGCCACCGACAGCTCGAAAATGGCCAACAAGAAAAGTCTGAGTTTCATGCACGATCTCAAAACGAGAGGTGAGTGTAAAATTCGATCAAATATAAAGTCCGAAAAGCGACGCGATGCTGATCGAGATTCTGGGAATCGCGCGAGTCTCTCCGACGTTTGAAAAACAAACGAATGACCGCTAGCGCTGACGATCGCGCTGCCGTTGCCGCTGTTGCTGTATAGGCTACGCCGAAAGCTGCCGCTTGCGCTGGCGCTGCCGATGCCGCGCGTGTTGTCGCTTGCGCTGGCGCTGCCGATGCCGCGCGTGTTGCCGCTTGCGCTGGCGCTGCCGATGCCGCGCGTGTTGCCGCTTGCGCTGGCGCTGCCGATGCCGCGCGTATTGCTGCTTGCGCTAGCGCTGCCGATACCGCGCGTATTGCCGTTGGCGCTGGCGCTGATGATCGCGCTGCCGCTGCCAATGTTGATGGCACTGGCGCTGAGCGCGTGCGAATAAACTCGGCTCCACGCGGAAATGTCAGAGAGCGAGAGCGGCGAGTCGTGGTCGCCTGCACAGGCTGACGCCGCGCCATATTGAATCTCTGGAGAGAGAGACAGCGCAAGTATACGGCTAATGCTAGCGCTGGTGTTGGCGCTGGCGCTGAACTTGTCGCAGGCTGACTCGGCAGCGCATGCAAATACTAGGAAGCGCCGACTCGTAAATACACATACGGGCTGATGATGCGCCAAATACGATCTCTGTATATGAGATCAATACAGTATGTATATACTGTTGGTGCGTGTAGTTGTAAGCGTGATGAAAGATTCTTCTTAACTTTCAACACAAAACTACACGCGAAACAAATTGCTCGATCTAAAACAATGCTGGAATACATATAATTGTACGTTTTAAAATAAATCTCGGTGCGAATGGATCCTTCGAGCCGAGAAAATATTTATTTAAAACAAAATTGCAAACCGGTGAAATTTAATTAATTTAAATTTTAAAGCTTGAATAAATTTAAGCTTGAATAAAGTTTAATTATATATAATTAACTTGATTGATTTAAACAGATCAGAAAAATGTAGCTCTATTTCTGCTACTCCAAGATCAAGAGCTGGGGATCTCCGAGCATCATCCGGATGATTATATTTTCCCAGACATAGATGAAGCTGGATGTGTTCGTATTGTGACGTCAAGTGGTCAAAAATATGAAATAGGTAAAAGCTCGAATTACTAACGTTAGTTGTTGGATTAAAAATTAAAACTTTATACGTACGTAATGAATTTCAAAAGAAATTCATAAAGCATGCTTTTCAGTCCCAAGTATATTGTCGACCGGTATATGCAGTGTTGTGTATGTTGTTGCTGCTGCACTGTGTATACTGAAAATTCTACAGACCAATCATGGGTCAGGCAAGTAACCATACTCATTTGATTGCTGTTCGTCACTTGAGTGTGCTTAATTAAAATTGCCTTAAATTATTGCTGAGAAATTTATTTTGATTGTTGTTCGTCAAATAAGTGACTCATTTGTTAATAATATTTCTAGATAATTCAACATTATCTTCATCCATGCTGGAGTCTCTGAAAAGAGAGATAGAAAGAGCTCGAGTAGAAGATGAAGCCATGGAGGCCGAGTCCGTTTCTGGTCGACAGGAAACGCCTCAACCCTTTAAGTTCGACGAATTGGAAGAAATTGACAGCGATGTGGCCGAAAAGTCCGAGTTTAATAAGTCCGAGAAAGCTGGAAATACAGAGTCTGGTGCATCCGCACTAAAAGAATTGGAGGCTAAGTTTGAGTCTCGGTTAAAAGGTAAACCTACTCCAATCGTAAAATCACAACAAGTGGTAAATTTAAATTTGGGACTGAATAAAAGCTGTCAAAAGGGGAAATTTTTTTAAGTCCGAGTTTGAATCAAAAATTGATTTGCATGCTGGAAAAGTTAATGAATCAGAATCTCTTAAAAATTCTGATTTCATGAACTCTAGTTATTCTGGAGTTAAGTGTCACTTAAATCCTAAAAGGATTGAACTGTCACCAATTGTAAGCTCTTACAAACCAAATTCATTTTCAGAGTTAATAGAACGTCTGGCAGTGGCAGAAGCTGCAATTAGTAAATTCGACGACAAAATAGATCATGAATGCAATAAAGTGTATCATGATGTGGTCGAAGAGTTTGCAAATTGCAGACGTTACGTGACTGAGAAAGTAGAGTCGATTGATGGCCATGTTAGACGATGGGTTGAAGATGAGGAATGGGAAAATAATCAATTTAAAATTGATAAACCAGCTGGATTTGAGAAGGATGGACCCACTCAATCTAAGGACTCACCAGCTCGATTAAACAAGGAGTTATCGGTTGAAAAGACGGAAAAACCTGTAAGTAATGAACATCTGTCCGAATTGATACGAGCTGAAATAGAAAAAGCTGGATTGCAAAGAGACACCGGAAGTGTCACTGATAAAATAAAAATTGAATTAACAAATACTCAAACTTCTCTCCGTAGAGATTATAAACTCACTTCAAGCTTGAATATAGATTCATTTATAGATTTTCTTAAATCTGAACTAACAGTTGTAGATCTATTGTATGTAATTGATTCGAATGTAACATCTCGTAATGTTGACGAATCAAAGTTTGAAAAAGATAAAGTCAGAGTTAGAGATCTTATTATTAATAGAATAGACATGTCATATTATGATAAAGTTTCTAATATAAAAGATCCCAAGGATTTATTAAATGAAATTAAAAGAATTAAAGAAAATGAAATCAATTTATCTACTGCAAGTTTGAGAAAACAGCTCCATAACATTAAATACAGACCGAATAAAGAAAAGGCTTCCGCATTTTGGGATAAGTTCGATAATATAGTTCGATTATATAATAAATTGCCCGATACTCCACCTTTGTCCGATGTAGAAATTCGTGATGCATTTTTTGAAGCTGTCGTTTCGAATCTGCCACAAGTCAGAGAAACAGAGTTTCTAAATAAAAATGCAACAGGCAAACTGTTGTCAGTAAGTCAACTAAAGGACTATATTATACAGCAGGAAACAGCTCGAGAAACATCAACTGGAGGAACAAACCATGGCCAAAAGCTCGAATCAGCTGGAATAAAAACGTACCACGCGCAAAACATAAAGCCACACTGCTTCAACTGCGGTAATAAAGGGCATCGAACCGAGGAATGCAAAAGGCCTGGAAAGATGTGCTTCAATTGTAAGCGATATGATGGACATATTCGAGCCGATTGCCCCTATAAGGGAGAACAGCTGGAAAAGATTCTTCAAGAAAATGAGAATCAAAGAAGGTATGAAAATTCATTTTCTTTCCGGGGTGGTAAACGTGGAACTTATCGTCGTGGCGGTAAACGTAATGCGGATGCACCAAAAGGCAACAATGCTAAGAGATTTAAGTCCGATAAAGGCCCAAATCGCGGAAATTCGCGTGGAAAGAAAGGTCAAAACAAGCCTAATGAAAAGAATAAGGCAAACTCTGGTAAGTGTGAAGCTCTCTATGCGAACATGTCCGACGTTGTAGAATCTAGCGAAAATCAATTGATCAGGTTTCTTGCAGATTCTGGTGCTACAGAACACATGACCAACTCAAAATTGATTTTTAGAACGTTTGATAATTCAAAACAGCTTGATATAAAATGCGCAAATGGCAATGATGCTGCAATTATGAAATCGGAGGGAGTTGGTTGTGTTTCTGGTCACATGAGTAGTAATGACGTTTTATGCTTGAATAATGTAATTTATGCAAAATCATTGTCAGAAAATCTGTTATCACTAAGAAAATTTGTTGATAAAGGCTTGAGTATTTATCTTGACAATAAGCGAATTGATATCTTTGACCCAAAATCAAACACTGTTTTTGTTTCTGGAATTTATGAAAAACCGTTTTGGGTAATAGAATTGGAAATGGATAAAATCAATGAAACGGAAATTCCTTTAAAATCACGTACAAGTAAAATAATCGCTTATATTTCAACAAGACGCAAAGAATATCCGTATAAAACTATTGCAGGGATTCAAAATAAGCTCGAAGAGAAAATGAATGTTGATAATACGGAAAATCACGATCAGTCTAAGCTCGAAAAGGAAATTGTTGATAAAGTTGAAACTTCTCAGCTGGAAAATAGTAATACTGAT
Organism: Philotrypesis tridentata; assembly: GCA_018906965.1. Taxonomy (NCBI): domain Eukaryota; kingdom Metazoa; phylum Arthropoda; class Insecta; order Hymenoptera; family Pteromalidae; genus Philotrypesis; species Philotrypesis tridentata. The sequence continues at coordinate 37,624 of JACCIB010000286.1, forward strand.
CAAACTGTTAATCAAACACTTCATGAACCAATGCAGACCAATTTTGATTCATCAGGTTTAGAATTTGATAACAATGAGCCGAGCTCTGGTTACTCAAACTTTGAAAATACGTTGAGAGATAGAAAAATTTGCAATGTAAATAAGTCTGATAATATTGAAAACATAAAATACGAGTTCGGTGCGGGTAGTAGAATTGATGAATTGAATACCAATAAAGCTATGCTATGGCATGTCAGACTTGGACATGCATCATTAAAATATTTAAAAGAATTTCAAAGAAAATTTCCTGATATTAAAGGTATTCAAGACATTAAATTCGATAACTCTGTACTGGATTGTGAAGCCTGCATTGTTTCAAAATTTAACAAATTACCCTTTAGCTCGACTAGACAAAGAGCGAGTGAACCACTCCAAATTGTTCATGCAGATACAATGGGTCCTATTAGTCCTACATCGCATCCCAAAAAATACAAATTTATATCTGTATTTATAGATGATTATTCTCGTTTGGCAATGGCATATCCCATGAAACATAAGTCCGAAACTGGAAATTGTTTGGAGTCGTTTATAAAAAGCTCGAGGAACTTACTAGGTAAAGACTCCAAATTCTGTTACCTTAGATGCGATCAAGGAACAGAATTTACAGGTGGATATACGCTGGAAGTTTTGGATAAATTTGGTGCTGAGTTGCAACTAGCCAGCCCTGATACACCAGAACATAACGGTGTTGCCGAAAGGTTCAACCAAACTATCCAAAAGAAAACGAGATCTCTTATATACGATACTCGACTGCCTGAGAATATGTGGGATTTAGCTCTGAATGCGGCCGTGTACTTCTATAATAGGACACCTCACAGCTCGAATGATATGGTACCTCCTCTGCAAAAGTTCGAACCTAAATTGAAACTCAATTTAAATCAATTAAAACGCTTTGGAAGTATTGCATATATTAAGGTTCAAAGAAAAACAGGGCCTAAGTTCGATCAGCTGGGAAGAAGAGTAGTTTTGATTGGATATAAACCGACTGGATACTTGTTTTTGAAGCCGGAAGAAGGCAAATACTACGAAAGTAGAGATGCTCGATTTAATGAAAAAATTGTCTTTGGTGACAAATACAACAAAAACAGTATCAAGGACTGGAATAACACACTGGAGGCAGTAACCAATGAAACAGGATTAAATAAGCTTGTTGAAGACAAAACTGTTCCGATCTCTGAAACGGAGGGAGAGAAACGGAAACGAGGACGTCCGAGAAAACAGATTGAAATCGAGCCTACACCAAAGTCAAACATGGTCGAATCCGAACTCACACAGTTGGAATATAATGAAGTAAGTGTTCTAATCGCTAGAACACAAGGTGATCCAATTTCATACAAAGAAGCTATGAGCTCTGAAAATAAGTTCGAATGGCAAAAAGCCATAAAAAGTGAGTTGGAATCCATGAAGAAAAATGAAGTTTGGGAAATTGTTGATAAACCTCTAATAAAAGGAGGAGAAAAACCAAACATCATTGACTCAAGGTGGGTGCTAAAAACAAAAGTTGGATTAAACAATGAAACCAAATACAAAGCTCGATTAGTTATAAGAGGTTTCAAAGATCGAAATAAATACAACCTGGCTGAAACATATGCCCCTGTTTCTGGACTTGCACTCATAAGATCAGTGTTAGTTCTAGTCAACAAGTTCGATTTTGAAATCCGACAGCTGGATGTTAAAACTGCTTTTCTGAATGGAAAAACAGATTGTGAAGTCTATATGGAAATTCCTGAGGGAGTTGACTGCTCAGCAGAAATCAGAAATAAGAAAGTCTGCAAAATTCAACGAGCCCTGTATGGATTAAAAATCAGTCCGAAGAAATGGTATGAAAAATTCACTGAAACAGCAGTCAAGCTGGGACTACAGGCACATAATTCTGAGCCATGTCTGTTCACTTGGCGACAAGGAAAGAATCAACTAATATTATTAGTTTATGTCGATGACATACTTATAGCCAGTAATGACAAAAGTAAGCTGGAAGAAATGTCGAAAATGTTTAAGCTGGAGTTTGAAATGTCCGATCTCGGAGAACCTAAGAGTTTCTTGGGTATTGAGATAAATCGAGACAGAGAAAATCATGTCATGAATCTAACGCTGGAAAAGTATATCGACAAAATGTTAAAAAGGTTTGGATACAGTGAAGCACACCCACAAAGAACACCTATGGTCACAGCACAAGTAATAAATCGTCAGAGAAGAGAAAGAGAGGAAGACGATAATCAGCTCGAGGAAAAATCTGGTAATACCAGATACAGGGAAATTGTGGGTTCACTATTGTATCTAGCAAATACTGTACGCCCTGATATAGCTTACGCTGTAAATGTTCTGAGCAGACATCAGATCAAACCAACTAAGCTGGAATGGTTAATGATTCAAAGAGTCTGTAGATATTTAAAACACACCAAGAGTAGAGGTTTAAAGTTTACAGGTAAGCTTGATGACATACAAGGGTTTTCTGATGCGAGTTTTGCTGACTGTAAAAACTCACTGACGACCAGTGGATTTGTCGTCAAGTTGTTTGGAGATACAGTAGCTTGGAAAACGCACAAACAAAACTATGTTGCTTTGTCAACATGTCAAGCCGAATATGTGGCTATGAGCGAAGCATGTCAAAGCATGGTCGCTTTAACAAATTCCCTCAGCTTGATTATAGATTGTAATTTCTTGCCTATGACACTCTGGTGCGATAATAGAGCAGCGATAGCTAGTTCTCAGGTAAATGCCACTAATAAACTAAAACATATGTCCGAAGTTCGAGAACATTATGTTCGAGAATGTGAAACAAGAAATCTGATCAAAGTTAGCTGGATCGCTTCGAAAGATCAAATAGCCGATCTATTTACCAAAGCTTTACCGTTCGATTTACATTTAAAGCTGACTAACTTAATTCTTAATACTGATTTTAATAATTGATATATTCATCTTTACAGGAGATACATGTTAGCTGGATCTGCTGGAAGTGCTCGGGAGGGAGTATCAGGATCTGTAAGCGAGCAGCTTCAGCCTGCACAGAGCTCTATGAGCCCCCCCACTCCTAAGGACTGAGCGTCGAGGAGCGGCGAGACCGTTCGGCAGTTGTCCGACGGACTTTCGACAGAGAGCAAGCTCCTAAATCTCTTAAAAATTCAGATACAAAGCTCGATCATTTATTGATAATAAATAAGTATACTAAGTAAATAATTCTCTGTTTTATTTATTTACTTCTGCGGCACACAAGGACAAAAACCTCAACATGAAATGATAATTATTAATAAATAAGTTGAGATGGACTAAAAGTGTTGCTGACCCTTATACTGGTCCTTGGGTTCCTTGAGTCCCTCTTACCTTTGTTGTTTCACTCTAAGTCCGATTATATGGACTTTACCAATTCGTGCGGGCGCTCTTACCAAGTCCGTGGACACGATTGCTCAGAAATGCGGACGCGTGCAGAAACGTGGACATTAACAAAGCAAATTACATTAGCAAAGGCGGATTAGTCTTTGTTGTGCAGACACGGATATGTCCGCGGTCGCTTGCGCTGGCAATGAAGATGCTGGCTGGTAGGTGCGGACGCGGCTCACGAAAGAGTGGACACACTGCTGGAAAATGCGGACACGCTTTGAAAGCGCGGACGCCCAGGGTCTGCAGATGTCTTCCCGTCCTTCTACTGTTAACTAGTCTAAGTACTTAATAATGTAGGGTTGTGTTAGTATATGAAGGGCGTATAAGTTAGGATTAATAAACTGTACATCTAATTTATTCTTTTACTCTTTGTTATTTATTTATTGTTGGCGTCAGACAGGTTTTCAGTTTTTCGGACGTCATACATTCACACAGTCGCACTTTACTAGTCTAGGTTCGTATTTTTAGTATCGTAGTCGTACGCTAGTTCTTACAAATGTGTTAATATAAAACTTAAGTTTATAACACGCGCCGTTGATTGAAACGTCCTTCTTTCTATAGCGAGTGTATTGGCTTACTCACACACACTCACACGAGTCACATGCTACATTTCGAAATCGATAATTAGTAAATCAATCGCGGGATCTTACAAACCCAAATTAACAGTATACGGATGAATTGCATTACTATCATAATACAGATATTAATATTCATCATGAAAATATTTGGCAGTGCAATTTATGCATATAAAGGTTATGTACATAGTCGAAAAAGATCTTTTACAGAAAAACTGTTAATTTGGGGTTTTTGCATTGCACCTATTATTAGTATAACGTTAAAGCTGAGGAAAAAGCACGTTAAATGAAAAAAAAATTTATTGCAACAGTAGTCTTAGTGACCGAGATAATCAAATTACAATGAACGTGTACTAATACTGTACGCCAACGCGCGGCGTTCCCCTCACCATCGCACCGCTCCGCCGAAGAGCCGCTCTCATTTCCAATGGTTCATCGATCATTTTAGACGGACTAAGCTATCTACAGCAATCGGGAAAATGCCATTATTTAAAGTACTATTTCAATGAGTGCTGTACCAAATTTCATCGAAAAATATGTCATCGACGAGCTTTTGGGCTCAGGTGGCCGCCGGCGAAACTAAAGTAGCACTTTGTGCTGGAGACTGCAGCCTCCGACTCGTCGTACCGAAGGCCTCGCAGGCAGACTCCGGCGACCACAGAACAGAGCAGAGCTTTCCCAAACGTCAATAAAGACTTGGTTCAACTGAAGTGTGCCCGTTTTCATCCGTACCCCCCCCCCCCCCATACATAACAACTGGCATCCCTTGGGAGATTGGGACGCGAAGACGATCCAAAAGGATTGAAGCAGCGAAGACAATAGGGAAAAGTCGATATTTGCTCGTTTCACTCGGACACACACGACCTTGAAAGACTTGCTGCAAATGCTACGCTGCCAACCGCGTCGAGGCAGACGCCCCAAAAATTCGTCGACCATCCGCGAATATCAGGAAGGTTTCAAAGCAGCACCGAAAAGTCTGTCGAATTTTGTTTATTGTGTATGCAACTGCGCAAAGGAAGAGCTCAGGTCGCCGAGGCTCGGAAACTTTTTTCGAGCTTGAAGATAGTACTGGAATAGGGAATAATCGAACGCCGCACTATAGTTCCCGCGTGAGTGGTACAGGTAATTAGTATAGTGCTCACATACATCAACCAGTGAGGCACTGAATATTAACTGGTTGCATCCGGGTTTACCAATCGTACGCGAGTACACAGTGACTGTGATCGCACACGCTATCAGCGCCAAGCAACAGATAGTGCCAATTAAAAAAAAAGAACAATATAAACAGACACAGCAGTCAAGTAACCCCGAACCGGCTGATAGTGCTAGAGCAGACAGCAAATAGCCGGGGCGTAGTGCCAAGAGGTGTAGTTGCTTTACTTCCGGATAGAGTGACGAGATGCTACATTATGGGAGTTAGAGCACTACCTAAATCGCGACTCACAGAAAAACCCGTGCTCCCCTCAAAAGCATACAGCGTAGAGCTAGAAGACATACCGCGGGCAACATCGTAGCAGCCAGCCACCATCCCCGTGGCCACCAGCGCAGCAGACAGTACCATAGCAGCCAATACGATCCTAACGCACCAGCCGTCATCACGCCAACTTCAGTCATCGTCATCGCACTGTAAGTCCATCTTTGATTATACGCTTAGCTTATTTCGCGAATTTTTTTTTCTCCCCCTACCTTTTCTCTTGCTATTCTGGTCAGCGAAGTCCTAAATAGCGCGAAGTGTTTTGCGCAGGTTGTAACGTGGAATTAAGCCCACCCGCACGGAAATTCCAGTTGGTGTAGAATTAATTATTTTCTTCACACGGCTGACTCCTAATCCTGAGGTGAGATTGCTATATAAGTGGAACGACGCAGGAAAGTGGTAGCAAATGGTTAATACTAATAAAAAAACATTGATTAAATTAACAACATTAATTCCCAAATATTCTGAAACCCCCTTTTTGTACATATAGTTACTTAGCAAACAATTCGATAGATTCTAAATAATAACATGGACCAACGGCCAAATTACTAGCTCCAGTCAGATCCAACGTTTCCTCTACCTGAAATTCAAATCATTATATCACTATCTGTCTATCTATCTATCTACTCATCCCCATAACTCCACTTCAGAGGCGACCAATGCCTCGAACTCTTCGACTGCATTCCGGGACTCCTCGGCCTCCGCACTCTTCCTTGGCGCACTTCCGACCTCTCATGGGAGGAACAGCATCCTAGTCGGGGCCACCTCAACCATTTCTGGTTGAGGGTAAATGGGGTGCGCACGCCTTATAATCTTCGGAGCACACGAAGACGGTTCCAACCTCCACTTAGGTCCGCCTCTTTCGCCAGTCGCAATTCCTCCAACCTTTTGGCCCAGATGTCGGCCGTAGCCGTTATGTCGATGGTTAAACGACTTCGGCGACGCTGCTCGCGTATCTTCTTCAGCTTTCGCTCACAGTGAATCTCCGCACTAAACTCATCGGACCACGAAGGAGTGTAGGCCGCCATAATACCTCTATATACTAAAAAACCAACATCTGCAGGACTGTACGAGTATACCTGGAGAATACATACAGCCAAGATCCGCGGCCGTCGAACATGCGTCTCTGCGCTTCAGGTAGCAAGGGTCACTAGAAGTATCATGTCAGTTTATCCCCATATTTAATAGCTCCCACGCGATTTAGCTTTTTTAAATAGGATATAACACAGACAAACAAATTTACGTCTACAACAATGATATTACGGTCATTTTCAGAAATTTTTTTTTCTCAGGCTTACCACCGTGTTAACAGCAATAGGTTCGAAAAGGTTTGGTGCAAAAAAGTTAATAATTAAAGAAGTTAACAGGTGCATATTTCGATTAAAACTACTCATATTTGGAGTCGATTTAATGTCCCTTCTACTGCTTCAATGCCTTTGAAATTTTGATACAGTATTCTTAAATTCATGCCAAAATGATTCCAAAAAGAATTTTACCAAAATGATTTTAATAAGAGGGTTAAAAATCCAATGAAAGTTTTGGTTTTCGTTTCAAAAAGTAGATGAAACGTCAAATTTTTTTCAGGAATAAACTGCTATGATACTTTTACACCCTTGCTCCCTCCAGCAGAGGACACAACATCTGGTGCTACATGTGCTATCCTTCTCAGCTATATCCCTTTTTATCTCTCTCCCTCTCATAAAATTAAGATTTTAAGAATATTTGAAAAATAATCGTGACATATTATAATTATAATAATAAATATTATAATTATAATTTATTATACACAAATTAATTGTTAAAAAATTTTTTTCTTAGAAAACATTGATGATTATTGATTACATTTATTACAACAAAATATTATAATTATAGGAGGTAATTTGTAAATAATAAATTAATTGTTAAAAAAACTTATTTCTAAAGAACAAAGCCAAACATTAGTAAATACATGCATTGCAAGAAACATTATTAGAAATTAATTATTAACAAATTAATTGTTAAAAATTTGTTATTTTAAAGAATAAAATAAAAGTTTAATAATTATAGTCGGGGCAAGTTAGCATTTTTGCTTTAAGTTTCTTCTTCATATTTATGATTGAAATATGTTAGTAGTAACTTTTTAGTTTTTCATGAATAACTTTTTTGTAACTCATTTCATGTAAAAAAACCGCTGCTAACTGAGTAGCAGAATGCTTTCTCAAAGGAACATAAGCAGTACAGAATTGGATATACGTAAGGTTTGGCCACGGCTGCGGTTGAGAGTTTAAAATTGGCCATAAATTAATTTATATTTCAACAATGTCATCATAAATGCTTTTCTAATGTTCTTGTAATACTATGTCTGCTATTACAGCGACAATATCTATCTGCTATTAAAACGAGAAAATTAAGCTTTGTCTTTAAGAAAGCAAAATTGATTGCGATTGATTCTTATGACGCATTAAAATTAAATTTCTTGAAATTAGTCTGCGTTTCAGCGACAATGTGTTAACAACTTTTATTTTACTTTTTTAGTAATGTCTGCTATTACAGCGACAACATTTATTTTACTTTTTTAGTAATGTCTGCTATTACAGCGACAACATTTATTTTACTTTTTTAGTAATGTCTGCTATTACAGCGACAACATTTATTTTACTTTTTTAGTAACGTCTGCTATTACAGCGACAACATTTATTTTACTTTTTTAGTAATGTCTGCTATTACAGCGACAACATTCGTTTAATCTTACGCTGACACGTTAATTGAATTAAACAATTAATAAATTTATGATTTAATAGTTAGGCACTGTCAAATTACTGTACTTATCAATTATAATCTTCTGTTGAAAATAAATGATACATTTTGTTCCCTGTTGAAATTGTACTATTTTATTTAAATATATAATAACATTTCTTTATACTAGTACTGATCACCTTTATATATGCACGAAATCATTCTACAAAAATACTTTTTTTCAAAGAAAAACTTTACGCAGAATTGACTAATGTTATACTTTAAAAAAACATGTACTTATATAGTATAAATATAATGTAGCGCATAATCAATTAATTTTGTTTAGGCAAGGCAGTTAGGCAAGGATGGCAGAAAAAAGTGCAGGGTATTAGACTAAAGTGAAGGATGATATTAAAAAGTGCAGGGTATAAGATTAAAGTGCGGGGTGATAGTAAAAAGGACAGGGTAGTAGAGTAAAAGCAGCTGCATACCAAATTAGGAAGCTATTTAAAGACGTGCTTCGCATGGGTGGGCGGGTGGGACAAATAAACCATCAATCGCCTCCAAAATTTAATCAGATCTAAGTTAGAAGTGCCATAACATGTCCACAAAATTCGAGCTCGATATATCGATCCGTTTGAGAGTTATGGTGAATACAATTTTTGGCACATACATACGAACGTACGTACGTACGTACATACATACACACATCCGTACAATTTTCAAAAACACGTTTTTCGGACTCAGGAAGACTCAAAACCTAAGAATTCATGAAAATTATCGATTTGAAAATTTGCACCGTTACAAAGCTTTCTCTTTGAGAAAGCAAAAGCCCGACTTTACTTATAAAAATTCGATTTTACTTATGAATCATGTATATCGAACATAATTTGACTAAAATTTGACGCTCTTTCAGAATCTGGCATTAGATTTGGTATATTCATGGCAACAATTGCTGAAAAATGAATTTTTTTGAAAAAATCTCATTTTCGAAAGTTAATGTAAATTCCAGAGAAGCTCTAATAAACCATCAATCGCCTCCAAAATTTAATCAGATCTAAGTTAGAAGTGCCATAACATGTACACAAAATTCGAGCTCGATATATCGATCCGTTTGAGAGTTATGGTGAATACAATTTTTGGCACATACATACGAACGTACGTACGTACATACATACACACATCCGTACAATTTTCAAAAACACGTTTTTCGGACTCAGGAAGACTCAAAACCTAAGAATTCATGAAAATTATCGATTTGAAAATTTGCACCGTTACAAAGCTTTCTCTTTGAGAAAGCAAAAGATAGAGATGAAAGTTGTTCAGAATTGAATTTTGTATAAGATATATATATATTTCCGACTGCAGAATTAAGTTTTTTAGTCGTTAAATTGTTAAACGAAAAATATTTTTTTTTTAAATTTCATATTGCCATGGATTTTACAAAAAATTAGATTTTTCATTGGATCAGTTCACAAAGATGAGTTTTAGTATGAACAATGTAAAAATCGGTATCCGATCTGGATATTTCAAAATGGCGTCTAATTGCAAAATTATTTATCCCAAAATTTTAATTTATTCTCCAAATCGCCCATGGAATGATAACTTGAACTAACCACCTTTAATCAATAGCTTATAACGTATTTAATAAACGCTAAAAATAACTTTATTAAAAATTAATATTTAACAACATTTTTAACAACAAATAATTTTTATTTCCGTCAACTTTGAAGTTAGAGTAACGCGGTAAAATGCATCTTAAAGTACGTAAAATCTGTGAATTTTCATATATATTTTGTTGAAATCCGATCAATAGAAACCGAGATATGAAAATTTTTTCAATCGATCGTCACGCCGAAACTACTGAATATTTTTCGATGAAATTTGGTACACTGCTTATTGAAATCGTACTTTAAATGATGCAATTTTTTCTGATTGCTGTAGATAGCTTAGTTCATCTAAAATGACCGATGAACAATTGGAAATCTACGAGCGCCGCGGAGCGGCTTTCCGGCCGGGCGGCGCGGTGGTGGGGGGAATGCCGCGTGACGGCGGACAGCGTTCGTACACGTTAGTTGTAATTTTATTATTTCGGTAACTAAAGCTGCTATTTTAATAAATGTTTTTTCATTTAACGTGCTTTTTTCTCAGCTTCAACTTTATACTAATTTATTTTTTGTAGGCGCAATGCAAGCATCCCAAATTAATAATTTTTCTGAAAAAATTTTTTTTTCGGCTATGTACACAACCTACAGATGCATATATTGCGCTACCAAACATTTTGATGCTGAATATTAATATCTATATAATGATAGTAAAGCAATGCATCCATATAGATCCATATCTTATACAAAATTCAATTCTGAACAACTTTCACTTCTATTTTTTTTACATGAAATGAGTTACAATAAAGCTATTCACGAAAAACTAAAAAATTATAATTAACTTAATCTATTTTTTATTTTTAAATATGAAATCTCCTACTGTCTTTTTCAATGTCTCTCGATTGCAATTTTTAAAAAGTTCTCGATATTTCTCGACAATCTGCATTATATTTTGTTTAACGGTTTCTTTCTTGCTTAAGAAACAATTAAACCGAGAGGCAAGTTGTACACCTCTTTCTGCGTGGTCACTGACTACTTCCACAGCACGTACAACTTTTTTTGCTGATCTAAAATCCGCTCTAGTTTCCCAATGTTCAGGATCAACGTTCAGGAAATTTGTGCATAACTTCAATTTATTGAAAAAATTAATGGTTTGACCACTTGCAAACTTATTTAAAGTTAAGTCATCAAATGCATATTTTTCCAATATATTGTAGTCTGCTTTCTGTGAAAACTTATCGTCATTTAAGAAACCTGAGTTAATCGCATCACAAATTAAAATTTTACATTCTCTAGATACTTCATTATCAGAAAGTGCTAATGCGATTAGCTCTTCTCCTAAATACCATAAGTGATTTCTGAATTTCTTTAGACCAGCATCAGAAATTTTTTTGTTGATACTGCTGAACTTTTTTATATCTTTTACAAATTGTAGATCTACCCTTGGTGCGATTTCCGGAATATTGGTTTTAAACCAGGCCTTTTGATATACTAATGTAATAAAAAGGCATATATTCCGGAAACCGACCAACTCATTTGCAGTTAAAGCAAACTGCTTTCTAAATAAAAATATTTTAAGCGAATATCCAATGAGCATGATGAAACGAAGTCTGAAAAAAATATTTTCTTATTGTATTAGACTGTAAATTAATTTAGAAATAGCTATATTTAATAATATGAATGTTACCTTGATCTGTTGCATTGCATAATCAAGAATTACTTGCGCTTCGTGTTTTACATGTTGAAAAACTTCAACATCCTCGATTCCCGACACGAAGCTATCCGTATCTATACGGTGCCACTCGTGCTGTAATCTCTTAAAAATCTGTACATCTGGATCAGCAGATGTACAGTTTAGAGACTGCTCGAAAGCTGATTTCAGCGTGAGCTCATAGACGTGATGTCTACAAGCACACTGTAAAAGCTTGCGTCCTAATTCTTCTTCAATTAAGACGCAAGCTTCACCTGTGGCACCGGTATTAGATGCCATCGTGTCAAATACTAGGCCGCATACGTCGTCAGCTATTTCCCATTCGGTGACCAGTTTAACGACTGCTTTGGCCTGCTCATCTCCCGTTCCTCTGGAGATCTTGGGAATACCGATCATTTGCTTCGTTCCCACGCCAGTTACAAAAACGGGAAGCCTCTCAATTTTCTCATATTTGTTGTTGTGTTCGTCTCCAAGCGTTTTAGTGTACGGGGAAAACCCAAGTTTACAAGGGTATTTATTGCGGGGCCAATCATTTGCAGATCATGAATGATCATGAGCGAGGATTGGTTTTATGGCTCTAGTGCACTAGAGGCGAGGTGTTGGCAGTCTACCTACCTGGAGACTACGGGCTGACAGGGACAGGGAGGCGGCGACAGAATATAATCGCAAAAATATGCAGACGGGGCTTCAGTTTTGAGCGAGCATCGCAACGAGCGAGACGTGCGGTGTCTCTGCAATTTGTACGGCAACTTGAATAAAACACGACTTATTATTTTCCTTATTATTTAAATAAAAGAGGATTCATTGTACACGCTCACCCTTTTCCCCAAGTCCGAATTGGACAACTGGCGACCGTGACAGGACTTGGGTCTTTTTTGTGTGTAGGTAGCGTGATTGAACAGTATATATAGGAGTCTAGAGTTTTTATTGAAGATGGAAGCGTTGAAAAAGAAGAAGGCAACGCTACGAAGTGCCGTTACAAGATCAGCCAATTCACTCGATTTATTGTTATAAGAAGTTACAACAGGAACCGCCGAATTAACAGCGGCATTTGGTCTGTTGCAGACAAAATATCAATCGTTGGAAAAAGTGGCAGAACAATATATGGACGAAGTTCTCAGCACAGAGGCAACAGAGGCAACGCTAGAAAAGGAGAGTAACGACGACGATGGCTATCAGCACAAATATTTGATGGCCAAATATGCGTTTGACAGTCGCATCACAGCGAGAAATCGTGCGAGTGAACGCGGGAGCGCTACACCTAGTATATCGGAAAACGTGCCGGTGCAGGAGGCGAGAAGCTCGTATAATTTGCCAAAAATCGAGTTATTTAAGTTTAGTGGTGAAATTAGAGAATGGCTGGAGTTTTGGAGTTTGTTCAAAAAGATACATGAAGATCCAAAAATTCAGAACGAGCATAAATTCCAGTACCTTTTACAGGCCATGGTACCTGACTCGCGAGCAGCAGCATTGGTCAGGAGCTATCCGCCGACTGGTGAGAATTATGAAAAAGCCATTAGCAGCTTGAGAAAACGATTTGGACGCAGTGACTTGCAAGTGGAAGTGTATGTGCGCGAGTTACTGCAGTTAGTAATACAAAACACAAGATCTGCTAAGAAGATAACAATTACAAGCCTGTATGACAAGATTGAATCATATTTAAGAGCGCTTGAAACACTAGGAATGACAGCGGATAGATTCGCGACATTTTTAGTGCCTTTAGTGGAATCCAGCTTGCCTGACGATCTCTTACGGACGTGGCAGCGAACGGACAGCGCGGATGATACCGACGACGAAGAGGAAGGCACGGAGAGCGGAGGCGTAGATACAGCTGCATCAAAAAATCGACTTTCGAGATTAATGAAGTTTTTGGGCGCCGAAGTTCGTCGTGACGTGAAGGCGTCGTTAGTACAGCAAGCTTTTGGCCTTGAAGCAGAGGCTGACGCAAAAAAGTCGAAAGCGCAGTCTTCAAAGAAGGAAGTGCCAAGTGCGAGCAGTTTATTGACAAAAAGTGATGAGGTAGTGTGCATTTTCTGCGAAAAGAGCGGACACGATAGCGCAAAATGTTTTAAAGCAAAAAATTTGAATTTAGAAGAAAAGCAAAGCTACATGAAGAAGAAAGGCGCATGTTTTAGATGTTTAAAGACGAACCACATTAGCAAATTCTGTCGTTCGAAAGTAAAATGTGCGAAATGCTCCCAACGCCACGTTGATCTCATGTGTAGAGACGACAAAGTTAAGAGTGGCGATGCAAAAGGCGAAGAAGCACTAGATTCAGTGACCACCGTAGCTGTGCGCGAAGAGTGCGGGCTTGCAGCGACTGCGAAAAAACCGACGACGTTCATGCAAACTTTGAAGGTGAAGCTGCGAAATGATACAGACGAAATTATAGTGCGCGCTGTAATCGACACGGGCTCCCAGCATTCGTACGTGTTATCGGAAGTCGCCGAAAGATTAAACTATCGAGCAGTGGCGCATCAGGAGATGAGGCAGTTACTTTTCGGAGGCAACAAATCCGAAACAGTGGTGCACAAAAAGCACCTGATCCGCGTCGGTAGTCATGACGACGGCTATCGGTGCAACTTCAAAGCGCTCGACGAATCGATCATTTGCGCGGAAGTGCCTTCGATTACGAAAGGAGATTGGCTGCAAGAGTTAAAACAATTAAATGTTGAACTTAGTGATGTGTGCAGCGAAGAAAAATCGGTAGCGGTGCTCATAGGCGCAGATGTAGCAGGCAAATTGCTGACGGGGCGCGTGCACGCCCTAAAAAGTGGACTGACAGCTGTAGAAACGCGCCTGGGCTGGACGCTCATGGGTAAAGTGCCCGCTATAAATGCACGCGAAGATTGGACAATGTCGGCAATAAATATGTTCGTACAGAGTGCCGATGTAAAGGTCCTTTGGTCATTAGATGTGCTGGGGATTAGAGACCCCATCGAGCACAAATCTCAAGAACAGCACGATCGTGAGGTAGAGCGCGCCTTCAAAGAGACCGTAATAAAAAATTCGGACGGTCGGTATGAGGTTAAGTTACCGTGGTGCGAGTGTCATCCTGCCATAAAGGATAATCGTAATATGGCCCTACAGAGACTAGAGGCTACGACGAAGAAACTAAAAACAATAGGCAAATATGCGGAGTACGACGGGTTCTTCCAAGAGTAGCTCAATGAGGGGATCATCGAACGTGTTCCTGCAAACGAAGAATTGAATTGGGGCAATTATCTGCCGCACCGACCCGTCTTTAAAGAGAACGCCACGACGACGATTCGACCCATCTACGATGCATCAGCGGGGTCCCCGCCGATCAACAGCTGCCTGGAGAGAGGGCCGAATCTTATTCAGCAGGTAGTCAATGTTTTATTGCGTTTCCGAGAGGGATGTATCGGTGTAAGTGCGGACATTAGGAAAGCCTTTTTGCAAATAAGTGTAGATTCTGCTGAGCGCGATTTTCTTAGATTTTTATGGTTTGATGATAAGGGCAATTTAATTACTTTTCGACACTGCAGAGTAGTATTAGGTGTGTGCAGTAGTCCGTTTATTTTAGGTGCCACTATTAATTTCCATTTAGATAATTATTTAAAATCACTCGAGAATAATGAGAATATGCAGAAAGGTAAAATTGAAAATATTGTAAAATTGCGAAATAGCTTTTACGTAGATAATTGCGTGACGAGCGTAAATGATGTGACCGAATTGAATACCTTTATGAGCGACGCAAAAACAGCGATGGAGGAAGGTTCTTTTGATTTACGGGGGTGGGAGTATTCCAATGAGGATAGCTCTCAGAACCAATGCGGGATCCTCGGGATATTATGGGATAAAAAGGAAGACGCGTTGTTACTAAATGTGTCTAATCTGGAAAAAATAAAATCCGAAAAAGTGACAAAACGGAGCACTTTATCGGCGTCGCATCGAATTTTTGACCCGCTCGGATTTGTGTGTCCGGTGGCGCTCGGCCCAAAAATATTACTGCAGGAGGTATAGGCGTCCGAGTTATCTTGGGACCAAGAGGTAAGCGAGAATATTAAAGAAAGATTCATCGACTGGATCGAGGAATTAAAAAACCTTGATAACATTAAAGTACCGCGATGCATGCTCGGAGTGGTCGACGCGAATACGGAAGTTACGCTTCATACCTTTGTAGACGCGAGTAAGTTGGCATACGCGGTCGTGATTTTTTTGAGAGTGCAGCGCGGTTCAGATGTACAGGTGCACTTTGTATTAGCAAAAACGAGAATCGCGCCCGCGAATAAGGATAACAAAGCGACCAGTATTCCGCGCCTAGAATTACTGGCGGCAGCGATCGGCGCGCGGCTAGCGAATCGAGTTTTGAACGCGTTGAATTTCAAGGATATAAAATCGTATTTTTGGTCTGACTCATCGACTGTCATCGCGTGGATTAATAGAGACAGCAATTGGGGCATCTTTGTCGCGAATCGAGTAAAAGAAATCAGAGACCTGACCGATTCGAAACAGTGGCGACATATTCCTGGCTCTCAAAATCCAGCCGACTTACCTTCGAGGGGCTACTCGGTTAATCACTTACTAGCTTCTCAGTGGTGGGAGGGGCCGGACTGGCTTAGAGAGAATAGGGAAAATTGGCCTACTGTACAAGACGAGTACACTGACGAAGCGGAAATCAATTCGGAATTACGAAAGTCCGCAACGACAGAAAACACGGCTTTGATTACTGTCAAAGAAGTAAATGCAACTGAGAGCCATAATTTATTTGATAACTTGTCGTCATATACTAAAATTGTTCGAGTCATTGGGTGGATCAATAGATTTCGTTTCAATTGCCACAAAAAAACACTAGCTAGGAAAGAACAAGTTTCGACGGGTAAGGAATGCAAGGCTGAAACTAAGATCAAACGATATTTGTCAGCTGACGAATTTAAGAAGGCAGAGAAAATTTTGATGAAAATTATACAGAAAAAGCATTTTGACGGTATAGAAGATAAAGAAATTAAAGATAAATTGCCTTTTATTGATGAAGATGGCCTTATCAGGACAAAATCAAAACTTTTATATCGAGATGACACGTACAACTTCCGTTGCCCAATAATCTTGCCGAGTAAAGATTACTTTGTAGAACTGTTGATTAGAAAGAAACACACGGAATTAAGTCATGCGGGAGCGGCAATGACGCTCAATGTTCTCCGAGAGAAATTTTGGATAATAAGAGGCCGAAAAACCGTGAGAGAAGTCATTAGAACGTGCGTAGATTGCCGTCGACACGATTCTAAACAAGTAATTACACAGCCCGCGCCACTGCCACTTCATAGAATCAGAGATGCCGCGATCTTTGAAATAGTAGGGGTAGATTTTGCGGGTCCGATTTTCCTCAAAGGCGGACAGAAGGCGTGGATTTGTATGTTCACGTGTGCGGTTTATAGGGCAGTTCATTTAGAATTAGTTAGTTCGTTAAATGTAGGCTCATTTTTGATGGCACTGAGAAGGCATATAGCTAGGCGAGGAAGGCCAAGGGTAATTTTTAGTGACAATGGGACGAACTTTGTCGGCTTAAACAACAAGCTAAAAGCGCTCAATTACGCGAAGATCGCGAAAACGCTCGCAGCACAACAAATCGAGTGGAAGTTTAATCCACCTGCAGCACCGTGGTGGAGCGGGTTCTGGGAGCATCTCATTGGTTTGTTAAAAAGGCTACTACGGCGTACGTTGAAAAAATCGTGCCTCAATTATGAGGAAATGCTAACGACGCTTGTAGATTGCGAAGCCGTCATTAATTCTAGGCCGATTACCTATCTTCCCGATAGTAATGAAGAAATGGTGCCTTTATCTCCATCCATGTTTTTGCAAGAACTCAAAGAAATCGGCGTAGTAGATTTAGATAAAATAGAGGAGATCGAACTGGATAAGCGTTTTACTTACAGGCAAAAAATCAAACATTGTCTACGTGAAAGATTCAGAGTTGAATACTTAGGTGCACTGTCACATCAGAAACGCCGCAACAAGGGCGAGATAGATTTAAAAGTAGGCGATATCGTATTAGTAGGTAACGATAACACTAAGCGAATCGATTGGCCGTTGGCTAAGATTAAAGAGCTATTCAGAGGTAAAGACGGACAGATCCGCGTAGTTCGTTTGACTACAGCAGCAGGCGAAATAACGCGACCTGTTCAGCGCCTATATCCTCTTGAATTGACTAATGATTATGAAAGTAAAGAAAATGCAGATATTATTACTAAGAAATTGAGAAATAACAAGACAATAAAAGAAAAGAAGGAGGCTATTGTAGATGATATTGAAGCTAGTAAACAATCCGAAACAGTAAAGACTAGAAGTGGACGAGTCTCGAAAAAACCTGATCGTCTCTCATACAATTAATTTAATTTTTGTTTCTATTTTTCTCAAAATTATAGCTTTTATTGACCTTTTATCTCAATTTTTGTATTTGTTAAAACTTAATTATAAGGTAGCCTAAGATTTCGATGTATAATGTTTCAACAAAAAAATAATAGAATTATGTAAAATGAATTTAAAAATTATATTCCCTTATAATTAATATTGCGTAATTATATATGTTGAATAGTTTCTTTTCGTATGTATTTTGTATCAATTCAGTTAAATGTAACTCAGATATAAGTGAGAACGTGAGTTTGTAAAGCGTATTAGTTTGCACTCCGTTTGCGGGGGAGGATGTTGTGTTCGTCTCCAAGCGTTTTAGTGTACGGGGAAAACCCAAGTTTACAAGGGTATTTATTGCGGGGCCAATCATTTGCAGATCATGAATGATCATGAGCGAGGATTGGTTTTATGGCTCTAGTGCACTAGAGGCGAGGTGTTGGCAGTCTACCTACCTGGAGACTACGGGCTGACAGGGACAGGGGGGCGGCGACAGAATATAATCGCAAAAATATGCAGACGGGGCTTCAGTTTTGAGCGAGCATCGCAACGAGCGAAACGTGCGGTGTCTCTGCAATTTGTACGGCAACTTGAATAAAACACGACTTATTATTTTCCTTATTATTTAAATAAAAGAGGATTCATTGTACACGCTCACCCTTTTCCCCAAGTCCGAATTGGACATTTGTTGTCCGGATCCTGGAACTCCTTTCCATCCCAATGAACAAACAGTCGTTCAGCATGTCCAGCAGCAAAACACTCTTTAATGTTATTTGAGAGGCTTCCCAGATGACGTATTTGTGCTTGGCGAATCGTCTCTGAACTCACCAACAGTTCATCTATATCGATGTCAAAATTGTGCGCCATCGCTACGTAAATTCGGGCGGCATCCCGATTGCTTACCCTTGCGCGATCAAGTGCAAGAGTAATATCACCCGTAAGAAGTTTTCTTTGCTTCGATTCTCTTAAACGGCCAAGAATCGAAAATTTTTCGTCTTCTTCCTTAGACTCACATTCGAATGACTGGTTCAAAGAGTCCAGATCATCCTCGGGAAGCATTCAGTCCAACAAACTAGTCGACATGTTAGTTTGCTCAGACTGCTCAGCTTTTCGAACAATAACTCCTGAAAAAGACAAATAAAATTAATGTAAAATTAGTTACTTTCGTACTAGTGAGATACCAATAATTTTGAAGTATGATTTCAGCTTCGGACACTTACATTTAAAAACAAAAATTAATTTGAAAACGCAGCGGCCTAAAAAATGACCGTAAATAGTCAATATTCATCATATTTTACTGTTTCTTTTTTTAATTTGAGGTAGATTGATTAGAAGATAAGTTTGGTCGAATTAGCATCCCTAAATCTTCTTTAGTTTTTTTGCAATTCTAAAAAAAAACATGATTTCCACGATATTTGTAATTTGTTAGATTTGCAACGAAACTAAAGCAGATTTAAGGATGCCGATTTGACCAAACTTAATTTCTAGTTAATCTACCTCAAATTAAAAAAAGAAACAGCAAGATATGATGAAAATTGACTGATTTACGGCCTTTTTTCCGGGCGTTGCGTTTTGAAGTGCGACTTTCAGTTTTCAGCTGAAAGTGTCCGAAACCGATTCATTATGATTTCATTATGATTACACAAATAATGACATTTTTACAACTTTCCAAAAAAGTTTTTTTTTCGACCGTTAACCCTGTCATAACTCCTTAAATGCATAGTACACTGAAATGTATATTCCATTGTCTATTGTTGTACTTTATGCATCGTCTTTTATGTAGTTTTCAATAAAAAAATATCTATAAACATGAAATTGCATTTTTTTTAAATACGCGATTTTGGAAAATCATATTTTTTTAGGATTATGCCTGTAACTTTGTAAAAAAATTGTTGTGGAAAAACGTGTTTCGGAAGCTAATTCTAAAGTAAATTTTCGACAATAAAAGCAAATTAAAAAATCGATTTTTTTTGAAATTTTAATCCTGACATAACTCCTTAACAGACCACTACAAATTAAATACTTTATCGGTGTTTCCCTCCAGCTCCCTCTTTTCCATTTTCATTTTCCTAATTGGTTAACAAATTAATAATGGCCCTCTATGTCCTCTATTCAATTTGTAAATTCAGCCCCCTTCATTGATTAAGATCAATCAATCAATATCGATCTCTATCTGGTGGCTCCACCTACGGATAAATTACTGAACGTGTGATATTCAAAAAGTTCCTATTTCTCTATTCTAATTATTGCAGATGACCCTTTAAAGCCAACTAGAATTCTGTCTCTCTCTCTCTCTCTCTCTCTCTCTCTCTCCCTCTCTCTCTCATACATAGCGCGGCAAGCCCGCTCCCTGTATCTTATTCTTACGCGCTAAGCAGAGTCCCTTTCTCTCGTTCTCGTGGCCAGGCGCTCGCTTCGCATGCGCGCTCTCTCCCGCACTCTTAGCCGATGCTCGCCTCACATGCTCCTTCTTTCGCATTCACTTACACGAAGTCGCGTGCATGTGACCGCGCGCGCGCCACGCTCGTGACTTTCTGCCGCTCCCTAACTCGAGCACCACCCTTATGAAAAAAACGCCTATACAGATTTCTGCGAAAGCTTTAGTAGCAGTATCTACAGAGATACCTACAGAGATTTATGACGTTACTCCAAATTAGCTTAACAGATACAGGGACATCCCCAAAAAAACTCTACAGCGAACCCTACAGATTATGTCCAAAATCTCTGCTGAAATATGTACAGATGATTCTATACAGATTCTTTACAAATTTCTCTAAGAAATGTACACTTTCTATACGTTTACCAACATACGTTCATATACACTTCTTTGTAGAACATTATAAAGAGAATTCTATAAATTTATATACGCTTACGTACAGATATTCATACAGGTTTATTTCTAGAACATTACAGAATTCCCTAGATTCCCTAGATAATATACTGTATGATTTCCTACAACTTTTTCTAGAAGTTATTTTCATAAGGGCAGCAGGCTGCGCAGGTGTGCTCAACTATATCACCTTCTGCGCCACGCACTTGAGTAGAGGCACTTCTTCCAGGTTCTACAGGGCGCTGGCTCCGCTACAAAAGCTGTCATTTCGCTGCGGAACTGCACAGCCGAGTAGGAATATTTACACGGAGTAAGAATATTCATACGACGCAGCAATTATTTATTGCTATGTCACAGTCTAAGCCCTTATTTCGGGGTTTATGGATGCATAGATTTGATTTGATGGTTTATTATTTGAAAGTTATATAGTTAAATAGCTAAAAGGTTTATGGCTAAAAGTTTATAATAATTCAAACAGTATTGAAAACTAACGTTAATGCTGTTAAAGCTTTAATTTTACAACACTTATTTAGTTATATAATTGTGAAACATTTACGTTAAGATTCTAAGATTGCAAGTCACTTTGGATAAGGTTCTAGGGTTTTTGTTTGTTCCGACTCTTAGCAACAATATTATTTTCGTTTTTAAAGCGGACGTAAACTATATAGATTATTCTAAGATAATGAGTGCATATAATTCAGTTTACGAATAATGTTCACTTGGTCTTATACAGTTTTATCACTCATACTTTAATTAGCGAGATGACGAATCGTACAATTTAAACATTCAGATTCGCGAGTTATTTACTGGGGAAAAAGAAATAAAAATCGCTCACTCTACAATTTTACTCGTCGTTCAATGACCTCGCAAATTGAGTCGTCAGAAGGATTGTCAATTATAAATCGATCTTATAGAATTGACCAGTCACTCTAAAAATTTAAGAGATTATATGAATTAGACATATATAATTATTACTAATGTATAAAAATTAAAATTGATTTTTAATTAGTTTAATGTAGATGAGGAAGCTGGTAAAAGACAAATATATCATAGATATTGTATGGAACGCGCCGCTGCACATTTGTCTCATATTTTCACTACTGTATCTGATATTACTGGTCTTGAAGCCGAACATTTACTTAAAAGAGTACCAGATATTATAACTCCTAATGGATTAAATGTTCGAAAATTTTCAGCCTTACATGAATTTCAAAATCTTCATGCAGTTAATAAAGAAAAAATTCATGAATTTGTACGAGGACACTTTTATGGGTAAGTGTAGTAATTATTATATATGAACTATTATATTCTACCTACGCACTCACTTTATAGTATAACGATTTGTAACCGCCATGCCCAGCATGTCTCCCAAGTTATAGCACGTATATATTGTAACCTAATACAGCTGTTGTAGGAGCAGCACCGAGCAGTCTAAAGGATCGCCGAATACGTGAGTAGTGAGGGGAGAGAGAGAGAGAGAGAGAGAGAGAGAGAGAGAGAGAGAGAGAGAGAGAGAGAGAGAGAGCTATTGGGACACGACACGCGCGAACTGAAAAGACTTTAGATTATCCATGGCCTTTGACCGCGCATGAGTATCTCGCGCTTCTCGCTGCGTTTCGTGCTCTCCTTGACACCGTATACGTGTGTTTCTTGAGGGTCTGCACCTTTGCCGTGCTTCTTTTCAGCCGCCTTGATGCCCCATGCGGGCCGTCTCTACTACACATCAAGACATAGCTAAGGAGGCCTCGTCGCCGACATCAAGAAGTCCGGCTGCCGCCCTGTGCCCTTCTGTTGCCTGCGGATCATCGTCAGTCGTTAATAGCCGTCGACCTACGAGTGGCACTTCGCGATCGAGTGCTATTGTAAGTGCAAGCTCTTTCTCTCTCTCTCTCTCGCTCTCTCTCTCCCCCTCTCTCTCTCTCTCTCTCTCTCTCTCTCTCTCTCTCTCTTTTGTAGCTCTGTTCTACGCATAATATATGCAAGAGCATTGTACCTAATTCTATATTATTTCCTCCCGTCTGCCTTCCTACTTACCTAGAAGGCTTCCCACTTGAAGCAATGTTGCTACAGAGAGCTAGCTCCGGTATCAGCAGATATAATGAATTATGTAAATCCAAGAGATAGTAGTCCTTCATTTTGGTATTATCTATAAGCAGAATTATGGATTAATTGGGGAAAAAAATGCCTAAAAATTTTGATTACAATTATCTCTTGTATTTACGTAATTTATTATACTTTTTGGTACTGTTCTTGATAGGTTATTAGTGTCTATCCAATCCCCGTAATTATACTTATTATTATATAGCTTTCATTTTTATTCTGCGCAATCGTAATTTACTGCATATTTTAGTTACAATGTGCATCTAATATACACTGTAACGTCCTATGACGTTAGTTATTTATCTATTTTTAAATCTATTAATTGTAAATTAAAATACTAGCTTTTCAAAATTCAATACATGCAGAGAATTAGGATGTAAGTTTCGAAACATTAAATTTTCAACGCGAGCTGTGATGTTGTAACACAAGTTAGCAGTTTTACTTATTCGGCAATCGATATACTCTTTAAAATGATTATTAAGCGTTATACTTTAAGAATTGGTCATCATATTCAGGCTTTAAAAGAGTCGAATTGGCCTCATTTTAATTAGTCTCATGTTTAAGTCCGAACTCCGTACCACACGGTCCGTAAACTGGCGGAGACTTTTACAAAGTACTACAAAGTACGCATCTTGTGAATTTGAGAAAACAAATTATTTACTAAACGCAAAACGAGTGCTTCATTTCGGAAGTCTACCATTCCTCCCAATCCTCAATTAAACAGAAAGAAGAAGACGAGGATAGCAGAGTCAGCAATATGAAGACAGCAGAAGAAGAAAAACAAAGCTAAGTCGTATAAAATACTTAATTGTAATATATTGCTACGGAAAAACGAGTCTAATAATCTAGCCACTTGACCCTCATATTCTAAACAAAATCCACACAAATACTGTCCTACCCATGAGGTGAGAATGTAGGTAGACGTAACAAGTGGTACCGATACAAATCGAACAAGTTTATTTATTTCAATAAAAAGTTTGAAAAAATAATAGTTGATTTACAGTAAACATCGTTAAATAGATCAAATATTAGCAACGATAAAAATAAGTAAACTAAAAAAGATAACTATTTGATTAAGTCTATTTCTTTCTTTCCTTGGATCTGCTGAGTAGCGGCCTATCCTTTGACCTGCTTAGTAGCGGTCATTGATTCCACTATTCTTATATAATTCATTAATAAGTAACTATTTTCCTTCAAATTCCTTCATTAGCTGCCATTTTTGTTTTTGTTTGGACGAATTAATCAAATGAGTTTTGAAAATTCTGAAAGTAAAGTGATTAAAAAGAAACGAAGAGGAAAGAAATTATTTTTGCAAAAATTATTAAACAATAGGAAGCAATTAATAGAGTAATTATCGAAAATATATAGTGAGATTTATTTTTGCAAATACCGAAAATTGAAGATAGTAAAGTAGAAGTTGAGCAAGTAGATAAATCGGAATTTCAATTAGAACTAGGAATTAAATTTTATAATTTATTTAAATTTGCGGAAAAGGAATTATTAATAAATAAATTGAGTAAAAGTCAATAAATATTATTCAATACGTATAGTGAATTAGCATGCAAAGGTTTAAATTAGTCAGTTTGTAAGTGCACCGATGTTATAAATTTGCAAAAATGCAAAACGTGAAAAGTGGGTCGCGTGCTCGTGAATGACACGTGCATGTGCTCCTTCCGCTTGTTTTGGCAGACTATATATTTCAATATCGCGGACATACTACTTTAACGTATATATTTCTAAACCGCAGACACAAATCAGTAACGCGGACATATTTCTTACCATGGACACATTTCTTAATGCGGATAGATACAATTAGTTTTGAAAATTAGTTTTAACAGGGACAAAATTTTTTTTAGTGTAGGCAGTGTAGGTAGATATGTTTAGTGTGAATTAGTACATTTTATAGTGAATAGTAAACTATGTATTGGAATGCCCAGTGCACCGATGCGATCCTCCCTATACTTTTTGGATCTGCAGCGCCACGGGCGGAGGCGCCAACAGTCTGTTTCAAGCGGCGCGTCTCCCCGACTACTTCACTTAACCGTCAACCGTACGACGCGCAAGACGCTGATCGCTACGCTATATTATACTTCAGTTTATCTTCCTTTTTATAATATATGATTTGACTAGTGACCCGCGCTGTGTTGTTTCTCACCCAAACTCATTACCCGTCCTGCATAGCTCAACAGGTTATGGGCTCAGGACTGAACGTGAAAGTGAAAAGTGAGGTTATATCTCCGTGAACGCCAGCAACAAAGTGCTCGAACTCTAGACTTTGGTGAGAAGTGTCTCAGTCGCCTTTCAATATGAATACAACAGGAGTTAGATTCGAGGTATTGAACAAGGAGAACTACGACACGTGGAAGATCCAAATGCGGGCAGTTCTTATAAAGAACGATGCATGGTGTTACGTTAGCGGCACAAAGCCAAAACCCGCGCTCGCAACTGGTGACCAGCCTGCGATCGCCGCTTCCCAGCAGGAGATACAACAATGGACAAACGCGGATCTGAAGGCACAGTCTGACATTATATTAGCTATAAACCCATCAGAAATCAAGCAGGTAAAAGCGTGTAAAACCTCGAAGGAAATCTGGCAAAGACTTGAGGAGATATATCAGTCAAAAGGGCCGATGCGAAAAGCCGCACTACTGAACAGGCTTATTTCCTCGAAAATGCAGGATGGAGACGACGTCCGTGAATTCACGCGCGGTTTCTTTGACATCGTCGATAAACTAGGAGAGATGGAAATTGAAGTCAATCAAGATTTATTGAGTGTCATCATGCTTCGCACTTTGCCCGAAACGTTCCAAAATTTTCGATGTGCTATTTCATCACGCGATGAGCTTCCGACTCCCGAAGCACTACGTATAAAAATCGCAGAAGAATTCGACGCCCGCAAGAATTGTGATGGAAGTGTTGTAGAAAATGCCATGATTGCTAGAAAATCATGGAATAAACAGAATTTTAAGAAGAAAGCTACGAGTGAAAAAGGTCAAGACATCGATACCGAGAAGAAGGACGCAAAAATAAAATGCTTTAAGTGCGGCGTCAAGGGCCATCGTTCCAATAATTGCCCGCAGCACGAAAAGTCAACCAAGGGCACCGAAGGCAAACGAGACGACTTGTGTTGCTACGCCGCAGGGACTCTGTCGGTAAGTCGAGACTCGACGCTCGACGAGAAGCGCGAGATGAACACGCCGCGAGGCAGCGCGCTTCTTCGCGACCTCAAGCAGTTACCGACAAGCGAAGCATACCGAGCGGACGACTCGGCGCATGGTGTCAGGTGGTGCCTGGACAGCGGCTGTACATCGCATATGTGTAATGAGAGAAACGCATTCACAACTCTCGGAGCGAGCGATCAAGGAAGAGTAAATCTCGCGAGCGATGCCAGCGCTGAGATTTTAGGCTCCGGAAGTATCTCTACCATTGTAAACACAGAGGATAGTTGTAAACAGATAAAGCTACAAAACGCGCTGCACGTGCCATCTCTCCGCACGAATCTTATTTCCGTGAGCAAAATTACAAAGAGCGGCCACCAGGTAATTTTTCATCGTAACGGCGCGGACATCGTGAACGAAGACGGCGAGGTGCTTCTCACAGCAAACGAATCGAACGGACTTTATCATATTGACAGTCAATGCGGAGTGCAGCGCAACGATGCAGTTGAAGCGGCTTTCAAGGGCAACACGGCTCGCGAGCGCTCGCTTCAGGACTGGCATGCTTGCTTGGGCCATCTCAACATTTCGTATTTACAAAGCGCTGCCAAGAACGGATCCACGCGGGGGATTCTCGTCAAGGGGAATCAAAAGGTATTCGATTGCGCTGTCTGCCTGCAGGGGAAGATGTGTCGCCGGCCTTTTCCTAAGGCCTCGACAAGAGAGACACAGGCGGGAGACCTCATACACTCCGACGTATGTGGACCGATACGTGAATCATCTCTCGGCAAGTCGCGCTTCTTTTGCACTTTTATAGACGATCATACGGGATGGTGCGAGATAAATTTTTTGAAGTACAAAAACGAAGTCCTCGAGAAGTTTAACAACTACAGGGCTATGTTCGAGACTCAGCATGGGAAGAAAGTCAAGTGTCTACAGACCGATAACGGATTGGAGTATGTAAATCGTAGCTTTGACGACTTACTCAACAAGCACGGAATTTTGCGACGCTTAACAGCCCCATACAACCCGCAGCAAAACGGCGTTGCTGAGAGACGTAACAGAACATTGGAGGACATAGCAAGGTGTCTTTTGATAGGAGCGGGACTTCCACCTACGTTCTGGGCAGAGGCAATCAGTACGGCGAATTACATACATAATCGCTGCCCGTCCAGAAAATTAGGAGGGAAGACTCCGTATGAGATGCGCTACGGAGAGCCTCCTGACGTCTCGGATCTCAAGCCTTTTGGATGTAAGGTATTCGTGAAGGATAGATCTCCGAGCCTGTGCAAGATGAAGCCGCGGAGCACCCCGGCATTTTTGTAGGCTACGTTCCTGAGACCAAGGGGTACAAGATCTGGATCCCGAGTCTGAGAAAGATGGAGATATCCAGAGACGTGGTATTTCTTCAAGAGCCCCTGATTCCATCGACTAACGACTACAAAAATTTATTTTTAGATGATTCACAGCCCAAGGTAAGGCCATACGTCGAAGTCGAGCTCTGCTCCCCCGATAAGTCAATGCAGGGAAAGAGCGGCCAGAGAAAGGACAACGATGGAGCGTCCGCTGATGTAGAGGACTGGGCGGACGCGGAGGACTGGTCGGAGGGAGAGGAAGATGGTTTTGATCCCGATGGTATACCCGCACCGACTCCGCCGCCTCTACCACAACCCAAGAAAAGAAATACGACTCGTCCACCGCCACCTGTGAGAACCGTTGTAACACGAAGCCAAGCAGCAGAGCTGAATCAAGGACCAGATGAATGTGCCTTCGTGAATGAGATCCCGCTTTCGGTGGCGCTATCCAGCCCAGATTCTGAAGGATGGGCGGACGCAATGGCAGACGAAGTTGCTTCTATACTTAAAAATAATACGTGGGAGCTCATACCGAGATCCGAAGCACCCGACGCGATTGGAAGTCGCTTCGTGCTAAGGAATAAGTATGGAGTGAACATACGCTCAGCAGTATGGGAAGGACTTTCACGAAACCTACGCCCCCGTTGCTCGATTGGAATCTATAAGGACAACGATAGCCTTCGCCGCGTTCAAGAATATGCATATACGGCAATACGATGTAGCCACAGCTTATTTAAACGGAATTTTAGAAGAGAAGGTCTATATGCAGCTGCCAAAGGGATTTGAAGACTCGCTTCAGCACATCATAAAACGCGGGAATTACAATCCCAAAATCGCCCAAGAGGCGAAGCGCACGTTGGCTATGATAAGGAGCGGAGACATGGTATGCTTGATGAAGAAAGCTCTCTATGGGCTAAAGCAGGCTGGTCGAGCATGGCACGAGCGTCTGGATGGAGAAATGCATGCTCTAGGCATGAACTCGAGTACTGCAGACCCATGCGTTTATATAAGTGGACAAGAGGATGACTTAATGATCGCCGTCGTATACGTCGACGATATTCTAGTCATGTGTCAAAATCCCAAGAAAATAAATAATTTCGCAACTGGCATGAAAGACTCTTTCGATCTTAAGGATATAGGAGACCTAAAGCGATGTCTAGGAATGGATTTCCGAAGAGACCGCGAGAGAATAGCCATTGGTCAAGAAACCTATATCAAGGATGTTCTTCAACGTTTCAAGATGACTGAGTGCAACCCGATCTCAACTCCAATGGATTTAGGGACCAATCTAAGTAAAGACGACGTCTGGTCCGACGCCGATGGCGAAAAACCCCCATATCGCGCACTCGTCGGCTGCCTGATGTATCTCGCGGTAGCAACGCGCCCCGACATCGCTCACGCGGCGAGCGTCTTAGGTCAATTCAACGATTCTTTCGGCCAATCGCATTGGAAGGCGGCTAAGAGAGTATTACGATACCTAAAAGGGACCGCTGATATGGAAATTGTTTATAATATTGGAGACAACACCATTGAAGGCTTTGTGGATGCCGATTTTGCTAAGTCGATTGACGATAGACGTTCCTACACCGGCTATGTTTTTATGATGAGTGGAGGAGCAGTTTCATGGGAATCCCGAAAGCAGCGCACAGTAGCATTATCGACAACGGAGGCCGAATACGTGGCACTTAGTGAAGCCGCCAAGGAAGCGATTTATCTCAGACGCTTTCTACTGGAGCTGGGAAACTCCGAGGCTCAAACGATGAAGCTATACAACGACAATATAGGAGCCCAGAAACTTGAAACCAATCCTGTGTACCACGCTCGAACGAAACACATCGACCTTCGTCATCACCACATTCGAGACGTCGTGAAGTCCGGCATTTTAATTTTGGAGCACGTAGCTTCGTAGGATATCGTAGCGGACATTCTCACAAAAGGGCTCACCAAAGACAGTCACGTCCGTTTCACCGAGAAGCTCGGACTGATCAAACTTCAACCGAAGAACTGAGGGATCGTCTCGAGGGGAAGTATTGGAATGCCCAGTGCACCGATGCGATCCTCCCTATACTTTTTGGATCTGCAGCGCCACGGACGGAGGCGCCAACAGTCTGTTTCAAGCGGCGCGTCTCCCCGACTAGTTCACTTAACCGTCAACCGTACGATGCGCAAGACGCTGATCGCTACGATATATTATACTTCAGTTTATCTTCCTTTTTATAATATATGATTTGACTAGTGACCCGCGCTGTGCTGTTTCTCACCCAAACTCATTACCCGTCCTGCATAGCTCAACACTATGTATAGTAGTTGATCAAATGAGTGATAAAGATAGTAAAATCGTTGAAGATTCTTTGCCATTTAAAAAATTAACGAAGCAACAAATTCAAAAAAATCCATCATTTAAAGAATATCTCGAAAAATCTTTAGAAAAAAGGGCTTTTAGGAAAAGTAGTAAAATACAAAGATTGCCTATAAAAACGTCGAGTTCAGGGAAAATATCATTGGATCAAAATAATCCTAATACTGGTGCTATTAAAAAAGTTGTAAGTCCAATAGTTAAGGGGAATCGAAATTCTACGCCGAAAGTAAATAATGCTAGTTCTGAGGAATTTGTTGATACTACAAATAGTATATTGAATAAAACATTTCAAGTAGAAAGTAGTAATAGGTTTTCGGATATTTGAGGTATTCAAGCTGAACAAAGTTTAATCACAGGAACGTCAAAAGATATTTTACCTACATTTGATCAAGGCTATAATTCATTGAGTAATACATTTTTTAAGAATATTGATGATATTTGTAAACAACAGGAAAATCTTGAAAAAACAGAAAATTTTGAATTTGATAAATTTTTAAATACAATAGTAAAAGATATTACAACAATAGAGGTTCAAAACAATAAAGAAATTTCTGATTTCGTTTCGCAAATATCTGATACATTCAATAATAATAGATCTGTTATAGAACAACAGTTTGAAAAATCCAATACCGATTTAATTGATTTAAATAATATGGAACAGGAAAACATTTCTGAAGTTAGTGAGTTTCAGAATACTAGTGAGGTGGTTCAAGTAGAAACAAATTGCTCTAGTGACACTTTAGTGAACATGGCTCCAAATGATACAGGCTACTCTGGTGACCAATCAGAACGAAAGCCAATAAAATTAAGTTTGAAAGAGATTGCGGGTTATGTACCGGATTTTGATGGGAAAAATATGTCACATACAGATTACATAGAAATATTGAAAGATGTGAAAAAGTTAATTGATGATATTGATGAGAAAAATTTAACGAGTTTACTAAAATTTAGATTAAAGGGTGAAGTAGGAATAGCATTGAGAAATAGTAGGTTGAATTCGATTTCAGAGTTGATAGACGCTATAAGATTATTGTATCCTATTTTTGAAGATATTCATGAATTATGTGCAAAAGTTGTAAAAATTATTTAAGGGAATAAAGAGAGAGAAAGGGAATTAGTTTTCAAAATCAAGGAGTTAAAAAAATTGGAACGGCCTTCTGAAGCTGAGGAATTAAGTTTTGCAATATAATTAGATAATAAAGTAGCTAGTAGTTATAAAAAAGGATTAAAATCAGAAAATAAATATGAATTAGGAAATGAAAAAACATTTTCTGAATTATCACAAGCTACTCTTAAAATACAGAAAGAATTAGAAAAGCGAAAAGGTTTTAGTGAGAATTTGATTAACAATTTTTATGGGGATAATATTGAGAAAATTAATAAAGTAATGTTTTGTCAAATGTGTAAAGATCGCGATCAGGAAGCATTATTTTGTAAAAATGTAGGATGTGCAGATTGCAAAGAAGAGGATCACGTTTCCAATGATTGTAATGCCGTAAAAGATAAGATAAAATTGATTTGTAATTTTTGTAGTAAATCTGGTCATTCAATAAGCTCATGTAAATTGAATAGGAAACAAAATTTTCATTGTCAGTATCGTCAAGAGATGGGACATAAAGCTTCGCAATGTACATATATTTTACAATATATATTATGTTCGAAATGAACCAGGCCATAATCCGAATAAATGTGTAAATTCGTCGATTCAAAATTCAAAAAAATGTAGTTTTTGTAATAGCTTTGATCATACTGTGAAATTATCCAGAAGTATATTTTACGTGATGTAATAAAAGAGGTCATACTACAAAATTTTGAACATTGGGTGAAAATAAATCTAGATTTTGTACAATTTCTGTAACTGCAGAGCATGATAATAATGACTGTAAAAAACTTAAAATTTTAGTACAAGATTATAAGGCTAAGCAGCAAGTGAAATGTCAATTATGTAAAGGTTTAGGGCATGAAGTAAACTGTGAAATATTTAAAGCAGTGCAAAGTAAGCAACATTTTAATAGAAACGGGTATAGGAATAATTATGCAAATAATAGGAATAAGAATACTAATGGTAATTACAGTAATAATCAACAGCAACCAAGATTTTATGGAAATAGATTTAAACAGCAAAATCAAAATAATTATAATAATGGAGGAGTAAGAAAAGTGTGTGAATATTGTAACTGGGGAGGATATTCAATTGATGAATGTAGAAAATTATCAGCTTTAAAATCTTCGCAAGAAAAGTGTAGATTTTTTAGTAAAATGGGTCATAGAGCTGACAATTGTGATAAAATAAAAAGATTTAAAGAAAGTATTCAATTCAATATTATTATGCGTTTGACTCACCGTATTTAGAACTTTCTTTAAATCTTGCTGTAAAGATATATTCCCTTTATTAATTAAATTATCATTGATAACATGAATATCATCCCTTAAATCCACAATCATAGGTATAATTAAATTACATGTATTATCAACTGCTATAGTATCAATGACAGTTTGAATTTTATCGTTTAAAGAAAATTCTAAATTCATATTTTCTACTACTTCATCAAATTTTAATGGAATTTTCTTTGCATTTATTTCCAAATAACCCTTATCTAATCTTAATTTTTGCTCTAATAATGCTTTTACCTCCAAAATACCATCATAAGTAATGGAAAAACCATCAGGAGCTACATGGAAATCAAAATTCTATTTTTAGTATCAATTACTCAGCAATTAATTTATCCTTCTTTATAATATTTAATTGAGCACCACTATCTACTAATAATTTATATGTAGTGTTAGAATATACATCTGTAATTTCAATGTACTGTAAAAGATTTTCTAACTTTAATACATAGGTTTTAAATAATAAATCTATTATATCATTATTATATTTACACAAATCATTACTAATACTATTGCTTTCATCATTTTCATTACTCTTAATCTATAATGGGAACACTTTATTATTGTCATCCCTTCCTACGCGTTCCTTCCAGGAAGTGAATTGAAGTTTCCTTGATTCCTTCTCAAGTAATTATTCTCTAATTTTTTCATTTTATCACAATTGTCAGCTCTATGACCCATTTTACTACAAAATCCACACTTTTCTTGCCGAGCTTTTAAAGCTGATAAATTTCTACATTCATCAATTGAATGTCCTCCCCAGTTACAATATTCACACACTTTTCTTACTCCTCCATTATTATAATTATTTTGATTTTGCTGTTTAAATCTATTTCCATAAAATCTTGGTTGCTGTTGATTATTACTGTAATTACCATTATCATAATTATTCCTATTATTTGCATAATTATTCCTATACCCGTTTCTATTAAATTGTTGATTACTTTGTACGGCTTTAAATATTTCACAATTTACTTCATGCCCTAAACCTTTACATAATTGACATTTCACTTGCTGCTTAGCCTTATAATCTTGTACTAAAATTTTAAGTTTTTTACAGTCATTATTATCATGCTCTGCAGTTACAGAAATTGTACAAAATCTAGATTTATTTTCACCCAATGTACAAAATTTTGTAGTATGACCTCTTTTATTACATCGCGTATAATATACTTCTGGATAATTTCACAGTATGATCAAAGCTATTACAAAAACTACATTTTTTTGAATTTTGAATCGACGAATTTACACATTTATTTAGATTATGGCCTGGTTCATTTCGAACATAATATATATTCTAAAATATATGTACATTACGAAGTTTTATGTCCCATCTCTTGACAATACTGACAATGAAAATTTTGTTTCCTATTCAATTTACATGAGCTTATTGAATGACCAGATTTACTACAAAAATTACAAATCAATTTTATCTTATCTTTTACGGCATTACAATCATTGGAAACATGATCCTCTTCTTTGCAATATACACATCCTACATTTTTATAAAATAATGCTTCGTGATCGCGATCTTTACACATTTGACAAAACATTACTTTATTAATTTTCTCAATATTATCCCCATAAAAATTGTTAATCAAATTCTCACTAAAACCTTTTCGCTTTTCTAATTCTTTCTGTATTTTAAGAGCAGCTTGTGATAATTCAGAAAATGTTTTTTCATTTCCTAATTCATATTTATTTTCTGATTTTAATCCTTTTTTATAACTACTAGCTACTTTATTATCTAATTCTGTTGCAAAACTTAATTCCTCAGCTTCAGAGGGCCGTTCCAATTTATTTAACTCCTTGATTTTGAAAACTGATTCCCTTTCTCTCTCTTTATTCCCTTAAATAATTTTTACAACTTTTGCATATAATTCATGAATATCTTCAAAAATAGGATACAATAATCTTATTGCGTCTATCAACCCTGAAATCGAATTCAACCTATTATTTCTCAATGCTCTTCCTACTTCACTCTTTAATCTATATTTTAGTAAACTCGTTAAATTTTTTTCATCAATATCATCAATTAACATTTTCACATCTTTCAATATTTCTATGTAATCTGTATGTGACACATTTTTCCCATCATAATCTGGTACATAACCCGCAATTTCTTTCAAACTTAATTTTATTGGCTTTCGTTCTGATTGGTCACCACAGTAGCCCGTATCATTTGGAGCCTTGTTCACTAAATTTTCACTAGAGCAATTTATTTCCACTTGAACCACTTCATCAAATGCTATTGTTGAACTTATACAAATAATAGACTTTCGGTCGATTGCAATTTTTCAGTGTAAAATTGAAATTCATAGAACTATATTTTCTTGTCGAACTATTGGACACTTGATACCAATTGAAAATGCGGAACAACAATAAATTAGAGAATTAAGTCACGAATAATGCAAATTTATTCATGAAACGGGTATTTTTAGATAAGATAACGTTCACACTATTTCGGACAAAAAGTATTGATTTTGCGGGAAGTGCGACAGATAGATCGTATTCTGGTGCTGCTTATGCAAACAATTTTGGATCATGGAATAATGTTTTTGTTCGTGGATTAATTAAATTACACTGATTCAAAATAATGCAAAAGTAAATTTAAAAAATGATAAATTAACATTAAGTTCAGGCGTAGTTTGTAAGTTTTCCAATAAGAATTGTATGGACATGCAAGGAGGAAATACGTTTTGGCATGTTTTACCAGAAGGTCAATGCTTCGAAAATTCATATGAAGTTTTCTTTAAGGGTATATCAATGAAATATTTTAGTAAAGACAGTAAAGAAATAGTTTATGCTGTAAATGCAAATGAAATTACATTTGCATTAGCTACAAAAAATGTATAAGTCCATTGTAATAGAAAATTAATTCGTACTGAGCATCCAAAATTATTCATTGCGGAAAAAGAATTTAATTTAATTAAAAATTTCTTTTGATTTGGATAAAGCAAATGGAGAAGTAGTTAGTAGAGTTAATTTAGTTTTGTTCACTTATGTAAATTCTAAGTTTGTATATGTAGAGAGACATTTAAGAAATCAGATTAATGATTTATACATTAATTTAATTACTGAAAAATGCGAGCTTGAGAAGAAGGTAATCCAAAATTCCTTATCCTTGGCCAATATTGCTCCTGATGAGTTTACTTATAACGTTATGAAAAAACCAGGTTATATGGCAAAAGTTGCGGGAGAATTTGTACATTTAATTAAATGTGTACCAAGATCAGTAATGTAATGAAATAAACAAATTTCATTACAAAAGAAAATACTAAATACATACGCAACAGCAAAGTACAAGGAAAACTCACGACTATTGCGCACTAGCCGAAAAACTCGAAGAAACCTCGAGAATAGGAATTGACCTTAATTAAGTGCGCAACACGAATGGAAAATACGCATCTACGGAAGGCCGACGCCTTGAGGAAATCGAAAGTGGAAGATCGAGGAAAAGCGTACACAAGTGTCATCATCGATAGAGAAGCGCCGAGAAAACCTTTGACGGTCACGTAATTAGGCGTGGCAGCGGAAAGTGAGAGGACCCAACGCCAAAAATCACCTACCTGCTTAAATAGAGAAGACGAGCGGCGGCGCGGACACTAAGTTCACAGACCGAAAACTGATCAGTACGATCGATTGCCCGCAAGTGCGCGATTCTTATATGCAAACACGAATAGTCGACAAACGCGTACAATTGTATTCTTTTGAACACGCGCAGAAAAACGAAAACAGTAGTGCGCGAGTCTACCGTAATTAAATAAACAGAAGGGATATTCCGCTCGAGAAAGAAAAGAGAGAGAGAGAGAGAGAGAGAGAGAGAGAGAGAGAGAGAGAGAGAGAGAGAGAGAGAGAGAGATAGAAAGGAAGCATTGAACGGGCCGACCGAATACCTGTAAAAAGGCCCAGACGCGGCGGCGCCGTATACTCTCTCTCTACAGAGGAAGACCCTCACAGCGGGAGATCACGGAGCGGCAGCATCCAGCATCGACTTCTACATATACATATATATAGATATACACGTACACAGACAACACACCGAGAATAGCAAGATACTTTTTCTCTTCCTAAAATATCTGAGTCTTTCATTTTTATACTGGTCTCGTATTTTCCGACCCCTCACCCGGTAATGCGAACGTACAACGATCGCAAAGCAAGGGGCAATTACTGTAAATTCATGTTTAGTAAATGAATGAATAAATATATATACATATATACTTTTCACATAACGTATACCAGAGTCTTTTATTTATTTCCCTTGGAACCATTGCAAATTAAGAAATTGTATATACATGTTTAGACGTAACAGTAATAATTTTACATACGGAAGAATGCTACTGTAACGTCTTAAAACGTTATCTATTTGAATTTTTAGCTACAGAATTAATAGTTGGAAGTTGATATTTTGCCTATTTGAGAAAATAATAATTCTTTCAAAATTCAAATCACAACATCGATTATGTCAATTGCATGAGGTTCAATGATTGGCACACTTTCAAAAGTAAGAGTTCAGCTGACGCTGAGCTTGTATTGTGTGATTACAAAATGTTTAATAATTAACATTCAATAATGTTATAAAATTGTAAACTAATTTTAGTGTTTAAAAGAGACTCGATATCCTAAATTTGGTAGTCAAGATTTTGTATGGACTCCGTACACGCCGGTCCGAAAATTGGCGGAGTTGGATTTATTTATCGCGATACTTTTTTGCTATTTTTCCGTAATTTTCTATTTTTGTATTTTAATTGAGTTTTAAATAAATATATTTTCAAAAATCCTGTTATTCTATAAAATTACCTTGGAGAGTCCTGTATTGTTTAAAAACCAGCTGATCATATTTACCTTTCTTCTAGGTTTAATACGCAATCTGCTATATACAAAATAAGGTAAGTGAACAATCATTAAGTATTTTATTTGAAACAATATATTAAGTTGTGAGAGTCAAGTATTTCTAGGCACCATTATCGTAATTTTATAAACAATCCTGGCTATAGGCATTAAGTTGATGTAGTTAGGACTTAACACTACAATCATTTACCGTTTCTATTGGGAATGAAACTTGGTTATTGTCGCCAAAAACCCTCATATTAATCAAGAAAATTACTAAAGTAGACTGTAATACAATTGTACCAACATACTACGAAATTGATGGAAGTTGGATTAAACTTACACCGAAGCGAACAGTGTCTATTCCACCAAATGTTATTAAACCTGATACTCATTTGGGATGGACATTTCAAGCTGTACAAAATTTAGCAACAAATGGTATTTACTCACAAGCAGATTACAGGATAAATTACAGGAGCAGTTAATGTTTCCCATGGAAAAAACACAACTTTTGAATGTAATTACAAAGGATATGGCTGTTGATATAATGGATGCAGTTATATTTTCTGAAAATACGTTAGTATTGCAAAAAGTACTTGGAAAAAAATATTTAAAGAACTTACTACATGGGGATCTTTTTCATCTGGAATTTTTATGATTACAGTAATACTACATATTTGTAAATTGATTGTTGATACGATAATAAGAGGATACGCATTGCATGCAGTTTATGGATGGTCTATTAGACTATGTGGAGCTGTTTGCAGTTGTTTAACCCATTTGTTCAAATCTTTGGGTAATACAGAAAATATATCAACCTATGGGAAATCAAGAAAATATAAACAAGAAAAAGAGGAAGAATTGAAGGAATTTAAGATTATTTCGCAAAATACTCAACCTGCGGAAGCTGAGACATCGTTTACTATTCCTAACACATCACCTTATACTCATGCATCAAATAAAAAATTAAAGCTCTAAGAGTTTACTAATGTTTCTCAGAGCTCGAATTTTGATATTTTTTCATTAACGCTACAGTAGTTTTTATTGTTGATTTTTGATTATGTCTTAAATGTCTTGCATTTATCTAGGGCCCCGAGGGAATTACATCTCAAGATGTAATGTATTATTTAATTGTGATGTACTATTTATTTAATTCTATATGTATTTTGAATTATTATTTGAAAATTTCCTTTAAATGTTATGCTAATTTTTTCATTTTAATATGCGTACGGTTACTTAAAAATAAGTATTTATAATTATTTGTTTGTAATAACCTAGAAATAGGTTGGAAATATGTTTCGTGCATAAGGTATTATTTAATATTTGGACTTTTTGTACTTATAAAGTGATTGTAAATTTTGAATTTTGAAAATTATCAATTTTATTGCAATTTCATTGCAATATCTTGGGCCCCGAGTTGTAACGTCCTATGACGTTAGTTATTTATTTATTTTTAAATCTATTAATTGTAAATTAAAATACTAGCTTGTGTAACGTGGCGTTTGCTTCCCGTTTAAGCAACTACACGCTAGCGTACAAAAGTATTTATAAGTGCTGGCTGACTCCTTCTTCCAAGGTCCAGAGTACTGAAAAAACGGAAAAACGGGCACACGCAGGGGAATTGGTAGCAATAGGGCTAAGCAAATAAATAATAAAACAAAAATTAAGATTAAAACATAAATTCAGATATATTCTGAAACCCCCGTATACAAATTCTCAGTAGCAAACAAATTGAATTATGAATTTAAATAACTCATGGGCCAGCGGCCATATAACTACTTCCTTGTAACGGTCGTTGGTGTGCTAAAACAAAGGACCGCGAGAAACCACAATCGAATGACCCTAAGTTATATAAAAAAACGATAAGGGAAAAATCCGCCTTCCGCTGAAAAAAACGCGAACAGAGACACGGAGCTGGAAAAGGAAAGAAACCTCCAACGCAGGAACCGCTACATCAATTCCTCTACCCACAAATAATTAATAAAAGATATCAATTAAAGATCTTACCAAAAATACCACAAGGACGAGAAAACTCCACCACAAAAGAAAATAAAAGCTCCAAAGGCATCCTCCAGTTTCTATCTCTCGATCTCTGGCCTTCTCTTTCTCTTTCTCTCACAACTTCTTTCCAAGAAACTCCGAAACACCAAGTAAACAAACGAAGAGAGCTGTTGCTGGCTAGGGATCCAGGAACGGAATAGCCGAGGCCGACGGTCCGCTCGAGGAAAGATGCCGCGTTTTCCCACCCGGCCTCCTTCTTCACGGAAACGTCGCTTCAACCGCCGAATTTCCTCATTGGTCCTGAAAGTCCTGAAAATCCTCTATTGGCCTAACTAATTACCCATACAAACTCATTTGCATGTTCCTGAGTTTTCTCAGCGCCCTCTTTTCTATTTCTAATTTTCTCATTGGCCGAGAAAATAATTATCGCCCTCTATATCCTTCCTAAATTACATAATCCGCGCCCCCTTTAGTGATAGAGATCAATCAATCAGTATTGATCTCCATCCGATGGCGCCCCCTATAGATAAGACCAAGGAAAAACAAAAGAGAGCGCGAATTCAAATTCCATTCATCAGTAACTACATTCCACGGTAGACAGACCCTAAATACCAACTAGAGATCACTAGTTGGCATCCTCTATATTCCACTAGGCTTGAAAGAAACTGCACAGTTTCCCTGTACAGTGCTCTGCATTATCTCATCGACCATCATTGAACATCGATCGCCCGATAGTAGGCGCCCTCTCCATCTATGGTTTAATCGCGGTCGATAATTGAGAGCGCTCTCTCCCGCTACCACGCGCCTCGCATGCTCTCTCTCTCTCTCTCTCTTGCGCCGCTGGCGCGCCTCATTCTCTCCAACGCTCACGCATACTTCTCTCTCCCTCTCTCGCGCTCCAACTCCCTCTCTCTCGCACACATACACGCGCTCTCCCCTCTACACACAGCGGCGTGCATGTAACCGCGTGCGCGCGGCTGCCGTCTCGCTTCTTGCGTCTACATCTCACATCTTGCACTCCGCACGCGGTCGGTTAGAGGCAACTCTTGCGAGCGCCACGGAGCGTTGGCTCCGCTCCATGGCCTGTCAGTTTGCCGAGAGTGAGTCAGCTGGCTGCATTAAATAATCACGACGCAGCAATATTTATTGCTACGTCGCACTTGTTAAAATTCAAAATACGAAGTGAATTAGGATGTAAATTTCGAAACATTAAATTTTCAACGCGAGCTTTGATGTTGTAACACAAATTAGCAGTGTTACTTATTCGGTAATCGATATACTCTTTAAAATGATTATTAAGCGTTATAGGGTTATAGGGTTTAAGAATTGGTCATCATATTCAGGCTTTAATAGAGTCGAATTGGCCTCATTTTAATTAGTCTCGTGTTTAAGTCCGAACTCCGTACCACACGGTCCGTAAACTGGCGGAGATTTTTACAAAGTACTACAAAGTACTCATCTTGTGAATTTGAGAAAACAAATTATTTACTAAACGCAAAACGAGTGCTTCATTTCGGAAGTCTACCATTCCTCCCAATCCACAATTAAGCATAAAGAAGAAGACGAAGACAGCAGAGTCAGCAATATAAAGACAGCAGAAGAAGAAAAACAAAGGCCAGTCGTATAAAATACTTAATCGTAACATATTGCTACGGGAAAATGAGTCGAATAATCTAGCCACTTGACCTTCATAATCTAAACAAAATCCACACAAATACTGTCCTACCTATGAGGTGAGAGTGTAGGTAGGACGTAACAACACTTAATAAGTATTTAATATTTCATTGACTTTCCCCATTTTGAAAGATCAATTGTAGATAATATACTCAATGCGTGTTTCAAAAATGAAACAATTGTTTAACACTCTTCAAACAGCTATATTTTGTGTTTTGGCTGGATAATTTTTTAGTTTTATTGATTCTGAATTTACATCGTTGTAGCGCCCTTGTTTTCTCATATTCTACGTTGCACATTCTTGCATATCTTTGGTGTTTGTTGTTCGTGTTCCAACCTTGTAGGAACTGGTGGACATGATAGAATTAGAAAACACTATTGTA
This sequence comes from Philotrypesis tridentata, assembly GCA_018906965.1. NCBI lineage: Eukaryota > Metazoa > Arthropoda > Insecta > Hymenoptera > Pteromalidae > Philotrypesis > Philotrypesis tridentata. The sequence goes on from JACCIB010000286.1 coordinate 78,567, forward strand.
AGTCCTCCATTGGTTGTTGACGTAAATTTTATTTATGTAATTTGTGTAATGAATCTTGGGAATGCGTTGGGTATAATATACTTTTGTAATTTTTCGACGCGCAGGTAATTGAAAGCAAGTAGAATAGGTTGGGTTACAAGTTGGGTTAGAATGTCTTAAAAAACCGCTGCTAAGTCTGTGGTACTTAGCTTCGACCTAATCAGATCCTAAAATTTCCAATTTTTCTAAAATAAAGTGCAACAAAAGAGATTTAATTTCAAAAAAATATGCTCAGATCGATGCTCTGATCAAATCTGCGTGTGCTTGCGTATGTATGTGTGCGTACGTGCGTGATTATAAATGTAAAACATTTATAATATGTTACGTTCGCGCACAGAAATTAGTACCCAACGCGAGGAAATGAGAGAGCGCGCAATTCAAAAAGCACACTGGGATGCTTGGCCGCGGTTCTGACAAGCACAATCGAGAAAGGCTATTGGAATGAGTTCGCACTAAATTCAAGGGAATGCACCAGTCAAGACCGGAATAACTTACATGCACTATTATTTGTTAATTTGTTGAAAAAGCTTACGGTCTAGATAAATCAATTGAAATCTCTCCCAAAAATCCTTGTTCCTACTCATCGTGAATCTGCTTTCCAATAGTAAAATATAGCGCGCGAGGGGCGCAGGACCGTACCTAAAAAGCAATAATGCAAAAGTCTGGCAAATAAACTCTTTTAAGCTGGTGGGAATGTTAAACTGCTCAATCTATTTTATTTTTGCAACTATTCAAACACAAAACTGCCACGCAAGCTTCTGAATAAAAATTTGGTATGCTGTATGAACTTACTTTGCTACAGGAAAATGCGTCCACTTGGCTCGGGGGCTCATGATGATCTGTCGGAGGGCGCGCAATTATGCATGAGAGAGAGCGCGTCACTTTCGCTCCCACTAATTGTCCTTACCTCTCCCCTATCCCTCTCCTCGCTTTTTTAGCTACTTCGCTCTCTCTTACGCTCATGGACTTGAGGTGAAGTCCGGCAGTGCATGGGAGGGTGAAGCGCTCGGTCAGCGTTTCGTGGGATGGCGGAGATGCAGCCTCATTGCTTTGCCTTTGTCAAAACTTGGCAACAGTTTGGCGCATACTTTTGCACTCTTAAATCTATGCGTTATGCCACGTTGCCGATTTTGTATTTCGGCAGCGGCAGATAACATCATCCTCTCCTTGGAAGGTTTACCGTCCCGGCAAACGATGGTGTCAAATACAGGGGGGTAGGTGTGGGTTAATTGAAGAATTTCCATTGTGTGAGGTTATTTTTCTACCTTTTGATTTGTTTTGTGCCCTTGGGGTTATTTAAAAGACTTAAATGCTGTATAAATATTATTGTACTTATATTCTAGAGCACGGTTAGGTCAGTATGATATATATGTTGTATTTGTATTGGAAGGTTATAATATTGTTTATTATATAAAATTTATCTGAAAGTATGCGAAAAAAGATAAAAAAAATAATGGTACATTTTAACGTATTATGAAAAACATGCATGAGAGTAACATATATAGAAGTAAAAGAAAATTAGTATTAATGCAATAGATTAATGCTTACTCAATGTGCTGTTCTGCAATCTTTCTTAGGATTTCGCTCATGCAATCCTGGATGTGCAGTTTCCAGTAGGTCACTGCAATTGATCTGCCACAGACGCTGTGTACTCGTTGAACTTGTTTTTTCTGGTATATTGGCAGATAGTTTCTGTTCCATAATTTTTTTGCATTTTCTGCTTCTTCTTCCGCCCGGAAGTTAATAAATCCCATGTGGGTATGCGTTTTTGCATCGTATTTCGCTAGTGGGATGATTGTGTAATATGTGTATAAACAACACGACCAAATTGTTCGAAATGCGAGGTCGCCTCGTCATACAGGCACCTCGATGCATAACACTGTCTTGCCGACAGGTCTTTGGCTTCTGGTGCTGTGTTTTCTTCCGTATTGAGCTCTGTACATTGCAGGGCACGTTTCTAGTGCTGCCTTTACCGATTTCGCATCTTTATAGTGCACAAATGCAAGCCAGTAATCTAATGGCTATCCGTTATTCTGTCCTTTGCCTTACAATGTCGAATTTGAGCACTACCCCCAAACGTGCAAAAAAATCGTGAACAAGGTCATGTTTCTTGTTCTTATATTTTATGATGATTTTTTTGTAATTTACGTCCTCATCCAATTCGATGAGGTCGTTATCTTGTGTATTTCTTGTGCAGTCCGCCAGTTTTTCTATAGACTGTATCTCTTGCTCTGACAAGTCTTTATTGTGCGTCGACTTGGTCACCATTAGCGAGGGGTATTTTGATGTGTAATGTTGGATGTATGCATCAGCTTGTAGCGTGCTTAGTAATGAGCTGCTCGTTCTGGGTTATATGGTTTATGCAAATTTTTATCGCGTTCGCATCGGGATTATTAAACTGGTTGATTTTGAAATCTTCTAATTTATCCTGCATGCCTTGATTTGTATTTGTGGGTAGGGCAGCTGCTTCTCCTTCTTCATCTCATTCCTTCATCTTCTATTGCATTTCTGCTATTGTTATTTCCTGTGTCTATTGATTCATCATTTTGGTCCGTTGTGATGGACTCATCATTGTTTTGTGGTGGCAGAGCCGAGTTGTCGTCGAACGCTGATGGTTCATCAGATTCTGATGATTCCGTTGATTCCTGTACGAACAGTAGAGGTTCATTTTTCTCTGTTTCTATTGCATTGTCGAATGTGATTAGTTTGGCGCCGATTTCTTTTTCGTACTCTAGTTCGATTTTTGCAACTTTCTTTGTAGTTCCATGTATAATGATGTCATGGATTTCTTTTATCGGCCCAAAGGTGCGTGCATAATTTAACAGAGCAGTAACTTCCGTATGTGGTTCAACGTCACTTTTATCTTTCATTTATCTACGTTGTGTGTCCTGATGTGTAGAACTCTGACTCCTCTACGATCCATCTGTAACAGTGTAACGTCTTACGACGTTATCGATCTTGATTTTTAACTAGATAATTGATGATTGGGAGTTTATAATTGTTGGAGTGGTGGAAAATTAGTGAGGTTGTTTTTAATAATAAGTAACTTTATTACAATGTGTGATGTGTCGTCGGACACGACTGTCTCCTTCCGAGACTTACAAGCGAGAGAGAGAATGAGCGTGAGTACAGTATATGCGAGCGCTCTTCTCTATAGTGTGTATCTAGATATGTGTGTTTACATACTCGCGTATTCGCGTTTTCGGAGTCACGCTTGTCTCGATGTACAAAATCATATATATACAAGAGATGGCGCGACCAGTATTAATTCATAGAACAACAAGCAAAGAGTATAATATTTATACAATATTCAACACGCCTCCTTAAATTTATATTCTTTGCTTTTACATTCAGTCTTGTCGCTTTTGCAATTTTCAAGTATATTTAATGCTTTTCTGTGTTTTGTGAACTTTTCTCTATTCAAACTTTTTGTTAATATATCAGCTAGATTTAACTCTGAATTTATTTTTATAATATCGATTATTCCATTTTCATAATATTCATTAATGTAGTAATATTGTACTTCGATGTGCTTTGAATTTTTTGTATAATTTCCAAACTTTGCAATCGCTATTGCACCTGAATTGTCTTCGTATATGTTTATTCTTTCATTGAATTTTTCTTTAAACATTTCACTTAGCAGATTTCTTACAAATATTACTTCGGTTATTGCATCTGACATAGCCGTATATTCTGCAAAGGTTGAACATTTCGTTACATTTTTTTGTTTATTTGCTTTCCAATAAATCAGATTTCCATAATATCTTATAATATATCCAGTTGTGGATTTTCTATCTATATTGTCTCCGGCAAAATCTGAGTCTACCATGCAATCTAGTGTATCACATTTTAAATTATTAAAATACGTTAATTTTAGATCTTTGGTATTCACTAGATATTTTAATACTCTCATAGCATATTTGAAATGAGTTTCATTATAACAACTTTGGAATCTACTCAAGTAGTTTACACTATATGAGATATCTGGTCTCGTACCAGTACTTATATAAAGTAATTCTCCTATTAAGTTTCTATACTTTATTGACTTATTTTGTTCAGTTGCTTTTTCTAATTTCAGACTCGTCTCCATAGGAGTGTTATACAATTTTGCATTTTCTAGATTATACTTTGCAGCTAAAGATTCAATGTATTTTGTTTGGCTTAGTGTCATTTTGCCTTCATTCTTATTATAATCAATGTTTATTCCTATGTATTGGTTGACTTTTCCTAAGTCTTTCATTTCAAAATTTTCCATTAATTTTGATTTTATTTCATTTATTTTATTTTTATTTTTACAACAGATTAATAAATCATCTACGAAAACTAATATATATATTGAATCTCTGCTTGCATTATTTACATATAAACAATAATCATGTTTGCTTCTCACGAAATTTAATTTTTCCATGTACTTATGACAACAATTATACCAAGCTCTTGGGCTTTCTCGTAAACCATATAATGCTTTTTGCAATTTACAGACTTTGTTATTTCCTACTTCATAGCCTTCTGGTTGATTTACATAAACCTCTGATATTACTTCACCGTTCAGAAAAGCTGTTTCTACATCCATTTGGTCAATAAACAAATCATTTTTACAACAATATGATAATAATATTTTAAGTGTTTGCATTTTTCCTACGGGTGAGTAAACGTTTTCTATATGTTCTCGTTGTTGAAAGCCGCGAACTACCAATCTGGCTTTATAGGTATTATCGTTTTTTCGTCTAAATACCCATTTGACATCAATGATTTTTTTGTTTAATGGCTTCTCTACTAATTTCCAAGTTTTATTTTTCTTTAAACTTTCGATTTCTGAATTCATTGCAATTTTCCACTGTTTTGATTCCCTCGAATTTATCGCCTCCTCGAATTTATGAGGTACATTTGCATCGATGTTATTAATATAAATAAAATGCGCTATAGGATCACCGTATCTATTTACAGGACTTTTCTTTCTTTTTGACCTTCTCGGTTCTTTCAAATTAATTTCGTTTTCATTTTCACTATTTATATCATTTTCATTGATTTCTGTAATTAAATTATCTCTACTTTTCTCGAGAGAAGAAGTAGGGATAAATAAATTTTTGTTGTGTCTTCTTCGACAACCTGTACATGTCTCGTGTTAATAACTTTGTTATTTACTAAAACTCTGTAACCGTTTTCTGTATAACCTACTAATATTCCTACTGTTGCCTTGTCATCCCATTTACTTTGTCTTTTGACCTCTGGGATTCGGACAAAAACTTTACTACCATAAATTTTCAAATGATTAACGCTTTGTGCCAAAGAATATTTCGTAAGGAGTTTTATTTTCTACAGTATTTGCTATAGTGCGGTTTTTCAAGTAAGCTACCGTTTTAATAATTTCAGGCCAATATCGCCTATTTATATTAGCTTCTCTTTGTAAGCATCTGCCTATGTCCATTGCTGATCTATTGTATCATTCCGCTACACCATTCAATTCATGCGTGTACGGTGGACATGGTAATAATTCTATTCCCTTATACTTAATAAAATTGTAAATCTCCTTATTCAAATATTCTTTGCCATTATCGCACTGTATTTTCTTAACCCTTTTGTTAAACTTATTTTCAACTAAATTTACAAATTTTATAAAACAACTTGCAGTTTCAGACTTATGTTTAATACAAAATATTCGCGTGCATTTACTGTAATCATCGACAAAAGTTAAGAAATATTTTTCTCCACCATAACCAGTCGTTTGATGCGGTCCATTTAAATCAGTATGAATTAATTCTAAAATTTCAGAAGTTTTTGTTCGATTATTTTGAAATGGTACATTTGCCATTTTACTTTGAATGCAATTTGCACATTTCATATCAGTGTTTTCAATTTTATCTGGCAATCCCTCAACTAATTTTTCTTTAACTAATTTATTTAAGTATTGAAAATTAACATGACCTAATGCTCTGTGCCATTTTTCTTTCGCGGTTATTTTTACTGCATTTATACATTTTTCTTTCCGTTCATTCACTAGAAAACCTTTTATATAATATAAATTATTTACTTTATTTGCAACTACAATTAATTCTCTATTATTGTTATAAATTTTCGCGCTATCATTTCTAGCTACTATCGTATTACTTGCAGTTATTTTTGAAAAACTTAATATGTTCTGCTTTATGTCTTTTGCAAAATAAACATTGTTTAGATTTACATATTTTTTACTATAATAATTTTCAAAATAAATTTGTATATTTCCTACTTTTGTAGCTTTGAGCGTTTTACCGTCAGGTAATTTGACATCTATCGGTTTTTTCAAAATAACAGAATTTTCAAAATAATTATCATCGCGTACAATGTGATCGGTACAACCGCTGTCTAATAACCAAAAGATTTTCTTTCGATTTTCGCTACCGTTACAATCACTTTCTAAATTTACCTTATTTGTCTCTGGTGCATATACTTGCGTTAACCATGACTCGCTCGCGTAATTTTCGTGTTGCTCTTTCGTGCCGTGCGATGAATGTTGTCCTCTGCCTCGACCTCTGCCTCTGAAGCCTCTGTTGCTGCCTCTGTGACTACCTCTTCCTCGCTGATTTCGACTTGGTTGAGTGCTGCTGCTTTGACCTTGCTCTTGTCCTGTCCAACAGTCTTTTTGCGCGTGGCCATATTTTCCGCAATTATAGCGATTTCCCTTTATTTTCGTGTTGAAAGTGCTTACATTGCTTTTGCTATCACTTTTGTTATTGTCTATGTTATGTAAATTTTTTTCTTTTATTTTCGATTTAACATAATCGACCGTATGTTGTTCTTTGGGTATCACATCAAGAAAATCACCAATATAACTGTAAGTTTATGGTAGTGCTGGAAGTAAATAGTTTATCTTTTCTGCTTCTGTTATCTTACCACCAGCACTTTTAAAATCGTTTACAGCTTTTTCGAAGTCTACAAAAAATTCTTCGATTTCTCTATAACTTTTAAGTTTGATTTCCTCTATTTTATTTCTTCGCAACATTTGTAAGGCTGTTGACTGTGTTATATACATTTTGTCAAACCTTTTTATCATCTCACACGCTGTTATGCATTCACTTACATATTCAAGCTGCTTATCTGAGATAGCACTTGTTATAATAGCACGTGCTTTGAGATCTTTTTTCTTCCAATCAGCTTCTGTGTCTGAGGCAATTCTTTCTCTTTTTCTTTGCTCTTGACATTCTTTATATTCAAGCAAGATCATTAATCTTGTTTTCCAACTGGTATAATTTATACCGTCAAAAATTGGTATAATTATATCTTCAACTTTTGCTTGAGCCATTTCGTATTCACTTATTTTTGTGTAAATTTCGTTTCTCAAAACACAAACTTCTTTGGTTCTTTGGAAAATAAGTTTAACAAAAGGGTTAAGAAAATACAGTGCGATAATGGCAAAGAATATTTGAATAAGGAGATTCACAATTTTATTAAGTATAAGGGAATAGAATTATTACCATGTCCACCGTACACGCATGAATTGAATGGTGTAGCGGAAAAATACAATAGATCAGCAATGGACATAGCCAGATGCTTACAAAGAGAAGCAAATATAAATAGGCGATATTGGCCTGAAATTATTAAAACGGTAGCTTACTTGAAAAACCGCACTAAAACAAATACTGTAGAAAATAAAACTCCTTACGAAATATTCTTTGGCACAAAGCGTTAATCATTTGAAAATTTATGGTAGTAAAGTTTTTGTCCGAATCCCAGAGGTCAAAAGACAAAGTAAATGGGATGACAAGGCAACAGTAGGAATATTAGTAGGTTATACAGAAAACGGTTACAGAGTTTTAGTAAATAACAAAGTTATTAACACGAGACATGTACAGGTTGTCGAAGAAGACACAAAAATAATTTGTCTTAACGAATCAGATGAAAAGCATGAAAGTTGTGAATCGGAAAATTCTGAAAGCGATTCAGAAGAATATGATAGTGTTGTCAGCAACACAAACAAAAATTTATTTATCCCTACTTCTTCTCTCGAGAAAAGTAGAGATAATTTAATTACAGAAATCAATGAAAATGATATAAATAGTGAAAATGAAAACGAAATTAATTTGAAAGAACCAAGAAGGTCAAAAAGAAAGAAAAGTCCTGTAAATAGATACGGTGATCCTATAGCGCATTTTATTTATATTAATAACATCGATGCAAATGTACCTCATAAATTCGAGGAGGCGATAAATTCGAGGGAATCAAAACAGTGGAAAATTGCAATGAATTCAGAAATCGAAAGTTTAAAGAAAAATAAAACTTGGAAATTAGTAGAGAAGCCATTAAACAAAAAAATCATTGATGTCAAATGGGTATTTAGACGAAAAAACGATAATACCTATAAAGCCAGATTGGTAGTTCGCGGCTTTCAACAACGAGAACATATAGAAAACGTTTACTCACCCGTAGGAAAAATGCAAACACTTAAAATATTATTATCATATTGTTGTAAAAATGATTTGTTTATTGATCAAATGGATGTAGAAACAGCTTTTCTGAACGGTGAAGTAATATCAGAGGTTTATGTAAATCAACCAGAAAGCTATGAAGTAGGAAATAACAGAGTCTGTAAATTGCAAAAAGCATTATATGGTTTACGAGAAAGCCCAAGAGCTTGGTATAATTGTTGACATAAGTACATGGAAAAATTAAATTTCGTGAGAAGCAAACATGATTATTGTTTATATGTAAATAATGCAAGCAGAGATTCAATATATATATTAGTTTTCGTAGATGATTTATTAATCTGTTGTAAAAATAAAAATAAAATAAATGAAATAAAATCAAAATTAATGGAAAATTTTGAAATGAAAGACTTAGGAAAAGTCAACCAATACATAGGAATAAACATTGATTATAATAAGAATGAAGGCAAAATGACACTAAGCCAAACAAAATACATTGAATCTTTAGCTGCAAAGTATAATCTAGAAAATGCAAAATTGTATAACACTCCTATGGAGACGAGTCTAAAATTAGAAAAAGCAACTGAACAAAATAAGTCAATAAAGTATAGAAACTTAATAGGAGAATTACTTTATATAAGTACTGGTACGAGACCAGATATCTCATATAGTGTAAACTACTTGAGTAGATTCCAAAGTTGTTATAATGAAACTCATTTCAAATATGCTATGAGAGTATTAAAATATCTAGTGAATACCAAAGATCTAAAATTAACGTATTTTAATAATTTAAAATGTGATACACTAGATTGCATGGTAGACTCAGATTTTGCCGGAGACAATATAGATAGAAAATCCACAACTGGATATATTATAAGATATTATGGAAATCTGATTTATTGGAAAGCAAATAAACAAAAAAATGTAACGAAATGTTCAACCTTTGCAGAATGTACGGCTATGTCAGATGCAATAACCGAAGTAATATTTGTAAGAAATCTGCTAAGTGAAATGCTTAAAGAAAAATTCAATGAAAGAATAAACATATACGAAGACAATTCAGGTGCAATAGCGATTGCAAAGTTTGGAAATTATACAAAAAATTCAAAGCACATCGAAGTACAATATTACTACATTAATGAATATTATGAAAATGGAATAATCGATATTATAAAAATAAATTCAGAGTTAAATCTAGCTGATATATTAACAAAAAGTTTGAATAGAGAAAAGTTCACAAAACACAGAAAAGCATTAAATATACTTGAAAATTGCAAAAGCGACAAGACTGAATGTAAAAGCAAAGAATATAAATTTAAGGAGGCGTGTTGAATATTGTATAAATATTATACTCTTTGCTTGTTGTTCTATGAATTAATACTGGTCGCGCCATCTCTTGTATATATATGATTTTGTACATCGAGACAAGCGCGACTCCGAAAACGCGAATACGCGAGTATGTAAACACACATATCTAGATACACACTATAGAGAAGAGCGCTCGCATATACTGTACTCGCGCTCATTCTCTCTCTCGCTTGTAAGTCTCGGAAGGAGACAGTCGTGTCCGACGACACATCACACATTGTAATAAAGTTACTTATTATTAAAAACAACCTCACTAATTTTCCACCACTCCAACAGACTCCATACTCACCGGTCCGAAAATTGGCGAAGTTTGATTTATTTATCACGATACTTTTCATTGTTTAGTATATTTTTCTATTTTGTATTGTAAGTGAATTTTAAATAAATATTTCCTCAATAATTGTGCTGGCCTTTGGAATTACTTAGAAAAGCCTCTACTATTTAAAACTAGCTAGTTGATTATCTGTCTTCTGAGCATAATCGATAAAAATACGTAATCTACGTTTTTCAAATAAGGTAAGTGAATAACCCTTAAACATTTTATTTGGTAAAATACTTTACGTCGTAAGAGCTAAGTATTTCTAGGTACTATCTACTTAATTTTATAAACAATCCTGACTATAGGCATTAAATTGAAGTAGTCAGGACTTAACAACAGTTGCGCGAGTGTCTTTATCGAAGTGTATTTTTTTTAAATTGAATGGTGAATATAAATTACTTATAAAAATGAATAAGTATTGAATAAGTATTGATTTAAAAGGAAAGAAAATGTTGCAATTTAATTGATGTTTGAGAAATCCAAAGTAATGATTTTTACAAGTGCTATCAAAAGGTACTCAGTAGGGATAATTAGATTAGCTTTTAGTATTCTTGATAATAATACATATGTAACAAGATGTAGGACATATTTGATAAGTATAGAAGTAGATAGGATTATATTTCATAATAACGGCGACTGACCGCTCAGGAATGCCGCGTTAGCAGAATGCAAAGACTGCCGCGGAACAGTAAATTAAATATATAGGTCAGTATATAACTGGATTATTTAAAAGAATAGAATTGTTTTAGTTTTTAAAGCTATTAGGTATATATAGTAAATTGCAATTTGATTCAAATTGATAAGCTCTCTGTTCTTTAACTCGGATTTAATTTTGGATATTATATGTTGAGAATTTGGAAAGTTTTTGACGCAACAACTTCTTCTTTATTGTACATCAATTTAAATATTAATTATGCCAAAATATTCAAATGAGTGACAAAAATAATGATTATAAAAAAAATCCGAATAGAACAATAATTACTAGAAATCGTTTAAAATCAAATCCTGCATTTAAGTCTTCATTAAGTGGTCCGTTATTACTCTCTAAATGTAAAATAGTGAAATTTCACTATTTTTTAGTGAATAATGACTTTTCGGAATAGTCAAAACCCGGTCACTCTTAAATAGTGTATTTACACTATTTAAAATAGTGAAAAGTTCACCACTTCAATTAGTGACAATTGACTATTGGAAGTAGTTGATTGTCACTGTGCAAGTAGTGAATGTTAAAGTTCTAAATAGTTAATAGTAACTATTTGAAAAGTCAATATTAACAATTGAAGTAGTTAATATTGACTTTTGAAAAGTTAAAATTCACTATTTGGAAAGCGAATACTCACTGTTCTAAATAGTTAATAGCAACTATTTGAAAAGTCAATATTAACAATTTAAGTAGTTAATATTGACTTTTGAAAAGTTAAAATTCACTATTTAGAAAGCGAATACTCACTGTTTCAATATTTAATATTAACTTTTTGGATAGTTAATAATCACTACTTAAAATGAGTATATTATTATTTTGAATATTCAATATTCGTTTTGAATATTCTTAAATATTTAAAAATATCATTTTAAAATATCTGCTTAAAATGATATTTTTAACTATTTAATGTGTCCCGAAATAAAAAAAAATATTAACAATATTTTACAATGTTTTAGAATTATTTTTAATGAAGTCAAAGCATAAATCAAAAAGTATTTATAAAGTAATCTGCTTAATAATTAGGCTCTCTCGTCTAGTATGTGGTCTACGGAAGATAATGATACATATAAAGAAGAAACACTATCGGGTGGTCTGAGTTTATCTAATTCGTAAACAAATTTTTCCATGTAAAGATAAAAATTGTTCAGTGGTACTGGGTATGAAACATTAAAAGCAAAAAAAAATTTAAATAATAGATCAAAAGCGTTGATTATTTCGGTTGTTGTTTTCCGAGACACCACACATCCATCTCCTTGAACATGATAACTCATAGACTGGCCATCAATGGCCATTATGTAAGGTTGAATTGGGCCAGTTATGGTTTTTAATTTTTCTTTACAAAAATCTTCAACACTTTCTGCTGCCTACAATAACAACAAAAAAATTAATAAATAACTAGAGAGCAAAAAAATTATTTTCAGATTCCAAGACAAAATTTTACTTACGGATACGAATTCTATGAGGTATTTTTGTGTATTGATTTTGGTGTACCCACTTTGCTCCGATACTGTGTTGTTTGTTTTTTTTTGTGTCTTACCAGATTTGGATTTGGCATTGCTTACCGGCAACAGCTCGCTCAGAAATAATAAAGCCTTGAGATTATCTGCAAGTTGAAATATTTATTAATAACTTATTTGTTTAAGTATTAGTTAATTGCAAGGGTTATTAAATGTCTATAAAGTTATTATTTTAAGAGTTTGTACATTTCTATATAGCGTTCGTAAAAAGCGGCTCATCGTAAGCGAAAAATGCATAAAATCGCATTTTACGAATGCTCTGTAGAAAGAATATTAATGTCATAATTACCATCGGAAATATTATCGTATTTTTTCATCAGCAAAGGCTTTTTGTCTTTCACGTATCGAAGAATTCGTGGCACATGCAGTGCGTGAAAATTTGTTAAAAATTTGTTGCCCTTGCCTGGAAATCGTAAGTCAAACTCGGTGTCGATCTGTAACAATAAGTTTAAATATTCATTTATTCATTTATTTATCTGACATGCGTATTATATCTACAACTAAAAAATTTACCAATAATCCATTGTAATCCAGTATTCGTGGATATTTGGTTACAATTTCACTAATACTTGGGAAATCTTGTTTCATCCTATTATTTCGAGCATAAAAAGTGTCTGTCCAAGCTTGGAGATTGGCACTTTTATTTTCTCTGTTTGCAAATGAAAATTTTAAGAAGCTGATCTGCAAATTATCAGCATATTGAATTATATAAGATTTGTAAATTTTTTAATTCTATAAATTTTTTTTACCTTTTGCAATAATTCTTGCTCCGATAATTGGCCTGTAACATTTCCATCTTCATCCATATTAACTTTATTTTCTGAAGTCCTTTTTTTGGACTTATTTTTTTTTTGTGGGATCCAAATGTCTACGCAGTGTCATCAACCTATAGTAAAAAAATCCTCTAAAGGGTGAAACGTCGTAGTAATGTTCCTGTAAATAAAATCAATTAATTCGAGCAAATGTTATTTCTTACTTTTAAATATTGCATTCAATAGTAATCAAGAACATTTTTTCAATTTCTAACAAATATTTATGCAACTTACATAACCCTGCTGTGTCAATGGATTTTTCAGTAACGGAAACTCCTTCACAAGAGCTTTTGCCATCGCCACTAAAGCATTCGAGGGGGGATAGCTGTAACAGCATAATAAATATGGGATTTTGAAAAGTACATGCATACCTGTTAAAAATGAAAATAATTGATTATACATACTGATTGTCATTATGTGTAGCTACAAGTTCCGCAACCAATATCCTTACAAGCAAAGTTCTTGTTTGGGTGTCTAAAACACTTTCGGCACCTCGTATAACCGTAGCTCCTTGTGGATGCTTTTTTAATGTCTCCTTAATGGTTCCATAGCGCTTTATAAGATAAAAGTTAACAGGAATATAATTTAAAAAATTAATTTAATTAGTCTGTAATAATATTTATGCACCCTTTGAATCAACCTGTTATAATTTATGCTTGTTATTATATTAATTTTAAATTTAACTAGTGTTTGCAAACAAAATAATCGCTAATTCTATGATTCAAAGAGTATAAAAATCGATAATTTCATTACCGAAAATGAATTTTCGTTTGGTGTGAATTTCACGTCATTGGACACTTCCTTCTCCTTTTTTAGTTGTATGATTGATGATTCATGTGCATCTACTTCATTACCTTTTCTTTTACTTAAGCCAGGATTGTCATTTGAATTATCTTTCGTTATTTCACTTACAACATTGTATTTGTCAGATCTAGATTTCTTATTCGTCTCTGAAGAGGATTGTCCTTCTTTGGAAACTTTCTTTTTTTCTTTATCTTTTGATGACAGAGCAACAGTTAGAGATTCTGCATCGGAATCAGTATTTACCATTTTTCCAACTGCAGTCATAGCTACATCACTTTCATCGCCAGAATCAAGGCTTAGATTTGCTAAGTCTTCATCAAATTCATTGTTTTTCAATTTTTTTAGATTTTTGTCTTCGTCGAGATTTAAAGTATCACTGGAATGTGCACGTTTTAAAGTTCCATCATTTTGAAGCGAGTACTCACCAATTAAATGTACCTGTAAATTAATTTGTTAAAAGACAGCTTTTATGCTAATGAATGAAGAACTTACAGTAGTTTGCCGTTTCTCTAATTCAATAATTTTCAAAAATTCCTTTGCTGGCCCTAGTTTTATTTTCATATAAAGGAAGTCACTCTGCGTCAATTCTAGGAAACTTACTCCATTAATACCATTCTCTAAAAAAAAAATCTATTATAAGCTTGCAATAAAAATAGAAAAATGAATCATCTATGAAACTTTTTATATGTAAGCATTAAAGCGATACATTTTCTGTTACTTGCACACACAAATCAAGAAAAGTTTTATGCATCTTCTTACACTGCGTATGACGTCATAATACAATATGGCGTAAATTGATGTACGTTCCGACAGAATTCGGTTTTTTCCAATCGCTTAATGGTTTATTAAATTGGAGATCGTTTTTTTCAATAAATTTATGCGAATTCTCGTCAGAATATTTTTGAACCTGATACGCGTGAACACTTGTGTCAAATAATATGGTTTTATAAATCGATGTATAGAAAAAGGTTGATTCATCTTCTAAAACAATAATTTCGACAATCTTGCCAAATATTGGATATTCACATACTGCAGAAGCTTTCTCAATGATTATAAACAATCCATTGCGGAATTCAACTCCATCAATAAATACCGACTTAGCCGAAAATACAAATTCGTCGTCATTATATCCCATACTTATTAACTGTTGCCTACTAATAGTACTTGAAACGAACTTCGTTTTTCCAGAGACATTTTTAAAACAATGTAATGGTACATCACCTGCACCCCACTTCGCACTTTGTACGCACTGGCATATTTTCATCAAAGTTTTTGGTGGATTTTTAAAGTTATTTACATTTTGTGCTCGTAACTTTATCGAGCTGTGTTTCGCCTCGAATCTCATGCAAGAATAATTTGACAATGGTCCGGACCACAGTATACACTCAACGTAATGTTTTATGTGATGCAATTTATTTATGTAGTATACATCGGGAAATAAGGAGCCAAAACTTCCAATAAAATCACTTATCAGGTCGTCAAGATAAGATAAATAGGAGTATTGCAATTTGGGAGCAAAAACTAATTCCATGATGCGTAATAAATAAATTATAAGTTCCATGTAAACATTGTCTTCCTCTATTTTTTCACATAATAAAAAAGGTATAGCTCTGATGAGGCACCACATTTGCATCGCCTTTTGACTTAATGTGTGCTCTCTTCTGCAAAGCATTGCCCGAGTAAAGTTTGGAGATGGTTTATTTTTTCTTTCTACATATCCATAGTTGAATAATAGAATCGCTGTATTTAAATACTTTACGTTAAATACTTTATCTTCAATGATAAATCTGTTAAGAACTAACTTGACCACAATGGGGCATATTCCGCATAAGAAGTCGTGCATAACGTCAAAGATTTTATTATTACAAGTATGGAAATATTTTGATTGGTTTAATATGCTATTTCCTTTCAATCCAGTACGTGTTTTTGATGCATCTGAAAAATTTGTCCTCTCAAGCAATTTTAAATGTTCATCGTGAAGTTGTTTAGTTCTATTTTCTGCTTTTTCCAAACTACGATCATGTAAATCTGCTTGTGAGTACATGCACATCCGACAAAACTGATTTGCAGATGGACTTAGCATATTGTAAATGTCATGCACAGCTAACTAATCGCCACATAATGACATTAATGAGCCACGAAGAATATACTCTTCACCATCGCAATCAAAAGCAATACCTTCATCGGACTCTAATTGGGCTAGCTCCGTCATAAAAAATTCCAGAACTTTTTCAAATTTAAAACGAACAATATTTACATGAGAACATAGCAAAAGAACATGAATACTACTTAATTCTGAATTCAAATTAGGTGGAATATTGTCTATTGTATAATAGAAAGCTCCCAATTTATGAACGCCCGTCTTAGATCCAAGAGGGTTCACTATTTCTAGCTCGTCGTAATATAATTTTATTCTAATAGCTTGCTTGTACCTTTGGAAGAAAGGATTATTTTTAAAGTGAAGACCGTCCAAAAATGATCTTAAATAATTATCCGCAGAAGGTCTTTCTAAAGCTATTGCATCTCGAATATTTTTGTTTTTTAAAACCATTTGCAAAACTTCTATTATTGAAACATAATGATATGATTCCATTATTTGTGTACGAATAAAAGTATTTGTTTTCTTATCAAGTATGTTATCCTCGCGTCTACCTAATGGTATTTCAATAGGTTCTATAAATCGACAATGTTCAGTAAGAGCTTCTTTCTGCTGTTCCCACGTATGTAATCCATCGAAAGGGCTATTAAATTCTAACAATTGTTTGATGTCATTTATTAAAGTTTTATTAATAACTTCACCTAACTTTAATTTTGAAAGGATTTCTTTTTGAAGGGAACATCGCAGATAACGTATAACTTCATCAAATTCTTTAAGAAAATTAGACATCATGGTATCAGTTAAGGATCCATTGCATTGAAGTCGACCAATCATTCTTATTACAAATATTTTTAATTGTTCTTCCGTGAACTCATCATTTTCATTTACTATGTCATGATAAGTGTCTTCGGGACTACCATCTCCATCTCGTAAATTACCGTTTTCAACCCCGAGGTGTTCATTGGCTATTACTTCATTATTAACTTCATTGAGATGTTCATCGGCTATAAATTCATTTAAAACTTCTACATTATTTAAATGCTTCTTTTCAATGTGTTTCCTCAAATCATAAAAACGAATATAACTTTGTTGACAACCATTTTGACTGCAGATATAATCAGTTGTGGATAAATTTTGATTTAATTTGAGGCCATGATTATGCCTGAAGTGTTGCGCTAAATTGTTCAATCCTCCATTTACCATATTCAAGCAATGAAAACATTTCAACTGTTGCTCCATGGCTTTTTATGTAAACTAAAATCCTGTAGAATAATTTCAAAATAAGGGTAACTATCTATAAGTTAAGATGCATATCTATTTAAGAAAAGCTTAAGAAAATCTGAAGAGAAGCATTTCAAGAATAGCAGAATAAGAGATTTTCAAGACTAACTAAATAAAAGCAGTTGAAGAATAACTGACGAAAATCTGGTATAAGTACTGGTACACGCATATTTATGAATACATACTTTGAATTATCCCTATGATTTAAGGTTCATGAATGTGGAAACAGGTTAACGCATTTACAGTTCATTACTGTAGGTTAAGCGTTCAAAGTTTATGGGTTTATGTCGTTAGGGCCCCAATTTATTAAATTGCTTTAATATGTGTTTAAAATGCTAAAAATTTATATTGAAAACTCAACGAATTATGCATATAAGAATAGAATAAAAACATTAAATATTTGTTTATGAATTTTCGGATTTTATGGAGACGTAAGTCATAAGGACTGAACTTTTATTTAAAATCATGAGAACATTAAAAAATTTTGAAATTGAAAATTTGAGATAATCGAAAATTTGGATGATTTCTGGATTTTTCAAAAAGTTGAAATTATTGAAAGCTTTGTAAATTTTAAAAAAGTTAACAAAATGTAATATTAAAAAATAAGCAACTTTCTTGAAACATGCGCGCGTGCACACATACAAATGCTACCGTACAAACTTTTGTTTGCAGTTTTGCAAACGTAATTCTATGCGATTTATTGTTAACAATTGTAAAGATTTCAAATAATGATATTAACGTACCTTCTAATATATCAATTGCAGATTTATCGTCGACGAAACTGCTTAAATATTCTTTCAGTTCTTCAGGACTTTTCAGAGAATCCATAGCCGAATCAAAATAATGACTGAAATCGAAAATAAATATGCACATACACGCGATAGAGGAAAGAAAAGAAAATAGAGAGAGAGAGAGAGAGAGAGAGAGAGAGAGAGAGAGAGAGAGAGACAGAAAGAAGCAGTGAGAGAGAGTGAGAGAGACAGGGAGAGAGACAGAGCGAGAGAGAGAGAGAGGGAGAGAGAGATTGAGGAGAGTAGAGAGAGCAGGGAGAAGGACAGAACGAGAGAGAGAGATGAGAGTGAGAGAGACAGGGAGAGAGCAGAGCGAGGAGAGAGAGATGAGGGAGAGAGAGAGGGAGAGAGAGAGGCAGTGAGGAGAGTGAGACGAGAGAGGAGAGAGAGGCAGTGAGAGAGAGATGAGAGAGGGAGTGAGAGAGAGGGCAGGAGAGAGAGTGAGAGAGAGAGAGGGAGAGTCAGCGAGAGAGAGAGAGAGAGACACAGAGAGAGGCAGTGAGAGAGAGTAAGAGAGAGAGGGAGAGAGAGAGAGAGAGGAACGAAGGGCGGTCAGAGTTTACGGGCCTTTTGAAAACACTGTCACAGAGCGATTAACTAGCGCGAGCAGCGAGAGAGCATTGGTTTACATAGCAGTACACAAATTATTATGTAGAGAGTTACAAAGGATGACGAGGACGGCGACTCGTCGCGTATTGACACACACGCACACATAAATAAATAGATTTTAACTCGTCACCTCTTTGTTTTGAAGCCCGTTACGACTGGCTTGAGAATTATTATTCCTTGATACCGTAAAAATTACTTTCATTATTACTTATTCTTTTCAATATATTGGAGTTGCCAGCATTTTTATTAAAGCGTAGATCATGCTTACGAACAAGTGTGCGATCTGTCTACAGTATTTAGCACTGCCGATCATGGGTCAATCCCTGGGAAATTCGGAAAGTGAACCAAAGTGGTCGATCTTATTTTTTTTCTCTCGCCTCAGCACGGTAGGAAGATTTGTCTTTCGGAAGAGCAGCGGCGGTAACAGCGCGATTTCCTCTATGAAACTTTAAAATGACCGACGCACGAAGAAAGGCACGTACCGTTGCACCTCATGGCATTCTTGGGCACGGGACGACGAGAACGGCGTCATATACGCAGATTTTCTCGTTCTCTCATACTCTATCTTTCTCCCGATATCGATCAGCAAAGACGTACAACGAGGAGATTTATTTTTAAGAAAACTTACCACTTGACTCGACTATAGGAGATGGTTGCTTGCGTTGAACTCGTTGCCTGTCTGTCTCTCTTAGTCTCTTTGTGCAGCGGCGGTAATAGCGTGATTTCCTCTGCGGGGCTGTTCTTGTCTGGCTCAAGACTGATGCCGATTTGAGTTATGCGGTGCTGTATTGCGGCAACGACCGGGTTTTACATATATATGTATATAAATACACACGGGCGCGCGATTGTCACGTGTGTTGTTTTCAAAATCCGCGAGACATCTGGCGGCGACCGGCGGCCGATGCACCAAGGCAGCGCGCGATTCAAATTGTTCCAATTGTATACATGAAAGTGACATTTTAACTACAATTAATAGTTAAATTTTCACTACTAAAAATCATTTCAATATTTTAGTCAATTTTCACTGTGAATAATAGTTGATTTTCACTGGTAAAAATAGTTGATTATTCACTATTTGAAAAGTGAGAATCAATGACTTTTTAAAACAGTCACTATTCACTATTTAAATATGACATGTAATTTTCACTGTTTATAATAGTTTATTTTCACTGGTAAAAATAGTGTATATTCACTATTTAAATAGTCAGCATTCAATGACTTTTTAAATCAGTGACTATTCGCTATTTAAACATGACATGTAATTTTCACTGTTTATAATAGTTTATTTTCACTGGTAAAAGTAGTGTATATTCACTATTTAAATAGTCAGCATTCAATGACTTTTTAAATCAGTGACTGTTCACTATTTAAACATGACAGTAATTTTCACTATTTATAATCGTGTATATTCACTGGCAAAAATTAATTGAATATTCACTATTTCATTAGTGGGCATCAATTTAACTGCCAAAATAGTGACTATTAACAACTTTATTAGTGAAAAGTAGCTTCACTATCAAAAATAGTCAAATATTCACTATTTTACATTTAGAGAGTAGATAGCCTTTTTAAGAGAAGTCACAAGACTGTGAGATCTCCTCCAAATGCAACATTAAAATCACCACAATCAACAAATTTAAAAGTATCTATACAGCAGAATACAGGTGTCATTAGCAATAAAACAAATCAATAGAATCAAATTTTAAATTCAACATAGAATCATACCTTATAAAATAATGAATTAATAGATTTTCCAATTGAAGAGAGTCATTATTCTGATATTGGAGGTTTTGAAGCGGAACAAAGTTTAATTACAGGTACACCTAAAGACTTTCAATATTCATTGGATGAAGGCTATAAATCAACAAATTCAACAGTTGACGTCTCGCCTCGACCGGTGCCGCACTACCACCTTGGCACCGGGGAATCCGTTCTGTTAAATAAAATTCTCGAGTCTAGGCCCGCCATATGCGATTAACCTTTTTGGTCCGTTTCCTAATAATGTAAAAACACAGAAGTTGTTTTGCTAATTAGCCACTGAAGAGGGGATACAAATATCCCGAAACGTCTGGCATTTAAAATAAACAACTTGGCTCGAAGAGACGCATCAATTTTTTATTCTACCTATTCCATCATCGAGCGATAGATTCATTATTAAACAACAAATTCAAATTTCGCTGTTGTTAGTAGTATTAGTAGACAAAATATTGATCATTTTGTAATTAATCAAAGTTCTCTGATAAACCAATGGGAACATTTTAACGTTAATAAATATATTGAAACTCATGAAAATAAACAAAAATCTGTTGAAGAAAATTTGGGTTTTCAAAAGAAAACGGAATTATTTCATAACGCTGATACAGTTTTTACTGACAAACAAAAAATCTTTCATTTCAAAAAAATCGGAGAATTTAGAACAAAATCTTGTGCCCTACGATGTAAACATGACGGGAAACAGGACCGATCAGCAAACGGCAGGGAGACCGATAAATTGTAACTTGAATGAAATAATTTCTTTAATACCGGAGTACAATGGTAAAAATATGACACCAGCTGAATTTAATAGAAAAATAAAAAATTTTAAAAATCTGGTGTCTAATGTTAATGATGACAGTATTACGAATATAGTTAAATTGAGATTGAGCGGTGAAATAGGACAAGCCTGGAACAATAATAATATTAAATCTATCGATCAATTATTGAAATCTATAAGAATCTTATATCCCATTCAAAATTTCATTCATGATATACATGAGTTATATTCAAAATTAACTAGAATAATGCAAACAGATTGACAAGGTATTTTATTATATATAAATCATATAAGGGAATTACTGTATAAAATAAATGAAATAAAAGAATTAGAAGACCTTACTAATGAGGAAAAGCAAAGATTTACGCATCAACTAAATAATGATGCCGCAATTAGTTGTAGAAAAGGTTTAAAGCCTGAAATTTGATATGAGTTAGGGAATGCAAGTACGATTGATGATTTAGCAGTAAAGGCTATTGCAATAGAAACCGAAATTAATCAACGTAAACATTCAGATTTCAGAACAATAAATAATATGTATGGGAATGATATAGTTGGAGAAAACATTATTCCGAAAATAATGAGTTGTCAATTTTGTGAAGCTTGAGATCATGAAGCATTGTTTTGTCGCTTAACAGCTTGTATATATTGTAAAGAAAATGATCATTTGTTGGATAATTGTAGATTTACTAGAGATAAAATTAGATTAATCTGTAAATTTTGTATTTATACGCGACATTCTATTAGTACATGTAGACTAAATAAAATGCAAAATAATCATTGTCAATTTTGTCAAGAAATGGGGCATAAAGCACCTCAATTTTTAGTAGTGCGTAATTTTGAAATTTGTCAAAAATGTAAAAAACCAGGTCATGATCCAATTAAATGTGTAAATTTATCTGAGGATAATAATTGTACAATTTGTAATAATATTGGACATTCTCCACAGAATTGTCCAGAACAATTTTGTTCTAGGTGTCATGAAAGGGGGCATCCTACAAAGTTTTATACATTAGGAGAAAGTAGATTTAGATTTTGTACTATTTGCGAGGCTACAGTTCATGTTGCAACCGATTGTGAAGTAGCAAAAATATTTGTAACAGAGAATAAAAGTAAGCAACAATATAAATGCCAATGGTATAATGCAACTGGACATACTGTTAAATTTTGTTGGAAATTAAAAGGATTATTACAAAATTGTAATAATGAATCTAAGAAAAATAATTATCAACAAAATTTTCAACAACAAAATAAAAACAATTTTCGTAATAAAGCTAATAGGAAAGTTTGTGATATTGTAATGGTTCTAATCATGAAGTAAAAAATTGTAGAAAATTACAGGCTTTGACATCAGCAGTAGAAGAAAACTGTGCGTTTTGTTCAGAGATTGAGCATAGTATTAGTAATTGTGATAAAGTTAAAATTTTAGAACAGAAAAAGGGAATTTTATGTGCAGAATGTAAAGGTGTGGGTCACTCTATTGAAAATTATTTTAGAAAACAGGGAAACTTCAAATCTCTTCCGGAAAGGAACGCGTGAGAAGATATTTAGCAGATAAATCGTTCCAAATTAAGGTAAATAGAGGAAAAATTTCTGGAATAAATAGATTTTTAGAAATGAATGATAATAGTAGTCTAAGAACGTTGATGTGATAGCTAATATTTATGTTTTAAAATTAGAAACCGTATTACAATATATTGAGGTGCAGGATTTGAATTCTAAGGCTACTTTTAAGTTATTAATAGATAGTGGTACTCAATTAATCATTATTAAGAATAATACATTATTGCCTAGAGAAATAGATACTGAAAATAAAATTGTAATATAAGAGCGGAGACGGCTCAGTAGGCAGAGTGTCGGACTCGCGATCCAGAAGTTCTGGGTTCGATCCCGACTCTCGGCTTTTCTGTCATTGGGACACCTCTATGTTTACGTACACCTGTATGTATATACTTAAGTGTCTTATAACGTCGAAGCTCCAGTGGTTCGGATTCCACTGTACACAATCTATGAATGCATTGTGTAGCTAAATTGTAGGTCCAGTCGAGATGCATGCGGACTACATTCCGATGTGGTGCACATGCATCCCGACTATAGGGTACCTCACTGGTCGATACCATGTATGGTATCGGGCAGTGGGAAGAGCCAAATAAGACTCACAAAGAGGACTTGATAAGGCTATAACGAAAAAAAAATCCTAATATCAGGTATTACTGATAATGCTTTGAGAACTTTAGGGTCCGATTAAATTTCCAATTAATAATATATATTTCGATTTTCATGTTACACCAGAGCAGTTTTCTATTACATTTGATGGAATTTTAGGAATTAAAGTTTTATTACAACAAAAATTAAGAATAGATAAAGGTTATTTGGATATGAACGGGCAAAAATTTCAACTAAAATCAATGATTGATAAGTATCATATTAATACACGTATAATTCCTAAACTAGAAGTAAAAAAAAGCTATTAATATAATAATTTTTGAGGAATGTGAATTAACAGAATTAATTCTTGATTTTGAAATTCATTCTGAAGAGGCAAAAGTAATTTTTGAAAATGTTTGTTTGAAATGAGAAACGATAGTGAAAATGTTTCTATTTTTAAAATTCGGCAAAACAATATTTTACATAAAGATATTAAGCAAATATTGAATACAGTAGGTGAAATAAATGGTAATTTGGAAACTAATGATTTCAAAATTAAGGATTTTAGTGTTATAGAATGAATTTTAAAAATGATCTTCATAAAAGTAATTTGATTGAATATTTGAATTATTCTGAAATAAATATTGAAAGTTTTATTGGTAATATAAATACTTGTTTAAGAAAATTTGAGATTGATTCAGATGAAGAATTTATTGATTATGATTATCCCACGTTGAGTAAAATACTTAAAGATTCTGTTGAATTTGATTCTAACGGAAAAATATGTAAATTGGAAAACACAATAAATTTTTTAACGTTTAATATTGAAGATATGCCTGAAAATTTTATAGGAAATTCCAGTTCTGAATTACCTAAAGAAGAGGAGACTCTACATTGTGGTTCTATCTCTTTAATTACAGAAAATGAAATTGATAAGATAAGTGATGAAAATTTTAATGAAAAAGAAAGACAACAATTACTGAAAAGTACAGTTGATAAGGTTGTAGAAAGTTTAATAGTAAAGAATAGTAATATTTGTTGGTTAGAGGGCGAAAAATTTGGTATTTGTAATATTGAAGAACATGAAATTAATTTAATAGATGAAATACCAGTTTACTTTAAACAATTTCCGTTAGAATATAATTTAAAACAAATCGCTATAGCTGAAACTAAGAAATTAATATTAAATGATTTAGTAAGATCATCTACTAACGCATTTAATGTACCTGCATTTGTTGTCCTAAAAAAGGTATAACTAAATATGATAAGAGAAAATGGAGATTAATAATTGATTATAGAAAATTGAATGCTAAAACTATTCCAGACCCTTATCTTTTCCCTAATATTACTGAAATTTTTGATAGTATAGGTAAAAATAAGTATTTTACTACAATCGAAATGGCATCAGGTTTTCATCATTTAAGAATGAAAGAATTGGGCATTAATAAAACAGTTTTTAGAGTCCATCCTCTAGGGAGGTTTAAATTTGAGGTCCTTCCCTTTGGTTTAATGAATAGTCCTAGGGTTTTTCAGACAATTCTAAATTCGGTACTTGGTGATTTATTAGAGAAAGGAGTTTGTTTTGTTTACATTGATGATATTATTATTGTAGCGAATTCGATTAAGGAACATAATGAACAGTTTAATTTGGTTGCTGAAAAACTAAGGGAAGTAGGGTTGAAATTGGAAACGAGTAAATGTAAGTTTTTTCAAATAGAAGTAGAATTTTTAGGGCATTTAATAAGTGAAAATGGTATTAGGACTGATCCGAGAAAAGTTGAAGCTATAAATAAATTTCCTATTCCTAAAACGGTAAAAAATATTCGAAAATTTCTAGGTTTGACAGGCTATTATAGGCGATTTATTCAACTTTTAAAAAAAGAGGAAAAATTTGCTTGGAATGAGGCCAGATAAAAAGCTTTTGATCAATTTAAAAAAGCATTAAGTTCAGCGCCGGTTTTACAATTTCCGGGTATGAATAAACCTTTTACTATCACAGTCGATGCGTCAGGCCATGCAATAGGATGTATCCTTTCTCAAGGAATTATTGGGGAAGATAAGCCAATTACTTTTGCTTCGAGAGTTTTGAAAGCGGCACAGAAAAATGAGCATACTTATGAAAGGGTTAGCTTTAATAATTATGTTTGCAGTAAAAACATTTAGAAATTATATTGATGGAAATAAATTTTACATAATTATGGATCATAAACCATTGTTATTATTTAAATCTGCAGATAAAAATTCGCGAGTTCAAAGGTGTCGTTTAAAATTATTGGATTATGATTATGAAATTATTTATAAACCGGGTAAAGTTAATACTAATGCGGATGCTTTGTCTAGAAATGCTATAGAAAACAGCCAAATAAATGTTATTATAAGAGCTCAAAAGGCAAAAGAGTTAGAAAATTTAGATAGTAAAGAAATGTTGACTAATGATATGAAAATTCGAAAATTAAATGAGGTCATAGATTTAAATGTAAATAAGGTATTTGTATTAAGTATAGATGTGGATCAATTTTCAATAACTCTTAAGAATAATATGTATAAGATTTTTAAATCATTAAAACAAATTATGTTAGATAAACAAATATATAGTTTTAGTATTTCTAAAAATTTACAAATAGTTAATTTAAATTGGGTAGATATTGAGGAGATTTTATTGGAAGTTTTTAAGGATAGTATGATTAGGATAGTTATTTGTTTAAATTATATAGAATATTTTGATTTAGATAATAGAGATAAAATATTTCAAGAAAATCATTCTAGTCTTATGGGGTCATTCAGGTGTAAATAGAACATATAATAGGATAAGGAGTAATTTTTCTTGGGAAAATTTAAAAGCTGATATTGAAAATAGAATAAAAGATTGTGAAGATTGAAGGCAACCAATGGTGATTACAGATACACCAAGTAAAACATTTGACAAGGTTGCAATGGATATAGTTGGTCCTCTAAATATAACTAAAAATAGTAATAAATATATTTTAACTATTCAAAATTTACTTTCTAAATATTTAGTGGTAGTTCCATTGCAGGATCAAACTGTAGAAACTGTTGCGGATGCATTTATTCAAAGATTTATTTGTATTTTTAGTTCTCCTAAAATAGATTTTCTCCTGAAATAAAATTTTACTAGTAAACTTTTGAAAGCAGTAGCGAAACATTTAAATTTTCAAAAATTGAAACAAGTGCATTTTCGCCGCAATCCAATGGTTCATTAGACAGAGCTCATCATCCCTTATGCGAGTACTTAAAGAATTTCTCTACAAAAAAAATTATGTGGGATGATCTATTGGAATTGGCGCAGTATTTGCCTATCCACCTCGTTTACCTTCAATTGAACCTTTAAAAGTTTCTGAACGTATTCCATCGTTCAATGATTATTCATCAAATTTAATTAAAATATGAAGGATATTGCGGATTTGGCAAGGGATAATTTGATATTTTCAAAAGAAATATCAAAAAAATAGTATGATAGATACATAAATCCAGTAACATTTGAAATAGATGATCAATTTTGGCTTATAAAAGAACCAAAATCGGGTAAACTGCAAAAAAATCAAAATATTGGACCTTTTGAAATTATTGAAGTGTTATATAATAATAATATTGTAATAAATAAAAATGGAAAAAGAAATACAGTTTGTTATGTGACGAAGCCAGGATGCATAACGCACCGGCAACGTCGCGTAACGAGAGGAATTTTCCATAAGCCAAAGGCAGTTAGAATTATCACCAAGCGAAGATAATAACGGTACCTCTCCCACAGCCCTCGAAGCGCTGACCAAGCGTTTCGCCCTCCTCCGTGCCGCCGGACTTCTCACCTAGTCCATAGGTGCGAGAGAGAGAGTGAAGTTGCAAGTGCAGCGAAGAGAGGGATGGGGGGAGGTAAAAGACAATTAGTGGGAGAGAAAGTGACGCGCTCTTGCGAGCCCTAGCCAGTGCGTTCTGAGATTTAGACGAGTCCAGACGTATAATTATCGAGTTGCTCACTTTTCTCAAGTTTCTGTATTTTTGCATTTAGTAGCCTGAGTGACTTTGTCCAATATTCAGTGAATAAATAT
The DNA here is from genome assembly GCA_018906965.1 of Philotrypesis tridentata. NCBI lineage: Eukaryota > Metazoa > Arthropoda > Insecta > Hymenoptera > Pteromalidae > Philotrypesis > Philotrypesis tridentata. The sequence goes on from JACCIB010000286.1 coordinate 106,055, forward strand.
AGTCTACTAAACTCCATTCGAATTCGCTGTCATTGTTTTTGCAAAACCTGTCATTTTGTAACACAATATTGAGGACCCCAAACTATTCTTTGTTTTGCACTCTTCACAATTCAAATTGGCCATTTGCGCCACTCTACCGTTGCCACGCAGACAAGCAGCCGAGCTGAGGCCTTGATTGTTTTGGCGGATTCTAATCTACAGTTAAAGGTAACCAATTATTTAAATTTACAAATCTTATTCTTGTAACCCCCCCTCCCCCCAATTAATATTCTCGTCGCAGTCCGAGTTCGTCCCGATCGCACAAATCTTAGTGCGGCACCGCGCCTTTAATGCGGTAGTAACCAACGCCGTCCCTTCTCTTTTCTCTTGCAAGACAAATCGCGCGCAATTACTCTGTTAGATGTAATCTAACAGAAACAGTGGAGGCCCCGGAGGGATGCAAAAAAGTTGTCGGAAAAAGATAATAATAACAAAAAAATAAAACCAGTGAATCATGCGAGTGTGAGTTAGTGGCTGAACAAACGACGCGCCGTGAATTTGCAAGTGCGCGTGGGCACGCTTCGAAACGACACGATCTTTCACTCACCGGTTCTTTCAAAGGCCATTGGGAACATTTTTTTTATCACGCTAATATTCATTTGCTTTTCCTTCGCGAATTATATTTTTTGATTTTCTGCATCTTTTTGACACGACAGTGAGTATGCATTAATAAATTCAAGTTTTAAATTGAACTTTTCAAAGTCAAATGACATAAATTCAAATTTTGTTCAGATTGAACCAATTTGTAGAATGAAATCAAAATAGATAAGAAAAGTAGCTAACTTGTCTGGTTCATAAATTAAAAAAGAATGTTTTAATTAATCAGAAGCATTTACGATTGGAAAATTAGGGAAATTTTTCAACAGTTATAGTAGTCGGCAAGGTGTTGTATTTTAAAAGTCATTAGAAACATTTATAAAAATTGCAAAAACCTGATATTTTGAAGAGTCATGTCAGTACAGTAGAGCCTACCCAGCGGAAGCTACAATTTTTTTTTGAGTTCTCGTGCCCCGGTGAAGCAAAGGGAAAACCTAAAAATGGAACAAAATTTCATTCTGCAGTAGGAAGGAGGGAAAAGTTGATCAGAAAACTCCACAATCATCCTTACCTAATCATTATTATATACTAATTATTTTACATTTTTACACAAGTGTCACTAGATTGCCAAATTTATTGCAAGTCTGCAGTACTTAGGGAAGTCAAAATTACGGTTTTCAAATGTTTTTTGATTATTCTTGAATACAATCCATATTGAAAAAAGAAAACTGTGAATTTAAAATAGAATAACTTTCTAAATTTGAGTCAAAATAGTATCAAAATTTAAGTCACTCGAATCAAGTTTGTATTTTTGTTACTGATTTACTGTCACGGGAGAATAGGAGTGTGATTTCTATTCCTCCGTAAACTAAATAAATATTTGTAATGAACTTAAAATCTATGCGCTGAAACTAGCGCGAGTAAACAACGCGGAGGGGGACGTACTGTTTTCCGCGCGTGCCGTTCAGACGACACGTCACTTCTATTACTTTGCGTCTTGGCTCAATTACATTAAATTGAATTATATTCTAATTCTTACCTTGTCCTCTTCGTGAATTGATAAAATACGCTGATGATGCTGAATTAGACGCTGCGACCCGATGATGGACTCGAGGGGACCAGTGGACGAGAGACGAGATACTCAGCAAGGAAAGTAAACAGGAACACTTTGTCGGCAAGATTTGTAATTTTTATTAAACCAAAGAAACACCCCAGAACACTTGAATGTGTGAGACACAGGTAAACCTTAGAAAGTAGTCTAAATGTTTTAGAAAACAATAAAGAAAACTGAATGCGAGAAAAATCTAAAGACAGAGAAATCTGGAGTGGGCAGCTCGGCCGTTCTCTAGAGAGTGACGCGTCGCTCTCCTAATTGCTCTGAGGGAGGCACTTTTGGGTCTCCCCTCTCTTAATTAACGCGCTCTCCTCCGCCCCGCTCTCTCTCGACTTTCTCTGTCTTACCCATAGATTTCTATGGGCCTTGGCGACCGCATCGTCGAGAGAGCGCAGCGTCAGCAGCGCACGTGTCGACCGTTGCCGACGGCGGGGAAGTTGCTGACAGTCGCAGAATTCCTGACATAGATACTTTTGTGTCCTTGAATTCTGCGGCTATACTCTAGCGTGCCAACTGTTTCGAGCCGCGATTCGAGCAGTAATTTGTTAATCACTGATCGAATCGAGCCGCGAAAAGTTGTAACGTAACATTTACATTTATTCATTATCTAGTGTTTGACAATTCAATCTCTACTATTTTGCCGCGCAATATTCAATCAAGGGAGGGCCCAGTATATTGAATTTAATAAGGAAAAGGGAAAACATGAGAAAAGGCAAAAAAAAACAAAAAGACAAAAAAGAACACATTGATTTAACTGCCGCATGGGAAAAACAAACATCTATCCATACATGATTTACCACATATTTTAATCAATTTCACTATTTGAATTTTATTTTAAATTATATGTACACCAGCCGTGTGACATAGAAACCAGGGCTGTGCACAATACATACCACATAAATACATGTATTTCACAAAATTGAAAAGAACGTTAAAAGATCCAACTGCTTCCTAGAAGAGGAAATAAGTGCGGTGGAAAATCTTGTCGCAAGGTTGTGATTGTATTGTGCGCATCACTCATTCACATGTTTATTTTTATGGTTGTGTGACATTAGAACCAGAACCAATATCACATTTTTCGTTCACGCACTATTTGGCTTAAAATTAACACATGCAAGTGCATGAAAAATTCCAGTCCATTCGCCCACGACAATTGCATGAAAAATCATTATCGTTGCCTATGAAATACACTCAAATTTGCAGTCACATATACACCAACACGAAACACATTGGAGCCTTGTTCACAAAATTATAAAAAAATCTTAATTGAAATCATTCACAACATCAGTCTTTGTGGTCGAACATTTCAGCTTAAAACTCCTATTTAGTTAAAAAAATCTCTTGAAATCTCTTGTTTCCTTTTGCACAGTAACAAGTCCCCGCAGTTAGCAAGTCACGTACAAAAAACAGTTCCCACCGCCAGAATTTTACAAACAAAGTGCAAAAAGAAACGGTCACTTTGTCCAAGTTCCAAGAGCAGAAATTCAAGCTGTAAAATAAAGCAAAAAAGAATTTCAATATACACAAAGCATAGTGCTTCAGAGAAAAGTCTGTATGCAAAAGTAAATTAGTAAGAATACTCATCTGACTGCTGAAGTTGGAGAAACCCAAAACGACTGCACAGCTTGACAGTCGAAAAAGAGTCCGATATCTGTAGTAGCAGGAAAATAAATATTAATTTTCGTCGACAACACCGTCTAGAGGCACTCAGTAACCTCAAACGCGGCTCTGTTTTTCCCGCCGCGCAGACGACACTATTGACTCAGCGATGGCTGCATGCGCGCGTGAGAATCAGCCATAGTTCGAGGCTGCGGAGTTGGCACTGGGCAGTGACGTCACAACGACGCTCACCCATACTCTGGTATTACTATATGGAGCGGCGGTCATTTTTACAGTGGTTGCACAAGTCTCCCTGTAAAGGCGCGCTCATTTGAATAATTGAACTAAATAAAAAAGGAAACTTTTTGCAAAACCTTTCAACTATTACACCAACATTAAATACACACATAAAATACACAAAACACACAAACCACAACAAATTATTCAAAAAAACTTTGCACCCGAAGCACATGGTGCACAAGAAAATGAAATTTCTTTTTGGAAATAAAACAAAAACATTCAAACTCGGTTCTTTACATATATAAACTAAATTTAATAAACTCAATTTAATCCCAATTCACTCAAAGTTAAATAGCACGAACAAATCAATTGAATTAATAATCACATCACCATCGAGTCACATTTTTGTCACATTATCAACAAACTTACTTACACAACACTTATTTAAAATTTGAGGAAACGTGAAAGATAAATTTAACACTTGTACACGATCACTTTTAATTATTTTAGTTAACACCTTGTCGGCACCAAAAATAAATTAAATTAACACAACAAACTAACAGAGTTCAAAAAAAGAACGTCTCTTCATAAGCGCACTCGTCACAAACTGTCTTTACACATCACTCGATAAAGCACGATTCATTGTCACTGCATTATTGATTCAAAATTGAAACATAACACAAAATCATAATAAGAGCCGAGCATATCACACACATTTCATTACACAATCGACAAAGTTCATTTCTGTTTGGCACACATGTCTATTTGGCACCAAAAAACACACTAACGTCAAAGCACAATTAACCATTGGCTATAGTCCAAAACAAAATTCGACAATTTTTACAAAATCTGAAATTATTTTGCACTAGGACTCACAAAAACAAAACACTTCTAATTATCGTGTCACTAGTAAACCACAATAACACATGTAAAACTCGCATTTTAAAAACACACAGCCACTGCATGCACTCCAGATAAAATAAATTGCATTACAAAATAGAAATACAATCCCACTTCGTCTATTTTTAAATAAAAAACCACTGCACTACAAATTTATTGTTAAATTCATTCGAATTCAATGCTCTGTCAATAATCAACGTGAGCTGAATCAAATTAATTTAAAAAACATCATCAAAATCATACACTAGCGTACAAATGCAATTGAATAAATCTTTTGCAACACACAGCACATAATAAATCAAAGCACATACGCGCATATTTTTATACATTTTACTCAACACAAATTAACACTATCACTTTGAGACAACACAGTAAACTGTTAAAATAAGTCTTGACGACACAACTCGACCACTGCACACACATTTTAGCAAAGCATTTGATTAAATTTATCATCAAGTATTAAATAGACTATAGAAACGCACACAATCACTTGAAAGCACAAGACAAAAATAATATTCTTTCACACATCAATATAGCCACTTCAGATAACTTGATTAATGAACACGTCATCCGGCACACCAACTCCAAATATTGAGACACTGCATCTGTAACAAAAATAAAAACAAGCAATTTTAACACAAAGCAACTCGTTCTACTTTAGTTGCTTTACAAAAATTATCACAAACAAAATACTCATCTGATAACTCCTCTGCCTCACTGCGAAAACTTCACGCACAGATTATTTTCCAGCAAGTCCCAGTTGCACAAAACAGCCTACACACTTCAATAAAACATTTTCTCGCGAATTCACCGAGTACGGGTTTCGCATACTTTGAAACAGTTTTCACAATTTTCCAGTGCTGAGAAAATTGAGCCTTCGCGATCACGACGCGCATGAGGTTATACACAAGAACATAGGACTGCTCCATATAGCTACACAAGCTACAGCTAGCGCCGCGCTCGATACTATCGATCGATACTCGAACGTCGACAACAAGGTGTTTCTATACTGCCACAAATGCGCAGCACCAAAACGATGGTTTTTAAAACACGACACTCATTCATATTGTGCATTGAAGTTTAATGTTAATTCATACAACTTTAAGAACGCATTTTCATTAATTTTTTTTTCTTCACGTGAACTCTAAGAACTTAAGTAAAACTTAACGCGCAATCAACCTTTATCAATAAACTAAACATAACCAAATCTAAATTTTACTGTACACAATTTAATTATCACGCAATTTAAATAATCTAATTTTGCACTATTTTTCACACAGTTCTTTATAAACATTTTACTTAATTAAATAATTTATTTAGTATATAACCTGAAACAAACATTATATTATGTAATAAACATTGTCAATTTTAATTTTTTTTTTGCAAACTTTATACTAAAACGGTAAATCGATTATTCACAAATAATTTTTTTTTTAAAACATATTATACTTTAGCTCGTTTTTACAAATACACACACCATTAGTCAACAATTGATTATTAAGTTATTGAATAATTATTAATTAATAAAAAAAAATTTTTTTTCTCTCTCTCCTATTTTTTTTCTCACATCTTTTTTTTTCACTCTTCGCCAAACATTAATCGTTCTCAAACAAATAACAAAGTTTGCTTGCATATCAATAGCACTAAACATCACCACGCAAATAGCAACGAACATTCTTATAATAAAAACACAACTTTGCACTCATTATAAACACTAACATAAACTGAACTTCAAAATTGAAAGCCTTGACTAGGCACAGATACATAGTCTGAAGGGAATCGACTTTTAATCTACTAACAATAATCAATAAACATAGAAAAAAAATCCCTCTCAATCGAACAAAGCATAAAACACTTTGTTTTCCTTTTTTTCTCTTTCTCTCTTAATTCACATTAACAAATTTTTACCCATTGAACCAAAGTACATAAAACTTTTCAAATTTTTTTTTCTCACTTAACCTTCCATTTGTAAAACATACAACTTAAAAGTATCGAACAAATCACCCCACTTATTGAGCATAGAATACCCTGTTCAGCGGTCCACAATTCTCTCGTTTTAATAATTTAATCATTCGTTTTCAATTTTCTCTTCCTCGCATATCGTTTCAACTTCCATCATTACAAATTTTCAGTTGCATTCAAATCGTATTTCCAATCATTTCATTTGTCGATTTTCTTTAATTTTAACACGTCTAGAACATCATTACTAAATCAGTAATCAAGCTGTTCCAATAAAATCTCCACAAGAGAGAAAAATTCAACAAATAAAATAATTCAACAAGATTCAACAAGGAAGACAATCATCATGACGGGTTCGAATTCATCAGCGAATGAAACAGCGAATGCTTCAGCACAACTGATAACATCAATGGCTGAAAGCTTCACATTAATGAATTGTATCAACGGTATACCAACCTTCGATGGCAAATATCACATGCTTTGAACATACATTCAAGACTTAAGAAATGCACATGAATTAGTACCGCCAGACCTGCGCTCACAATTCATGAGAAATGCTCTACAGAAATTAACCGGAGCAGCAAGAAAAAGCATAAACAACAAGAAAATAGAAAACATAGATGATTTAATAAAACATCTCAAACAACGATTTGGCCCAGGAAGAGACTACAAATACTTTAGCCATCAGCAACATAATATCAGCAACATAATAACAGCAACATAATATCAGCAACTTAATATCAGCAACAGATGCAGCAAATGAATCAGAACAAACAACAAACGCAACAACAACAATAGCAACAGCCAGCAGCGATAATGAAAATACAAGTGGAAAATCCATCCCACGAGTATGTTCAGCCAACTGTAAAGATCCTCAAAAATATGACTGGGAGAATGATGAACCAACAATAGTCAGAATAAGAATTGCAGAAGGCACTATCAAACCATGGCTTGAATTCATGATTGACAATGGAGCAACAGTAAACATTATAAAACTTAATGCCTTACATGATGATCTATCATTCAATATGGAAGATAACACAGAATTGGGAGGAATTGCTATGCAAACAGTACCTACCTTAGGATCAGTATACTTACTGATCAGAAATACACCGGTAAAATTCCAAATTGTACTCGACGATTTCCCCATTCAAGCAGATGGAATGCTGGGTAGAAATTACCTCAAAAAAGAAGAAGCAGTAATTTCATACTACAAAAACGCATTGATGGTAAACAGTGATTTCATGCACCCTATACCATTTAAAGGCCATGAAGAAGAACACTTACCTAAAAATGCAAAAAGACGAAAAATAGACAGTCTATTACAAGTGAATGAAGCGAAAAACACCAATGAAGCATCAATAGAAGAAGTATCTGCGAACACAAATAATGCAGTAAAATGAACAATACCAGCGAGAACTCGACAAGTCATGCAAATAAATCTGATAAAAACAAATTTAAAAGAAGGATACATTCCACGAATAGAAACTGGAAACAAAGATGTATTCATGGGCGAAGGAATATACATCAACGACAACAATACATGTAAAATGTTGGCAATAAACACAAGCCAAGAAAGCGTCACCATTAAAGTGAATGCAAAAGAATTAATACCATTTGACACAGAGCCGAACTTTTTAGAAGAAACTGACAGTGAATTTGATGGTGAAGTAGTTTCAAACATTCCAGAAAGAATGGAAAAAATCAAAGCTGCCATCAGAAGAGATCATCTTAACATTGAAGGAAAACAAATAGTCGACCGAATTATTGATGATTATTTAGACAGATTTCTGTTGCCCGGAGACAAACTACCGTGCACAGATATGATAGAGCACAATATACATCTAGAAGACAACGTGACTATTAATACAAAACAATATAGGCACCCACCCAAACACAAAGATATTGTGAAGGAAAGTGTTCAAAAGAAATTAAAGGACAGAATAATAACTGACTCGAACTCGCCATACCATTCTCCCATCTGGATCATACCAAAGAAGCCAGTCAGTCAAGGCAATCCAAGATGGAGAATGGTAATAGAATTTAGAGAATTAAATAAAAAAACAGTTAGAGATGCTTACCCACTACCAAACATAACAGACATAATGGATCAGCTAGGAGGAGCGGTCTATTTTTCTATATTTGATATCGCATCAGGGTTCCAACAAATACCCATGGCACCAGAAGATTGCTATAAAACAGCGTTTACCACAATAAATGGTCATTATGAATACAAAAGAATGCCAGAAGGTTTAAAAAACGCTACGACCACATATCAGCACTTAATGGAAAAAATCCTGCGCGGCCTGCAAAATATTGAAATGTTAGTATATTTAGACGACATTATCGTTTACAGCAAAGATCTCAAACAACATGAACAACGAATACGAAATCTCATGGAGAGATTAAGACAAGCCAAACTAGTTCTGCAACCTGACAAGATTGAATTTTTCAGAAAAGAAGTTGCATTTTTGGGACACATAATCAGTGCACGAGGCATTGAACCAAACCCAAAAAAGGTCGAGGCAATAGCAAAACATTCACGACCAAAATGCAGAACAAACATTGAAGAAGTTTTAGGAATATTTGGATATTACCGAAAATATATACAAAATTTTTCAGGCATGGCAAAGCCATTAACTGCATTACTACAAAATAACAAACAGTTCGAATGGACACAAGAATGTGAAGACGCATTCAACCAATTGAAACAATGTCTCATGAGTGAACCAATCTTGCAATTCCCAGATTTTGACAAGGAATTCATACTGACAACAGATGCGTCAGACTACGCAATTGCCGCGGTTTTAAGTCAAGAAACCAATGGTTTTGAACACCCCGTTCAATTCCTATCGAGACTACTTAGTAAAGTTGAAAGAAATTACAGTACAACGGAAAAAGAGTGTCTAGCAGTATTATATGCTCTATACCAATTCCGACCATATTTACTATGCAGAAAATTCACTCTAGTGTGTGATCACGAATCACTGAATTGGATGTACAGTAGGAAAGATCCAGGTCAAAGACTAATGAGATGGATGTTCCGATTTACAGGTTATGAATACACTTTCAAGTACAAACCTGGGAAACAAAACACAGATGCATTGTCTCGTAATCCACCAACACTCACAGAGGAAGAAATAAACAAAAATATCTCAAAATTAAAAGTAATGATAATAGATGAACAAAGGCCAAGTACATCAAAAGAAAAAAATCCAACTCCAAGACCAAGAGCACAAACCTTGGGAAACACAGATGCACCCAAAGGCAAAGGAAGACCAGTCGGAGCAAAAACAAATAAAGAAGCTCCGCAACTGGACCACAGTGTAATACCTCAAAGAACGAGAGCAAAAGCACCTCAAGCTGAAAGCAAAATACGACAATACATTAAACAAGGAGCATACTGAAAGTCAAAACGACTAAAATCACCAAGCACCAGCCAAGAAGCTTCAACGTCAAAAGCACACAGTAATGACACCATCAGCAGTGACACAGACATCAATACTTCCACAAAGACGAACATGTCAAACACTTCATGGATGTCTTCGACAGCAGTAGATGGTAGTTCAAGTGACAACCTGCCAATAGAAGATCCAAGACGTAGTGCATTAAGAATAGATGAGTCAGAAATACAAATACAAGCAAACAGTGACAATGACGAATCATCATCCAACGACAGTATCGACAAAACAATAAGTAACATAGAAGTAGCAGTAACAGCCAAAAGCAACACAGATACAAACAAATCGTCTGATGAGAGATCGATAGCCAATGCATCGAACGTCACAACACTGTCACGAAAAGAAATTGCAGAAGCTAGCAAAAAGTTAAAAGAAAGCATAGCCAAATTTGAAGAGTGGCACCCGCAAGATACAGAAATCAACAAAGATTATGACATCGCAGTAACACATTTTTCCGACGTAGAAGAACAAACAGAAGAAATGAGGTTCTGCATGGACGAATTAAATGCACATTACGGCACCAAACACATGGATGAAGTAATGAAAGAAGGACTCCAAAAGTTAATAGAAAAATCTCAAAGAGATTTGGTAAAAAGATACGAACAGGCAAGAGATTCTCAGCCTGAAGAAGGTGACATATCAATGGACGGAGTCATTTATCCAACAAAAGGAAGAATTTCAGACACTACAAGAATTATCACCAAATCATCAAACGCCAAAAGTACACCGCACCCAAATAAAAGAGTAACACTGAAAACAACAGACATAAGTGTCATAGACGAAAATTTTGACGACAAAACTTATGAAATAAAGTATTCGCAACCACCAGAGGTAACAGTCCCATGGTTAGTGCCAATGCCACAGTTATTAGAACTAATAAACAAAAGATACGGTTCAATCCAAAAATCCACCAATTCAACAATTGACAAGGATTCCAATACAAATCAAAATTTGCTACCGGAAAGAGAGCAAATAGTAACTATAAGAGAATGTCTAACATACAAAAGGGACAATTTAGTCATTTCCTTTCACAAGACTGTGAATGCACCACTTCAATAGTCAAACTACTTACTGACATAGGAGCAATGGAGTTGACAAACATTAAAAACAAAAAACCGCACATTGGTCAAATTTTTGTTACAGCATTCAAGAAACACAAAATTTATTCAGTCATAATTAAGGATAAGTATTATAACAAAATAAACATTGCAGAATTAGAAAATTCTTTGCACAATTTGAAAACCGTATTAACAAAAAATGAAGCAAAAAGTTTTAGAATATCATGCTTTTTGTGTACTTGCCGCAGCTTTCTGAAGGAACCGTACTATCAATCATGATGATCTAAAGTGGGAAACCTTCTTTATGAGTATGGTCACAAACTGCGTGGAGCAGAATTGGCAAAGGTAAGTTCAAAGTGAATGTTACGTATGTTTATATATGTAACATTCACTATAATTACTAATATTGCCAATGTATGTTTAATTATATTAATTTTGTGTTTTTCAGGAATCTGTTCCACTCAGTCTGAGACCAGACTCATAGTGAAGATTTGGCACTTTGATTCATCAGGATTGATGGTACGGTTCCATCAGAAACATGCGGCAAGTAAATAAATGTGATGAAAATCATGATTTTTGGTAAGCAAATACCTTTAATTATTTTTTAATGTTACACTCACTTTATGCATATTATTTATGCATAAAAGTAATGTATAATACTTGTATTTGAAAGCAAAAATATAGTTTTTAGAGCACCTATATATCTATTAATTTTTTACAACACTAACAATTTTTCTTTTTTTTCAGGTTTTAACACTGTCATAACCCCTTAAACTTATACAGCTGACAGTTTTACATGAATTATTACTAAGATTTATTTACATTCAGTTCTAGTTTGTTTCGGCTCAACTTTGATCTATATATATATATGTCAATTTTAACGAAGAATTTATGTATGTACTCGCACGCTTTTACATTTGGTTTCGCCATGAGGCTTTCAATGGTGACTGGTAGGTATAATTTAATTTTTCTAAAATTATCTATGAGATTTGTTCTCTCTTCATCATACAAATCGCATTGCCATAGTACATGATTGAGATCTTGTTCATATTTTTTACATCTACATTTTGCGCTTTCAATGATTTGTATTCTAGCAAAAGAGGCTGACAAATTGTAGTGATTTGCATGACATCTGTTTATTGATACAATACATCTACGCGATAGGGAAGCTTTAAAGTACCAAGGCCTCGCAGATCTTGAGTAAAATGATTCGAAGAATTCTTTTCCTTTAACTCGCCCAATCTTTTCAACAAAGAGATGAGTTTTTTCTTTTGCGTGTTTTTTAAACTTTTCATAATGGTCAGTGTATGGTATGTATGTTAGACTGTTTTGCACTGCATTGGTACTTTTTTTTGCTAATTCATCGGCTGCTTCATTACCTGAGATTCCAATATGTGATGGTATCCAAAGAAATTTTATCGAATTGTGTGTATTTTCAGTGATATATTTATTATATTTTTGTTTAATTTCGAAAACGTGCGGATTTGTTTTCAGAGAATATTTAGGTGCTTGAAGGCTTAAAAGTGCACTTAAGGAATCTGAGATAATGAAATAATTTTCTTGCGGGTTTTCCAAGACAATATCCATAACAACGGATAAGGCAACGCATTCGACTGTATATACTTAGGCATTTTTATTGATTACTTTCCTTATGTATATATTTAGTTTTGGGCAGATGCACGCAATTCCTGTTGATGCAGTATTTTCGATTTTGCTACCATCAGTATACATCGCCGTTGCATTTTCTGCAGAAACTCCGCAAAAGTTGCATTCGGAAATTCAACATTTTTTAGTTTTTTGCCTAATTCTGTATTAATTGGAATACTTGTTTTAATACTTTCATACTCATGAGAATACATTTTGTAGTGGCTAAGAATCTGAATTTGGAGTATGTATTTCATCAATTCATAGATTGAGAACTTGCAGTTTCCTTGCCTTTTCATTAAATTTTTTATTTTTTTGAATGGTGTTGAATTTCCGAATGTTTTCGTATCTTGGGGAGTTTTCGTCCGAAATTGCTTTTACAAGGAAGGATTTGCATAATTGTTCAGTTCGTTCCACTATTAGCGAGAGTTTTGATTCAGCTAACATAACATTTTTTGGAGAGCTAGTTCGATAGCCTAACGCTGTTCTTATGGCCGAGTACTGAGTCTTTTCAATTTTTTCTTTATGATGTATTTTAGATGTGTATATCACACAATCTAAATATGACTTTATCCCTCGGTAGTTGTTTCATGTGCTTGTTGTTTGATGTTGGCTTTATCGATCTCTCCGAGGCAATCATGTGGAAAAGGGTTAAAATAAAAAGGCCCTTTTCCTATATCATCAACGTTTCGGCGAACATTGTCGCCCTCATCAGGACAATATCGGAGCTGTCGTGATTTTTGTACATCTCAATGATGTTTTCCCCCCGGCTATTTAATAGCGGGGGCGTCTCTCGTCTCCCGCTCAGAAGTCAGACTTCTGAGAAATTAGCCGACAGAGCAATATAAATAATAACTGTGTCGCTCGGCGTCTCTCGTCCCCCGCTATTAAATAGCCGGGGGGAAAAACATCATTGAGATGTACAAAAATCACGACAGCTCCGATATTGTCCTGATGAGGGCGACAATGTTCGCCGAAACGTTGATGATATAAGAAAAGGGCCTTTTTCTTTTAACCCTTTTCCACATGATTGCCTCGGAGAGATCGATAAAGCCAACAAGCACATTTTTCTTTATGAGTTTTTTGGGTTGGAAAGTAGATGAAATTTGCGTATTCTATGATTGGACGAACATAGCTTTTATATAGAAAAAATAGAGTTTGCGGGTCTGACCCCCACCATATGTCACACAAAAACTTTATGATGTTTAGCGTTTTCATACATTTTTTTTGTACATGTTTCATATGTTGAATGAAGTTAAACTTATAGTCTAATATTAATTCTAGAAAACGCACGATCTCGCTCGACATTAGGCTGTGATTATCTATTGTAATTGCGGTTTGTCCTGGTGGTATTTTTTCATTGTTAAAATGAATCAGAACCGTTTTTTGAGGTGCTACAGTTAAACCCATATTAAACCTATTTTAATAAAAAAACCTATATCAGTTTTTGTTTATCATATTGACGACTTTTTCAGTTTGGTTGTGGCATTTATCTGGGGTAAAAGTTTGAGTATACATATATATTTTAACACTTTTGGGTAAATTATCTGTAATTTTCCTGACGTAGATAATGTATAAAAGAGGGCTCAAGACACCGTCTTGAGGCACTCCTTTGCCCACTGTTGGATAGTTCTCTCCCGTGATGTCAGTGAAAATATTTCTCTCGTGTGTAATGGCTTTAACAAATTTCACTAACTGTTCTGAGCAACCGATCTCCGCGTAATTTTCTAGTAGAATATCACAGTTTACGTTGTCAAAAACATCGCATACATCTAGAAAGGCCGCTAATAAGGATTTATTTTTTTATAGTGTTTCATTGACGCTTACAGCTAGATTCGTTAGGTTATCTATGCAGGACTTTCCTTTTCGAAAGCCTGTTTGGCTGTTCTTTATGTTAGTCTCGCACCACCACAATAGTCTGTTTTTAATTAAGGTTTTGAAATGTTTGCACATGCAGGACGTCAGCGCGTTGGGTCTGACCCCTCTCCCGTCAGGCTTGTCAATGAAATGAACATATGAGTTTTTCCAACTGTTCGGAAAATCGCTTGTGAGATACATTTCATTGTATATGTCAAGAAGTAGTAGTTAGTATTTTAGCAATAAATTAGATACTATTTCATAATCCATTCCATCGATACCTGCCGCTGATTTTTTATTTTTGAAATGGAGCGCGGTATTGAATTCACAAAAATCAAAAGGCAAGTCTAGGAATTTGTTTTCTTGGGAAGAGGGGAATTTAGTTAGGGTCGGTAGGCGATCATGAAGGGCTATTTTTTCTAAAGCGGGCTCAATTTTTAAGTATCGTGGAAAATTTTCGGAAGTATGGTAAGGCGAAATTTTTACCCATTTATTTTTTACAATTTTAGTTTTATCCCAATCATACTTTGGATCCGTTCGAAAATTTAGTTTTTTCTGCAAAGTTTCTGTAATATTCTTTTTTAGTAGATTTTAAGGTTTTGGTAGCTAGTGTATGCATTCTTTTGTATTCAATAAGATCTGCTAAATTTAAGGTGGTTTCCCATTTTTGAACGCCGCTTTTCTATCTCTTTTCGCTTTATCACACTCACTATTCCACCACGGAACGGGATTACTTCTATTTTTAGGATTTATTGATTTAGGTTTAGGATTGCTATCTGTGATTATCTCGGTAACTATATTTAAAAAGAAATTGTATTTTTCATGAGCAGAAAGATTATTATAGTCGCTACTTAGAAATTCTATATATTTTTCATTTAATATCGTGTTAAAATTTTTCCAATCGGTTCTTACCTTTTTCAGTTTAAAGGCTTTTTATTGTATCTACTCTTCTGAGTTTGAATTTAAAATGCGATAGGGAAATGGTCAGACCCATACGTGTCATTACATAATTTTACACTTATTTTATCAGCTATTTTCATAGTAGAGATGACTAGATCTAAGTTTGATTTCAAGTTCTGATTTATATTTATATACGTTTGTGAATCTGTGTTGTATATATACAGATCTTGGTTATCAATACTTTGAAAAAAGTTGTACCCATTCGAATCGGTTTTTTCGCAGTTCCATATTAGATTATGGGCATTGAAATCGCCTATCAGTATACAGTTTTTATTTTTATCTAAGTTTTTTACAATCATATCCCAGTTCTTTTGTTTTAATGATTTTCCCGGAGCTCTATAACAGATGTACAGATCAATCGTTGGATTTGTATTTGTTATTTGGAGGCTGCAGATTTCTGCGGAAATATCGGGAGATTTTACATATTTGATTTCGGTAAATTCGATATTTTTCCTAATTAAAAGTAAAATACCTCCTCCTTTTTTGTGTAGGTGATCCTTCCAATAAGTACTAAAACCAGGGTAGTTAAATTTGCTTTCTTTATCGGTGAGCCTATATTACGGAGAAGCGTTGGTAGTTCTTGACGACGTTTATTCAAAGTATTCGCATTCCAATATAAACTTCGCAGAGAGTTTTCGTTTATGTTTGTCTTATCCATTGTAGTATAATATAAATATTTTGATTTAGTTTAGTTCAGACATGATTTGGAAGTCGCTTGTAGAATTTGAGTTATCGGAGCTATAACTGATATCTCTGTTAACGCGTTTCATAATTCTTATTAGGCGATATTTCAAATTTGAATCTGTAGTTTTTTCGTGTATGTCTTCCAGCATCTCCATTAGTTGTGTTATCTCATTCGTGTAAGAGAGGGCAAGCTCCGGGATTTTCCTGCAGCTGAAACATTCACAGAGAAATTTCGTGATATTTTCGAAGTCTAATGGATACTTTCCTTGATTCTGTGTAATGTATGCCTTCGTCGGTTGTAGTTTAGATGCAATATCCGAAATCTGAGGTTTGTTAGAGTCCTTCGTTACGCTTCCGGTATTTTTTTCGATTTCTTGGGTATTCTTTGGATTTTGGAGCTATTTTCTGTAGAAGTTGAAATGTTGCATGAAGGAGGTCTCTTTAGAGTAGCAAGAGGAGGAGGCATCATATTTGGGTTTCGAATGGTATCTTCTCCAAGATTTGTGTTGTGATTATTTGACGTTAGATATTTGTTATTGGCGCTCTCGATTGGTGCACCATGTAGATGTGAATTGTCCTCGATATTTGCATTAACGGTGTTTATCTATGCGTTGCTGTTTAGAATGTTGTTTTAATTTTGATTTTCTGTCTCATTTGCGTTCGGTTCGTGTTCACAATATTTCGCTATGTGTCCATCTATTTTGCATGTAAAACATTTGAGAGCTGACGTACTGGGATAGATATAGCGCACTACTTCTTCATAACTAATTTTCAGGAGGTCTGGAAGCTTTGACACATCGTTGGGGTCGATATATGTTTGACGCCTAGAACTCAGGACATGGTTGAAACCGTCCTTTGTTATGGAGGCTCTCAGTGTGGTAATTCTTGCAGCACGTTTAATGTATAAATTTTCTAAGATATTTTCAAGAACGAAATGTGGTATTGGTGGCGCTACATTAAATTTTACTTCTTCAGTCAACTTATTTATTAATTCTTTGGATGTTAAGTATAAACACACTCTGTTATTGTAAATTTTAGTAGAGTATTGAATATTTTTATTTTCCACAATGTCACCAACAGCACACGTATAATCAGTCAGGTTCAAATTATCCACACAATCAATGATAAGTCCTTGTTCTCGTTTGGGAAACTGTAGATTCTGAGCAGCATTTCTGTAGGACATATCACTTGACTTTTGAACTGTATAAAATAAACTTTGGAGGAACTTTGAGACGGTGGAACTTCATTTAGAAGAGCCATTGTTGAACCATTATTTGGTTCTAGCATTCTTAGGAATGCCAAAAATATCTGGGCTGTATAGCCCTATATTTCGGTAGTCGCGCAATTCACTATCCGAGCGAGTTTCGGCTGAGAGTTTGTAAATACACATCTTCTCTCTAGGACTGCCAAGCAGTGAATCCGGTTAATAATATGTTACATAATTTTTTTTTACACTTTTAAGGGGACCCACCACTTTTAAAATCTGAAATAAAAAAAGTTTTCAAATAATTTTTAAATTATGATAGTCAATTAGAATTGAACTAAAACATTTTTAATCTAAAAGTGTATACAAAATATAGTAATATTAAATTTTTATTGCCCTACTTTGAGCCTAATACAGATTCACGTCAGCGTAGACACTGTTCGATGACTTTTGGCACTATCCGTAAGATTCCAAGTGTACGCATAGATGAAATGGGCTCAAATTTTTTTTATAAGCTTATTGTAGTATTAGTTTCCGTATGAACAGAGGGATTTTAATTTCAATGAGTAGAAGATTTGAAAAAAAATAAAATGTGTTATAAAATATTTTCAAAACCATTAGATTTTAAATTTATTGACATATTTTATTTTTTTTCAAGTCTTCTACTCTTTCAAACTAAAATCCCTCTGTTCATACGGAAACTAATACTATAATAAGCTTGTAAAAAAAATTTGAGCCCATTTCATCCATGCGTACACTTGGAATTTTACGGACAGTGCTAAAAGTCATCGAACAGTGTCTACGCTGACATAAATGTGTATTAGGCTCAAAGTAGGACAATAAAAATTTAATCTATATTTTGTATACACTTTTAGATTAAAAATGTTTTAGTTCAATTCTAATTGACTGTAACAATTTAAAAATTATTTGAAAATTTTTTTTATTTCAGATTTTAAAAGTGGTGAGTCCCCTTAAGTAATTCATTCTAAGTAGTATATTCTGTAAATTTAAAAATAATAATAACGTTTTATATTTCTAAATACAAACATATAATGTATTTAATTATATTTTATATTACGTAGTGTACAGCTACATAAACTTAATGTTAATGGAATGTTAAAATTCCATATATATACTTTATACATACATATTGTTAATATTGTGTTAATATTTTTTGTCTGAAAATAATATTTAAAATAATTTAAGTTTAGTTTACTTGTAGAATGTGTATATATTAATTTATAGAATAAAGTTTACACTTTTCCTTATCAATTATGAACTGTAGAGACTCCCTATGTTTGTTTAATTTATTTTTCAAATATAATATACATACACATGTATTTGCTGAATAAATTTAATGATTGATATTATTTCTGATTAATTTGTTTAAATTCTATTTATATACTGTGTAAATACATATTGATAATACTGTGTAAATACTTTTTGCCTGAATATAGTAATAAAAATATTTTAATTTAAATATACATATGTATAATGGGAATATATTAATTCATAGTATAAAGTTTAAATTTTATCTTACCAATTATTAACTTTACAAACACTTTGTATTAATGGGATTCATTTTCGAAAAGAAATATTTATAAGCTGAATTAGTTTATTTATAATTTCATTTATATAGTGTATTTCTGAAAATTATAATCAAACTTTCAAAAATTAAAATACAGAGTTATTATGTATTTATTACTATTTTCATTTACTTATGTGTTATCGTTTGCGTAAAAATAATCATATGTAGTAAGTAGTGTAGATATATATGTGGGGACACTGCCTGCACGGCGACAGAACCTCTCGGTGAGAGAGAGTAGGAGAGAGAGATAGCAGCTCGAGCGTCGAGCCCGCTCGGCATCCCCCTGCGCGTTAGTTCACGCTGAGAGCCCGAGCACTACGCACCCCACTGGCAGCCGCACACAAGTCCAATAAACCTTACATATACAAACCAAAGCAACAGCGTTGTATCACCCCAGATACACTCGCCGTCCTACGCATCCCGCCCCCCCCCTTCACTGGTAAACCCGACAATCCCCGAGAAGAACAACGACTCTTCAACTCAAGGCGAGAACAACAGCATGCAGAGGAGCAACAGGCAGCATCAACGTCGTGCACCGCAAGCACAGACGCTCGCACGCCAAACGATGCCACGAAGTGCAAGATCTGCCAAAAAACTTCACATTCTAGAGCCTCTAGAGAGGTTCCGCTGCCCCCCAAAGCAGCCAACACCAGGCGGTGACGACGTAGAAGACGACGGTGACTCTCAGCAGCTCCGAGACGAAGCTACACCATCGTCCGGGACCCCGGCGAGAAAAGACTCCGCAAATTCCTCGTCGAAACTGACTCGCGCTGGCACGCTAGCGCATACACGCAAACACGGACGCTACCATGGATAACGACAGCAACAACAATGCAGCAGCAGCCTCCACAGCAACCACAACACAGCATCGTTCACAGAAGCCGTTTCCATCAGCCACAGCAGCACCGACGGCACAGCCTAGGCGCTGTTTTCTACAAGTCCCCGACTCGTCCCCGACGCGACCATCTCTAACAGCTCTACAAGGTAAACCACGCATCGGCGAACTTCGTCAAAGCACATCGCTCTCTCAGCGTTACCTACGCATACCATTCGAATTCGTGTAAATTTTCTACACGCGTTGACGCCGCTCTGCTCGTGCTAGTGCATAAATTCCCGCGATATTCGAAGATACGTCGCTTTATTTTCGACGCCATAGGGAAAGAGAAAGTGGCGCGCAAAAAAAAGAGAAACCCAATATCTGGCAAACGACCGTTTTCCCTCCGGGAAGAGACACGCGGTCATAAATCTTGGCCAAGGGTTTTCCCCGGAGTGAAAAATTGCCCTCTCCCCCCCCCCCTTGCGCAGGCAGGAAAAATCGAGCAGCGGCCATATTACTTTTGTCCTTGCAGCAACGCCGGCAGGGGGAAGGAGCGAGAGCTCCGCATGCTAGCAAACAGCGGACGGAAGAGCCGAGCAGTGATTCACCGCTCACCCCCTCTTACTCAACGGCTGATAACTTACCGACAGAGCAGACGAGCAGGCGGTAGAGAGCGCGACTGGTGCTACCAACGTAGCGAATATTCAGCATTAACACGCGCGAAGTTCGGATAGCACCCGCCCGGTCAAACAGTCTCTACTGAGTGAGCGATACACAAAATTTTTTTTTTCTCCTCGCATAAACACAGCTTGCGATTAAATTAATATTTTTTACAACAATTTCGCGTCAAGCGCACAGCATAATCCCTAGATCGCGACAATTGATCCCTCGAATTTTATAACTATTTTCTAAATATTTTTTAATAACTTCAAAATAAAGTCGACAGTATTTTGAAAATTTTTTCACAATTATATTTGGCACAATCGCGCAAAATTCTATGCATCAGTCTCTTTACTAAGGGACTTCTTCAATTTTTTCCTACCCAACATTCTAGTAAAATCACTGCGATTTATTATTAGTTTGCATAAGTTCCTAAACATATACTTATCATTTAAGCGAATCGCTTGTAAATATTGAAAAAAAGCAACATTAGAGATAATACCGATACTCATATAACCTTCATGCCACAAGAAACTCCTTTTTCCAAACTTCACACACTCGCGTTTTCACGTTCAAGGTCACATGGTGCGATTCGGCCGCGAGTACCACCCCGGTTTCATCTCGTACCAGAGACACCATCCCTTGAACAGTTATCCCCTTCGGGAGGTGCAGCCCAGCTGATCACGACCGTTCCACCACACAATCGGTCGCACTGCCGTGTCCGCGACCCGTGAGCAACGCAAAAGAGAGATTATCACTCAAAACCGTAATAAACCCTCAAGGAACACCCACCGCCTACCATCAACCCTTCCTCCAAACCCACCCCACCACACATGGACGAGATGATAAACATTCAAGGAAGCCATGAAGAACACACAGATCCAACCACAGCCATTACAATAGCTAGCCTAACGAAATTGCCAATTCAAACCGCAAGAGAGTCACTTCAGTATCCACAATTACGTACGACGACACAGAGAACACCTGACTTTCTTCGAGCAATCAAGAAACCGCAGGCAAAACGGACAGCAGATCTTCAGCACAATGCACAGCAACGAGCCGACCTGCAGAGTTAACTTACCAAACTGTAATACGAACATCAAACATTCCGTCAATAACTACACCACATTACCGAGTTATGTGGCACCGCCATCCGCACCTACGACCCTGCAAGACATCCACCGGAACAACAACCGCAGACCACTCAATCAGTTTCATTCACATCAGCAGCAGTACCGAGCATTTTAACCACAACTCCTGCAAATACACAGAACACAACAGACCGAACAGCGACAGTCGACAACACACCCATCAACGCAAACAGCCTCGCAAGAACAACAGCAAGCACACGGGATGCTTTTACCATCGACGATTTATGGCGCAGACGCCATAAACTGCACACTTCCTTGCCTGCAACTATCAACCATCAACAACCGCAACAACCGCAGACGATTCAATTGAAACACGGCTAGCGGCATACGAAGAATAACAGATCAGCACCACCGCTGAAGCAACAAGTTGGCATCGCCATTCACACCTACGGAACCGCAAGACGTCTACCAGACATTGGTCGCTCGTACAGGCATATCTGGAACTTCACAGTCATCAATATCCACATCTCATCATAGGCACTTACAGACCTATTCACCGTACACCACCTCCGCCCGTACTTAATATGCGGGAGACTGGGATACGGCATCAAAAGGATGCAAACTACAGGCTTCAGGATGGAGATCGAAGACTTCTAGACGTCCTTACTTACTCCCTAATCGCCTCACCTCCTTTTCTCAAACCTCCTTTCCTTATTTTCTTTTTCTAAATATTAATGAATCAAAATCTTTGTACATAATGTATAACAAATCATGTTGTAATTTTATACTGTAAATTTACATATGTTTATATTTTTTGTTATGCAAACCAAGGTCTACTAGAACTAAGCAGAATATTATTGTATCCACCGTTAACTAGTCTATAAGCTTTCGAATCAGGGCAAGCTACGTAACTTATCAATTTGTACAACAATCACACTTTGTAAAACCAACTTTGCAAGAATTCCGACAAAACTGTGTATAACCAACTTCGCAACAATTCTGAAAAAATTTTGAAAACTTCGCAATAACTCCGTCAAGCTTTGTAAATCCTTGTAAACCAATATTGTAACATATTTAGACGCGCAGCACATTAGATTCACCCCAAATCTCGCAACCTCTCATATCAAACAACAATTCTCTCAAGAGTCAAACTTTAGAACAACTTGTAACCAATTCTTAAAAAATGTTACTTTTTCAAATCGTATCAATTCATGGCGTCGTAGGACGGCGAGTGTATCTGGAGTGATACAACGCTGTTGCTTTGGTTTGTATGTAAGATTTATTGGACTTGTGTGTGGCTGCCAATGGGGTGCGTAGGGCTCGGGCTCTCAGCGTGGACTGACGCGCAGGGAAAAGCGGAGCAGCCTCGACGCTCGAGCTGCTATCTCTCTCTCTCCTACTCTCTCTCACCGAGAGGTGCTGCCGCCGTGCGGGCAGTGTCTCCATATATATATATATAATGGTTGCATAATACATGCACGTTATCGCCTCTCCGGGCGTATGCAATATACCATGTACTAATACACATTAATGTTCTAGCAATCACCAGCGGACACTAGTATACGAGAGAGACACAGAGAGCGAGAGAGCGCCTAATACTAGGCCGTTATTAAGGGAGAGAGCGCGCGTTCCTTAGTAAGCGACGTTGCCGGTCCATTAATCACGCGTTGCCAAAATATGACAACGCCGTGTCAAGGGCCGGAGCGTCCTTCCGTATCGCGCGCGGCATAGCTTCCAGTATTGCGGTAGCGCCGTGGTACCTTCTACTGCTTCTACGACTTTGTAATTTTGACATAGCGTTCTTAAACTCTTATAAAAATGATTCCAAAACGAATTTTTTCAAAAAAATGTTAAGAACAGGGCTAAAAATAAAATGAAAATTTCGACTTTAGTTCCAAAAAGTAGGTGAAATGTCAAATTTTTTTCGGGGATAAGCCGCTGCGATACTTTAATAGCCCTAGCTCCTTCGCCGAGACTTTCGAACACGTGCTGTCGTTCTCAGCTACATCCTTTTTCGTTTTTCTCATAAAATTAGTTAAATCAAAAATATTTCCAAAATGCTCGTAGTAAATAAATTTTACAACTATGGGAAGTAAATTATTATTAACAAATTAATTGTTTAAATAAAAAAAATTTTTATTAAATTCCGCGCAGGGAACACATGGTTGCCTATGGTCGATGGTTCTGGTGCGCGACACATGGTCGACTGCGATCGTCGTTTCTGGCTTTCACGATATAGCTACGTATCTGTACTGGTCAGCTACGTCTATTGGGTATATGAAAACTTATGTAGAAAAACTAGAGGTATTTTCGAAGGGAATGTCGAGGCTCGTCCTTCCGGGTCGAGAGAGAGAGAGAGAGAGAGAGAGAGAGAGAGAGAGAGAGGGAGGGAGGGAGAGAGAGAGCTGACCCTGCCATAAAAGTTACAATACCGAGATAATCTGTGGAAATGGTGTGCATTGTTCAATTATATTGCTCATTAATTTTTTCAGTCATATCTATACACTAGGTCACAAAATTTACGAAAACTTTTAAACTAACGAGGCAAGCATAATAATAGACCAATCGGAAAAAGAAAAATTGTGTCGGGCTTGTTATGTTCTAGCGTACACGTCGATGCTAAGGGTGGAACCATTCGAACGGTACTCTCAGAAATATATCACCCTAATATATATATATATTAGGCTGCCAAGTTTTGCATCCATGCTTAAAAAGTATGAGGATGCCCTACTCTATCATTGGAGAGGCTCAAGACAAGCACAATGAACTTTGAATTTTTGAAATCGAACAATATTTGATAGTCCCTCCGCGATTTATTTTTTTTGAATATGATTTAACACAGGCAAATAAGTATGCGCATATAACTACGAAACTATCGACATTTCTCAAAAAATTTTTTTCTCAGTCTCATCAGCGTGCAAATAGCAGTCGATTGCAACAAGTTTGGTGTAAATAACTTAATATTTAAACAAGTGAACAGGTGCATATTTTGAATAAAACTGCTCATCTTTGGAGTCCATTTAAGGTAACTTCTACTGCTTCTACGACCTTGTAATTTTGACAAAGCATTCTTACACTCATGCAAAAATGATTCCAAAAAGAATTTCGCCAAAAAAATGTTCAGAACAGGGTTAAAAATCAAATGAAAGTTTTGGACTTCGCTTCAAAAAGTAGGTAAAATGTCAAATTTTTTTCAGGGCTAAGCTGCTATGATACTTTAACAGCCCAAGCCCCTTCCCGCAGACTTTCGAACACATGGTACAAATACGTGCTGTCGTTCTCAGCTACATCCCTTTTTATTTTTCAGATAAAATTAGTAAATTCAAGAATATTTTTATAATGCTCGTAGTAACTTTTTATTGAACAAATATTATAATTATCGCATGTAATTTGTTATTAATAAATTGATTATTTATGTAAAAAAAATTTTATGTTTTAAGAATAAAACCAAACTTTAATAATTATATTCATTACAATAAATAAAAGTCAATTTAAATTATTGTGAAAAGTTTATTATAAGATATAACACAATATGTTTTTTAAGGGGTTATGCCTGAGTTAGAATCTTGAAAAAATCGATTTTTTTTATTGACTTTTTTTATAGGAAATTGTCCGTAGAATACGATGCTGAAGTCCCTTTTGTCCAAAAAAAAATTTGGCTCAAAGCTACGGACCAAAAACGGAAAGCATGCAAATAGCTTTTTTTTAAAAAAACTGTAATTTCCGCGTTTTTATTTTTTAGTGCTATATAAGTGAACATGATTTTTTCGCACTTTTAACGCTTCTAATATATGATATATATATGATATTTGTATGTAAAATACAATAAAAATATTTATTTTGCAATAAATAATGTTAAAAAGATATTGATAATAAAAAATTAAAAAATTAAAAAATTCTTGTATTTACCCTTTTTTGTTTATTTATATTGAACATTTATAAAAAAAAACATGTGCTTATATATCGTGCTTTGTAAAACATCAAAAAGGCACAAGTATTCACTAACAAATAAAGTTTTGAATATCGCGAATTTTGAATTTCGCGCTTACCGACCGGGCGGTATGATGCTTGTTCGAAAAGGTTATTCGTCTAGATATCTGTTTTACCATACAGTTCAGTAGCAATACCACTTGCTTTGAATGTATACTTTTTTCTGCTTTGCTCAATATTATTAAATAATTAATTTTATAATATTGATAGCAAAAAAGTACAGGTAAAAGTGTAAAGTGAATCCAGACAAGAGAAACAGAGTACCAGGATCATCAGATAAAAAAGGAAGATTTGGAAGAAGAAAGAGAAGAGCTCATGTTTTTCAACGCAAACAACAAAAGGAAGTTTCAGGATCAGGATCAGGATCAGGACCAACATCTTTACAACCAGGACGAGCCACAGCAACCACTTCAGGACCTACGCCTGATACGCATCCACCTTCAACATCCAGGGCACGGAGTCCAAGACCTGCTGCACAAGCTCTACCAGGTACTTCAGCACCATTTACACAGCCAGAAATTACTGTGTCTAGGTCTAGGCAAAAATTAAAATCTAAATATTTAGAACCTAGTGCGGTTCAAAATAGAATTTTCGACATTTCATTGCTTCTGCCAGGATTACAGCAATTTCTGGCCTGTAAAGCTTGTGGTGGATGCGTTAGATTTGCAGAACTTGATGTACGAGGTCTTGCTAGCAAACTATCCATCACCTGTACTTCATGTAATGCAGTTGCTTTCATCGACTCCTGCAGAAAAATAGGGAAACAGAGTAATGCTTACGAAGTGAACAGACGAGCAGTTCTAGCCATGAGAAGTCTTGGTCATGGACATGCTGGTTTGAGCACTTTATGCGGAGTAATGGATTTTTCTACTCCAATCTCCCATAGTAATTTTGATAAAATCAATCAAGACTTGAACGATGCAAGCAAAAGTATAGCTCAGAAGTCGATGCGAGCAGCTATGCAGGAAGATTGCAGTGGTATAGATCAAGAAGATGACCACGAAACAGTGTCAGGCGATGGTAGTTGGAGGAAACGAGGCCACTCTTCCCTACAAGGTGTTTCAACATTGATACGCCATGCCAATGGAAAGGTGATCGATGTTGCTCCAAAGCAATCGTTTTGCCTGGCTTGTGAAAAGCACCCAAAAGAGGATACAACAGAGTACGAGGAATGGTATGAAGCCCACCAAGGAAAATGTTCTGCCAATCACGAAGGAAGCTCTGGCAAGATGGAAGTGGATGGTGTAGTCGAGATGTTCAAGAGATCGGAGTCCATTCATGGGGTCAGATATAGAAATTACATTGGAGACGGAGATTCCAGGGTCAAGGCACTTTCCGATGCCAAGCCCTATGAAGATTTTACCATCAACAAGAAAGAATGTGTGGGACACGTTCAGAAGAGGATGGGAACGAGACTCCGAAACTTGAAGAAAAGCTTGGCTGGACAGAAGCTCTCAGATGGCTTGGGCATCGGTGGAAGAAACCGTCTAACTGCTCAAAGGATTGATCAGTTGACGAAGTACTATGGCAATGCCATCAGAGGCCATAGTAATTCTGTTGAGGAAATGTCCAACGCTATCTGGGCAACATTTCATCATAAAAAATCAACAGATGAACACCCTACTCACCACCTTTGTCCACAGGGATCCAAATCTTGGTGTAAGTGGCAGAAAGCCAAGGCAAACAACAACTTGAAGAAATTTCATCATGGGGATAGCATTACTGCTGCTGTCATGGATGCAATTGAACCCATTTATCAAGACTTGACGAAACTGGACTTGCTTGAGAGATGCATTGGAGGTTTCACGCAAAACTCCAATGAAAGTTTCAATCACTCGATTTGGAAACTCATCCCCAAGCACAGTTTCAGTGGTCTGATAGTCCTTGAAATTGGTGTTTATATTGCAGTCACCATCTTCAATGACGGCAAAGCAGGAATGCTTGAGGTCATGAAGAAATTTGGCCTTGCACCAGGATCCTCTGCAGTCAACTGGGCCAAGACTCAAGATGAGGAGAGGCTTCAATTGTCCAGCAAACGAGAGTTGGAGTCCACCCTAGAAGCACGTCAAGCCAGAAGGAGAAGAAGCCATCAGGATGAAGACTTCTACAGAGCTGGAGCATATTGAATGCATCTACACATTACACAAAAAAACTCACATACCATACACAACCTCACATATAAACATAAATGCATTTCACTCCAAAACACTCGAAACAAAATCACAATTTTTTCCTTTCTTCTCATTTTTTTTTCATGTTTTTTTTTCATCTTTTCTTATTGTTTTTTAAATTTTAAATTCAAACACTTTTAACATACACAAACAGCTTCAGCTTTGTAGCAGTCTATAGCTGAATCAAATGTAGGTCACAGAATGCAAGCTAAACAGCTGATTAGAGCTGTCTGCTTGCTTTCTGCTTCCTTACCAATCAGGCTCATCTGGATTTTTTCTAACCTGAATCTTGGTACACAATGGTAGTGCTGCTCTTTTTTTCATAAGATGTAAGTATATAAACTTATTTTTTAACAATAAAAACATTTTTATAGGTTAATTATAAAAATGTTTGAAAATGAGAAAAATTACTTTTTATTTTAATTTTTCATTTTGCCTTTTTCAGAGGACTGGACACGAGTACAATTTTTGGATCATGCCCAAACCGGACAAAGGTGACCAGGACATCCCTATTATTCATTTAAAAAAGGTCCAGGTGTGGAAAAAAATTGTAAGTACATTTTATGCAATTAAATGTTACGTAAAACTTTAAATGCTCTTTTCTCAAATTTTGAATTTTTATGATTTTAGGTCAGTTACCGCAGGATTTCTCAGGATCCATAACTCCAATTAGGCTGAAATTTTTTATACAGCTCTAGAAAACCCTTCTTCACAGCCTAAGCGGAGCCAAATTGGCCAAGATAAGTTAAAAGTGAATGTTATGTATGTAAACATACGTAACATTCACTATAATTACTTATATTATAACTTATTTGTTACTAATTATTGAAAATTTGTATTTTTCAGAAAAGTCTTCCGCTCATGCTGAGGAGAGGCACATTTAGAAGAAATTCCATCCAGTTTGGCTTGGATTCATCACCCGGATGATGAGAAATCATGCGGTAAAGGAGAAAAAGTACTGAAATTTAGTGCTTCACACATGGGATTGTTTAAGCAGTAAGTATAGATATATCATATTCTAAAAATATGCAAAATTACAATAAATATGTATATCTGAGCTACCAAAAAGATTTTTTATGATACTACTTATGTATAATTTTTTATTGCCTATTAACTGATTATTTATTTTGTTCAGGTTTAACTCAGGCATAACCCCTTAAATAAAAAAATCGATTAGGTCCGTCATGTAGAATATTGAAAAATAATCGATACGTATTTTTTCTTTTTTCAATCAAACAGTTATTAACAACGCTACAGCACATTGAAAATTTCGTGACGTCACGATACATACCTATATAGATATACTAATGCCCATACCGAAACTCACATCGTGACGTCACGAAATTTTCAATGTGCCATAGCATTGTTAATAATTGTTGAATTACAAAAAGAAAAAATATGAATCGATTATTTATCAATATTCTAGATGATGGACCTAATAGATTTTTTCATATAAAAAATATAATGTATTGACAAGATATCTTTTGCAATGTGCTTTGAAATGTGATGTTGTATATTCTATTATAATTTGTGGTCAAAATTAGAATTTTATCGTAAAAATACTCAAATGTATTATAATTGTATTCGTAGGAAAGAAAATTTGGAGGAAAGAATATGCGGAGGAAAGAAAATTCGGAGGAAAGAAAATGCGGAGGTAAACGCAAGGCTTTGGTGGCATCTGCCAAGCACCCTTGGAGAGAAAGTCCCAATGCCGGAGACCCCAAGTACCTGATCTTACCGAGCTGGGCGGGATGTTTATGGCTAGATAATGATGCATATTGTTCTGTTCCCCTGTTCATTACTTTTTTCAGTCACATTGCTACACTAGGTCACAGAACTTTGAAGTCGCGGAGGATCAAATATTATTCGATTTCAAAAATTCAAAATCCATTGTGCTTGTCTTGAGCCTCTCCAATGGTAGAGCTCCTAACACTTTTTAAAAATGGATGCAGAACTTGGCAGCCTAATATATATATTTGCAATACATGTGTGTAAAGATGACAGTCAGACCTTTAAAATAGATCATTTCGATTTTAATTATGTTTAAATCTAAGGCCTTACTCACATGTTAAACATTGTCTCAGAAATTTCCGACTTTTTTTTCAGTCTATGACATTTGAAGGAGAAGCAGTTTGAGACCTGCGAAGATCCACGGTCCATGTTAATGTATATGTGAATATGTGTGTGACATAATATTCGAAGGCTCTATACATCGGTGTTTTTTAATATTTAAAAGGAGTCTATCGATCTCTCCGAGGCACGTGTTGGAAAAAAGTTAAAATTAATTTTAATCCATTTTTCCTTTTCTTCAACGTTTCGGTGATCACTGTCACCCTCTTCAGGAAAACTGTCAATTTCATTCAAGTAAATAAATAGATGAGCACAATAAAGATATAATAATATGTGAAAATATCGAACATTCTCTTCTCCGGCCAATCTAAGGCGGGGGAAGGAGGAGCGAGGTGCAAGGAGATGGATAGTGTTATTGTTCCGGCTTCCTCAGCTACTGTTTCTATAACAAGGAAACAATAGGTGTAACCAGCGCTTTTATATTAACGAGGAGTCTCGCTAATTTTCGAGCGGTCTGTTTACAAGTGGCGTCACACTAGTCGCTCTCACGCATATCTACAAGTTTTAGAGTCGCCTATTTAAGTGTTTTTAAATATTAAAAAACACTGAGGGATACATCCTTTGAATATTGTGCACGCACATATTCACATATGCATTTGAACAAAATATTTCCTCTCAAATGTCTTAGAATATTTATGTATTCTTTTTTGTCCAAAGCGAAAAAGCAGTCAAGTGAACCCACTTGATTTTGATTAAAACAGTGCTAAATATAATTAAGTCGATAAGTTAATTTTGTGTGAATTAAGATTCTTTTACATTTTGTGTGAATTAAGATTATTTTTCAATTACATAAAAACGATTAACAGAATTCAATTAGATAAGTATTTAGTTTTATTTTGTTATCTATATCAGTATAATATAATTAAATTTTTTGAAAAATGATTCTTTGTTTTTATTTTTTTTTCAGATATTTTCTATTTCCATTAGGAGGTTACACAACTATAGTTATATAGGAAAGGAATTCCTGTGAGAAGCTAGTGAAGTGAAAAAAGTATTTTTATTTAAGAATTTATTATTAGGTTTAGAAGTAATTCATTTTCTTTTGACGTAGTTTTCTTTACACCACAGTTATGAAAAAATAATTTTCTAGAACAAAATCAAATAAGTATTTTGTTTTGTACTATATATAAATATATTATATATATACAATTTTATGAACTTATTCGTTGTTTAAATGTTATCTTTTATTTTTTCAGATTTTTACAAGTTTCTCATGGGAGGTTATACGCCATACATCATTGGTGAATATTGAAAAAAAACACAAAAGTTCCTGAGTGTAAATCTTAAAAAAAAACAAAAAATCTATAATATTTTCCATTGGCCTAACTATATTTATAAGCAAATATTTGTAACAAACTGGACATAGCTATCTATCAAGTTTAGATCATCAAAAAGCAGGTTCCTGTGACGAAGTAAAATTAGTGAAGTGGACAAATATTTTGAGTCAAAAATAATTTATAAGAAATACCGGAACAACTCAATTGACAACATACTTTATATCGACCTCACTGTTTATATTTATAAAAAACTAGAAAGTAGCTGGAATATCTATCAAGTTTAGACCAGCAAATAGAAGCTTCTTGTGACGAAGTGAAACTAGTAAAGTATTTTGAATCAAGAAAGTCTGTAATAATGCTTTCTATCGACCTCACTGTTAATATTTGTTATTAACATATGGACTATGCATTGTTTATTATTAATTGTAACGTATTATCAAACTTGATTGAAGAAAGCTTGAATAGACATTGATTAATAAATTATTTATGAGAAAAAATCAATTAACAAGAATAATAAATGTATCCATTTCATAATGGATCGCCAAATATCTGAACTTTAACAATTTTTATCCAGTGTAGTAAAATTTTATGTTTAAAAAGGGTTTCTGCCATAATAAAATTACAAAATCATAAAAACAATTATAAAAAGTTATAATCGCAAGTGTTCATATTATCTACGCCAATAGGTTTGCTACTTAATTAGTAAAATAACGTGGTCAGTTAAATTAATCAGAGGGATTCGACCACAATTTTAAAATGTTTATTCATTCGACCACTTTTGCAATAATTAAAGATTAAATATTTTATAAATATAATATTTTATTCAATATTGTTATGATCGGGTTGGGATAATAATTATTGATACTCTTATTTATAGAAAAGATAGACAAGAACGACTTTATTAGTTAAGTTTAGACATGCAAATCGAATAGCTGTCTGCGCTAGACTGATAAACGAAAACAATAACAACCGCGAAGTTGCAGCGGTTGCTATGCGCGATTCGAACATCTCGAATCGCGCTGGTCATAACATTGCTCTCCCTTTTTTCTTTAGATTGTCGTCCCGACAATCTTAAGTCTTCTGTCTGTATTAGCTTTCCATTCAAACTTCCTTCAAGGATGCTCAGTCGGTCCCATCTCATTCTAGTAACCACAATCTGTTAATCTTCGTCCAAGTAACCACATTCACCGAATTTCCTTTCAAGCGGGTTGATCCTCTTCTAAATTCCAATGATGACTTACAGGAATCACCAACATCCTCTACCTTGATCCACGCCGGGCATCAAGTTACCGAGCCATGCTTACAGGTCAATTCCAATCATCACTTACAGGAATAGAATTGGACCCATCTCTTGAAAAGGAATATTCCCATCTTGAAAAACCATGCGATCCAATCTTTTCTCTGACTGTCCAAGCTTCAATTTATACTTTATTCTTCCGTTCTTATCATTTCTTCACGGTTTGTTAAGAGTGATCTTCAGACATGAGTGGGGGGGAATGACAAGCCATGGTACCTCTCCTCAAGTCCCTGCTCCGGTATTCACCTTCACGCTCACGGGAAAAACCATGGTTCAAAAGAACCGTGAGCAGAGCAGTCTTTATAAGTCGGTTTCATTGGTCACATTCGGGTTGGTGTATCTCAATCAGGTGAAGTGTTTTTATCAGGATATTTCATCTTTGCTGGTACGTGTCATCACAGGATCATTCTGATCCAGTCTCTTCCATCGAACGGCATGATGCGTACGACGTCATCGTTTGTATCCGACCTGAACAGCAAAGATGTCAGCGACGACATCAGAAAGTCAGATATTCCACTCAATAAGCCTTTTGAACCGGATCTTACGGGTCTGAAACGGAACGAACCCAACCCAACAACTGCAGTATCACATTTTTAAGTGATATTTCCGTAATGTCCAAAAAATAACCTGGAACTGATTCTGTAATTTTTCTAAGTGTACCTATACTTTTATCCTTTGTCGGAATAGTGTTATCAACAGTGGCATTCGTTGTTAACACACTCCGATTCCTAACTATCATGTGAGAATCATATTCGAGTGGTTTAAATCTAGTTATTGAATTAATTTTGATTCTCTCTGATCTTACTGTCTTCTGAACTACCGATTGTAGTATGTGTGTGTTTGCATTCAAATTTTGATTCAGAATGATGTCATCAACCACGACATTCATTAATGGCATATTCAGAAATAGAATTTTTTTACAAATAATTTTATGTGTTTTTATGGAGTTGTCTCTCTTTTCAAAATACCCTATTTGATTACGGATTGTGTCATGAGAAATATCAGTAACAATCGTCATTGAACAGTTTAAGTTAATAAAATGTTGTTCAAGATCTTGTCGTTTCTGAATTAGATCAGTTCGTTTAGCAATAAGTATATCAATGGAGCGACAGACACTGATTATGCTCTTAGATTGTCTAGTGTTAAACCCATTTTCATTTTGTGTATCTCTAGTTATCTGTGTGTCTGAACTGTTGTGTGTAACTTGTGTTTTCTGTAAATTGTCTCCATACTTTTCATAAATATCATTACAATCATGTATCCTAAGATTAAAAACGAATGTGTTGTTTGGTCTGTTATCTATGTTTGTGTCTTTAAATTGTAAACGACTTAGCTCTCGTAAATGCTGTCGTAGAGATTCGTCGTCGTCTAAAAGAGCTCTGTTGAGAAGTTGTAGACGGGAGTTATTGGTGACTGGGTGTGATGTGTCAGCTTCAGGAGGAAAGAGTTCGCGGCGACCGGACGTAATTTTGAGACGGTTAATTTCAGCCAATGTCTCCCTGAGGAGAGAATTAAGCCTAGAAATTTCTGCGGTTGACTCAGTAAGAAGAGAAGAATACTTAGCTTCGATCTTCTTGACTTCTTCTTCACGAAGGTGACGTTCTTGAAGAAGCTCTGATTCATGAATGCAGAGTTCTTTTGATATGCGGGTAACCTCCAATGTGCACTCTTCAAGTGTAGATTCGGCAAGCCGGAGTTGTTGTCGAAGTTGGGTAATTTCATCAGTGAGTGAAGGTTGTTCCACCGTTGGTGATGTGTGAGTAGGTGGTGGAAGCGTATCAGCTTGTGAAGTCTCAGAGACTGTGATGAGGGGCGGGGAAGGAGGCGGTGTACGGGTTAAGGTCATCGTGCCCGATCTTAACTTCATGCACTGGGTAATACGTTCACTTGCGGACGAGCCCCCAAAAATGTTATGATCGGGTTGGGATAATAATTATTGATACTCTTATTTATAGAAAAGATAGACAAGAACGACTTTATTAGTTAAGTTTAGACATGCAAATCGAATAGCTGTCTGCGCTAGACTGATAAACGAAAACAATAACAACCGCGAAGTTGCAGCGGTTGCTATGCGCGATTCGAACATCTCGAATCGCGCTGGTCATAACAATATATATATAATATATATATTGAATATTGTGTTATACACATATTCACACATATTAAAGATTAAAGCTTTCAAAATTTAAAAACACAAAGCTGGTTCAACGGATAAATCTGAAACTTGTTATGGATTCACTGTGACTAATTTACTATGTGTTTACTACTTGATTATGTGTTTATTTATTTGTCTCTAGCGCTGGGAGAATAAATCCACATTTATGCCACGGCTATCGGTGAAATAAGTAGTCTATTCTGGCACCATACTTATCACACTCGTTATGCTCGTGCGCTAACTTTACGGTGCCAGACTGGATTGCTAATTCCACGGATAGCCGTGGCAGTGGATTTATTCTAATCAGTGCTATAAAATATCGTACAATACATGTGAAATAAGTCGTTCTTCATGGCACGACTCTAACCTCACGTGCTACGCTCGTGCGCTTATACACTTCGTACCGTAAAGTACTCCACTATTATCGTAATGTACTATTTTGTTATTTATGTTTAATATAAATAATATTTACTAATAAATGTTATGTATTGCAATTGTTTGTCAATTGCACTCACTCAATATATTTTAATATTTTTTTAGTAACTATTATTTATATTAAACATGAATAATAAATATAAATAAATAAACACAAAATAAACATAAGCGACATTTACTTAACCTCTACGATTCTTCGATCATTCCTTAATTAAAAAGATATTCTCAAGTAAATATATACTACATACCTGAAAAAAATTATACTTGTATCTATGTAACTTGAAAGTTGTCATGGAATCCCTGTGACTAATTTATTTAATGAAAAATTAGAACTTTTCAATATCCAGGGAGTACGAAGTACAATCAGCTTCCAGAATACGGATGACCGTGCTTTTTTCTGAAGGGAAGTGCATCTTCTGCTATCTAAAAGGTAAAGAGAACACATGAGCTGCCGAGCCCATTAGTCAAAAGCATACTATGAGAAATTTTAAGTTGACACCTTTGACCAGTTTTGAAATACTAACAATTAAAAGTTTCAAAATTAGATTATTCAAAACTGGTAACTGGTATCAATTCAAAATTTCTTTGGGTATCCTTTTGACTGATGGGATTGATAACTGATATGTACTTGTTACCCTTTAGAGAGCAGAAGGTATATTTTTGTTAAAAGAAATGGCACGCTAATCCATATTCTGGAAGTTGGTTGTACTTTGAGCTCTCTGCAAATTGAAAAGTTCTAATTTTTCATTAAATAAATTAGTCACAGGGATTCCATGACAACTTTCAAGTTACATAGATACAAGTATAATTTTCTTCAGGTATGTAGTATATATTTACTTGAGAATATCTTTTTAATTAAGGAATGATCGAAGAATTTTTTTTAGAACAAAACATAATAAAGTAAACAAAAACCTTATCTGACTCAATTTAATTGACATTTTTGATGAATGGATAGAACTAAAAGCGGCAAACTGCAACCGATAACTCAAAAAAATTGATCCAATGATATGCTTATTTACCGCATAATTGAAAGACCGAACGATTTAATTTGATGGTTTTATAAGAAAAATAAACAAACTTATCAGGCGTTACGTAAAAAGCAGCTGATAGAAACGGACTAAGTGACTCACTTAAAGTGGACGGTGTAAATTTAAATTAAAGAAAATTATAGATATCATTCCACTCCGTCCTATCTTATCCCGGAATATCTGATCCGCCGTTCCTGACAGTTACGTGTTAGAGGGTTATTGTTGAAAATGTTGACAGTACTATCTATATAATGTGACGTGGTGGTTTAACCGTCTTGTGGGAGGCCGTTCACTTCGTAGTGACACCTAAAGGGTAGACTGCGAAATCGTATTTAAATAGGATAATGGTCGCCGGAAATCGCGATCGTTGATGCTCTGATTTGCCTCGGCTACTGAGCTTCTTGCACTCTGGGTCGCGGGCTAGATGTATGAAGGGGAAATATACAAAATAATAACACGCTCGACTTAAAAATACGCAACTCAATTGCTTATTCAAGTCAAAGATGAAAGGGCTATTCAGAGATTATTCTCTTGCGGACATGCGGCTTGTCCTAGTGCGAGATCACCGTTTCTAAACGCGGTCTTGCTCTATGCGGGCAGTAGTCCTCGATGAAGAGTAAATGATAACGACTCTACCTGTTTCTAACTGCTCTGCTCGTCCTCACGTTCTGGTATACCTCGAATCCTGTGGGAGTGCACGCGAAAAGAAAATAACACTTTAAAGTTTGCTCTGCACTTGTCGATTGCCCAATGGATATTCTCACGATACTCGATGGATACTCACTGCTCACCGCCGTTCGGTGTCTCTACCGGTTTGCCATAGCTCACTGACGCCCCCGCGCTCTCTCGCTTATTTCTCTTGTAGGCGCGCGAAATACAAATATGTTATTCACTCATGTCTGGCTTTACACTCATTACATTCGCAGTTTACAGCTGATTACGGTACGGCACGCTTACACTATTTCATGTCGCTCGCACGCGTGCTGTGGATCGAGCTGTAGCCCTTCACTTTTTTCCAATAGCATGCACTCTGTGATTCCCTGCCTCCACTCTCTTCTGTCTGTCTATATGCACAATCTCATGCATACTATCGCCGTCCTTCTCATACTCATTCATTGGATGCTAGCCCGCTAACATAGCGGCAGTCGCTCGCGCGTGCTCGCCTCGTGGCTCGCCTGCTTCGTCTTTTGTCTCCTTTTCTTTTCTGCTCGCGCTGATTCGATGCTGCGCTGTAGTCCTCTCTCTCTCTCTCTCTCTCTCTCTCTCTCTCTCTCTCTCTCTCTCTCTCTCTCTCTCTCTCTCGTGCTGCTGCTGCTCGGTGGCGGACTGCTCGCGATGCCCCATCATTTTCCTTTTCGCTCCGCATATTACGGGATGTCTGCTCGTCTGCCTGACTGCATATACTGAAAACACAACCGAGTGTAAGACTTACTTGTCTTAATTGGGTGGTATCCAGGCGAGCAACTCTTGACGGGATCCCCGTCACATTCCCCCTCCCAAACCTCTCATAGCAGTATGAGGAGGTTTCAGAAGGCGAAAAGTGGAAGAGAAAATGGGTCGGGTGCAATACTTGTCAATATAGAAGAGTTAGAAAATAAAAATTTTTCGGGCGATAGATTCCGGGCGAGGCGGTCTGTTCAAGATGGCGTATTGCCGCTCGGACTGCCTGCTCTCTACGGGCCGTCAACTCCAGCTCAAGAGGTGTTTGGGGCACCAGATCGCCGACCGAGTCCGGCTTCTCGTCCGTCTCGTTCGTCGTGGTTGGCTTAGGGTTTTGGTCGTCGTTGGAATTCAGATTTAAAATATTTACTTCATTAGTAATTGGTTTAGTTAAGTATTGATGCGTCGCACCCTTCACCTGGTTACTCACTGCGAACTTTGGCAGTTTCAAAATATAACCACATGTACCACTGTCGCACACTACTACGGGCTGGGAAGAAGGTTTGTTAGTAAGATTTTTTCTAGGGGAAACGTATCGTTTAAGATCACTTACGTGGACCTTAGCTATTTTCCTGCTTTTTTCCTCAACTAGCTCTATTGTATACACGACTGGCGATCTTTTCTCGGTAACTTTAAATGGACCGTCATATTTAGGGGCTAAGTTGGCTAAGAATTTCTCAGTTGCTTTTGATAAAGGGTGGAATTTTCTCATTACTAAGTCCCTCACTTGGAATTCTACGACTCTACGGCCTTTGTTATATCATTTACCTTGTTTACAGTTCGTTCGTCGTCTATATATCTCATTACCAAGTCTCGTAGTGCATTAAGTCTGTTCTGTCGGTCTTCACAAACTTGGAGCTCTACTGTGATCTTTTTCGTCATCCTCTTCCATTCCACACGTAGCCTTTTCACCGGGGTAGGGTATCTGCCATAGTTTAAGAAAGCTTTTACGTCGCTTGCTTGGTTGTATTTATTGTGTGTCATAATTCATGTAGATCTTTGTCCTAGTCACTGTGATTCTTCGCGAATGCGGAAATCATAGTTTTTGAGGTGCGATTGTTTCCCTCTACCGGATTTGCCTGCGGATGATAGTGTGGTGTGGTCATATGCTTTACGCCGTATTGCTCTAGTGTCTCTACCAGATATTTGTTGATGAACTCCGTTACGCTGTCTGTCAATAAATAGTCTGGTGTTACCCACCTGAAAAATATTAGCTCTTTGAAAGATCTGGCTATACATTTTCTGTTCGCTTGGCGAATGGAAGTACTTCTACTTATCGAGAGAATAGGTCTTGGAATACCAACAGATACTTGTTCTGGCTAGAGCTTTTTGGAAACTCCATCACGTCGGCTGCCACGACGGACCACGGCTTCTCGACGATTCGTTTCCCGATCAGCCCTTGAGGAGCCTGTCAATACCCAGGTATCCGGCCGAGATTTCAGCGTGTGCGGTCATCAGTACTCTTTCACGCATTTCCTCTGGCACTACTAGTTTCCAACCTTCGTCCGAGTGTGTGCATACTTGGTGCCGCTTCGATGTACTATGTCAAAGTCCCATTGTTGAATTTCTATGGACCATCTACTAGTCTGCCCTTCGAATTTTTCAGTGAGCGAAGCCATTTAGTAAGCGAAGCCATTTAGTGAGCGAAGCCATTTAGTAAGCAAAGCCATTTAGTGAGCGAAGCCATTCAGTAAGCGAAGCCATTTAGTGAGCGAAGCCATTTAAGAGCGCTGTGGTCCGTGATAATCATGAATTGGTAACCTTCGACGTAAGGCCTCAGTTTGTTTATTGACCAAACCACCGCCAGGCACTCTTTCTCGGTGGTGGAGTAATTTATCTCAGGTGCTGACAACACTATTCTGACGTAGACAATTGCATATTCTCCGTCGTCAAACTCTTGCGTGAGGACTGCACCAAAAGCGTAATTACTGGCATCGCGCTAGATCGTAAAACGTCTTGTGAAATCCGGTCTGACCAAAACAGGTGCGTTGGTCAGAGCTTATTTCAGTTTGTTGAATGCCTCTTCTTGCTCCGGACCCCAATTCCAGTTTTTCTGATCTTTAAGCATCCTGGTTAACGGGATCTTTATTTCTGACTCATTTTTCAGGAACTTAGAGTACGAATATGCCCAGGACCCACCGTAAGCCTGTCAAGTCCTTTGGAGTCGGGCAATTCATTACTGCCTCTATTTTAGCGGGGTGTGTTGGTCCTTAAGCCACGTCGATCCAGAATGAATCCCAGGTACTCTGTTTCCCTGACACAGAATTCGCATTTCTTCGGGTTAATAGTGAGTTCGGTTGTCGTTAACTTGGTTAGCACTGTTGAAATTATAAATTTATGCCTTGCACAGTAGTGCAACGAACTTAGGGAAATGCGGACAATGCTGAATTGTCAACTCAGCTTTTTATAAACGAGCGATTGACCGCTAAGAGTGTCAGTTTGTAATGTGCTTTTGTATCGGATAGTAGCAGTGCTAAGATGCACTGAGTAAGATATTATAAATAAATGTAATTTGCGACGTAGCAATAAATATTGCTGCGTTGTGATTTTTAAACGCAGCCAGCTGACTCACTCTTGGCAAACTGACAGGCCATGGAGCGGAGCCAGCGCTCGGTGCCGTTCCCAGGAGTTGCCTCTAACCGGCCGCGTGCGGAGCGCAGGATGTGAGATTCCGAGTCACACCTGCGCAGCGCGTCGGCGCTCGGGAGGGGGCACGGCAGGAAGCGAGACGGCGGCCACGCGCACGCAGTTACATGCACGTCGCTGTGTGTAGAGGGGAGAGCGCGTGTATGTGTGCGAGAGAGAGGGAGTTGGTGCGCGAGAGAGAGAGAGAGAGAGAAGTGTGCGTGAGCATTGGAGAGAATGAGGCGCGCGCGCCAGCGGAGAGAGAGAGGGAGAGAACATGCGAGGCGCGTGGTAGCAGGAGAGAGCGCTCGTGATTATCGACCGCGATTAAACTATAGATGGAGAGGGCGCCTGCTATCGGGCGATCAATGTTCAATGATGTTCTTTGAGATAATGCAGGGCACTGTACAGGGGAACTGTACAGTTTCTTTCAAGCTTAGTGGGGTATAGAGGATGCCAACTTGTGATCTCTAGTTGGCATTTAGGGTCTGTCTACCGTGGAATGTAGTTACTGATGAATGGGATTTGAATTCGCGCTCTCTTTTGCTTTTCCTTGGTCTTATCTATAGGGGGCGCCATCGGATGGAGATCAATATTGATTGATTGATCTCTATCAATAAAGGAGGCGCGGATTATGTAATTTAGGAAGGATATAGAGGGCGATAATCATTTTCTCGGCCAATGAGAAAATTAGAAATAGAAAAGAGGGCGCTGGGAAAACTCAGGAATATGCAAATGAGTCTGTATGGGTAATTAGTTAGGTCAATAGAGGATTTTCGGGACTTTCAGGACCAATGAGGAAATTCGGCGGTCGAGACGACGTTTCCGTGAAGAAGGAGGCCGGGTGGGAAAACGCGGCATCTTTCCTCGAGCGGAGCGTCGGCCTCGGCCACTCTGTTCCTGGATCTGGTGCCAGCAGCAACTATTTGGATTCTCTTTCATTCTCTCTCGTTTTTTTATACCGACGCCATTTTCCACGCCCTCGTGTGCCCGGAATTTTATATTGGATTTTTGGAGAGTTTGTGGAGGTTTTGTTCGTGGAGATTTTGGAGGATTGGTTTTGGATCTTTTGGTGGAAATACTGGTGAGATTTCTATTATAAATTTATTTGTTGATAATTATATTTAGCGGAAACGAGACTGACGCTCGGAACGCATCGTCTCGGGTAGCGGTTCTCCTCTCTCGCGTATTTTCAGTTTCCCGTGGCAGTTTCCCTCTTGTAAATTTTTCCACGGAGGAAAATATTAGAATCTACGTAGAGGATTTTCGCAGCCCCTTTTCTTTTCTAGCA
Source organism: Philotrypesis tridentata (assembly GCA_018906965.1). NCBI lineage: Eukaryota > Metazoa > Arthropoda > Insecta > Hymenoptera > Pteromalidae > Philotrypesis > Philotrypesis tridentata. Next base: position 147,306 of record JACCIB010000286.1, read on the forward strand.
AATTCAACACCAGCCAATGTGAATTTAGTTATTTGGCCGCTGGCCCATGTGTTATCTAAATTCATGATCCTAGTTGTTTGCTACTGAGAATTTGTACACGGGGGGTTTTAGAATATATCTAAATTTGTGTTTTAATATTAATTTTTGTTTATTATTTATTTACTTAGCCCTATTGCTACCAATTTCCCTGCGTGTACCCGTTTTTTTCCGTTTTTCAGTATTCTAGACCTTGGAAGGAGGAGTCAGCCGGCACTTATAAATATTCTTTGTACACTAGCGTGTAGTTGCTAGAACGGGGAGCAAACAAATTATTAAATATATTAAATCTCTTCTCCAATACTTAATGTTTCACCATATTTTAACATGGTAGCAGAGCGCGGTTCACTAGTTTTTGAGCAACTACATTTTGTGTTAAACTGTCCATGAGAGAATCCATGGTTGACGGAAAACTCAGATAAGTTCATAGGAAAGCTTATTGATGAGCAGTGAAGATAAATATTGGTATTTGAAAGGAAAAAACCCAGGATGGGTATATACAGTTCCAAAAGAAGAATTAGTTGAATTTTTTAATTTAGTTGAAAAGAGTTCAATCTAAAATTTGTACCTTCTGACTAGTTAAGGAAATTAGTCAAGCAAACTGAAGAAAAAGAGTAGCTTCAGCACCAAAACAAAAATTAATTGAAATTTTGGATCTAGATACTAGCAAATGGATATATGATTCTTTAAAATTAGATGATCTAAGAAAGGTATCCAAAACTATACTAGATATAAAATTTGAAGATTAATCGAGAGAAAACCAACTCAAACTAAGGAAACAAATAGAATAAATGACGAATAACGAAGAAGTTAAAATTCGAGTATTTGATGGTAAAAATTATAGTATATGGAATGAGAGAATATTAATATTATTAAAATGGAAAAATGTGATGAACCTGCTACTAGAGAGAAAAGAAATACTGAAGACGAGGCAATTTGGACCGAGAAAAATCTGAAAGCAATGAACTATATTTCCGGCAGTATTTCAAATGACCAACTAGAATTTGTGAGTGAAAAAGATACAGCTTTAGGAATCATGAAGAAATTTCATAAATTATATTTGAAAGAATCATCGGCTTTGCAGATATGCGTGAGAAATAGATTGGATAAAAAAAAGTTAAAAGATTTTGACAGTTGCAGTTTATTTTTCACAGAATTTGAGACTATAATTAAGACAATAAATGAATTGAAAAATGCAGGTGGAAAAGTTGATGAACGAGAGAAGTTGAATTATTTACTGAGAACATTACCTGATTCACTAAGCTATTTTGGAGATTTAGTAGATACAATGCAAGAAAGTGATAGAAACTGTGCATTTTTAAAGAATAAAATAAACATGTGGGAAAGCCAAAATACAAATAATGATAGCGGAAAGAAAAAAACTAGTGTTTTTCAAGCTGAACAAAACAAAGATAAAACTGTTTTGGTTGTGGACAATTTGGACAGAGCAGTTCCGAGGTCGCGGAAGTAGAGATGGACAACGAGACTACTATGGTAGAGGCAGAGGAAATCATAGACACGATGCGAGGTATAGTGAAATCATCAGCGATCAAGTGACACCAGAGTCATTTTTAAGAGTGGTAAAGCGCGATGATGAATGTGACACGAAAATTTATGCTTGCGATACAAATAAAATAGATTGGATATTAGACAGTGGCTGTTCAGACCACATCATAAATGGTGAATCTTATTTTCATGAATCGATCAATTTCGAGAAGCCAATAAGAGTAAAAGTTGGTGATGGTAGAATTTTGAAAGGTACAAAAATTGGTAAAATCATAACTTATTTTAGTATAAATAGAATGACAAACAAAGTAGAAATATCCAATGTATTTTACGTTAAACAAATGGATAAAAATCTGTTAAATTTTGCGAAAATAACGGATAAAAATAAAATTATTTCTGTTGAAAATACATCGAAAATATATAATAAACAAAACAATTTAATTGCGGTAGCTTACAAAAAAACATGGATTGTAAAAAATCAGTAGTTTTATCGATAGAAAAGAATGTTATATTACAGAAAAAAATGAAAAATTTGAAACACAGAAAGAAAGATTTCATAGACTGTTAGGTCATGTTAATTTTAAATATTTAGAAAATATGTTGAAACGGCCGACTATGGAATCAATGTGTAAAAATAAATTAGTTGATGGTATGCCAGAAACATTAGAATCAGTAATTTTGAAATGCGGTACATGTATTCAAAATAAAATGCATAATTTACCTTTTGAAAATAATAGAACAAGAGCAACTGATATTTTAGAACTTATACATACAGACTTGAATGGGCCACATAAAACTACGGGATTTGATGGTTCACAATATTTTCGAACATTTATTGATGATTATAATAAATGCTCGTTGATTTATACAATAAAATCAAAGTCAGAAGTTTGTGAATGTTTTATTGCCTATATTAATAAAGTTGAAAATATTACTGAAAAAAGATAAAACGTTTGAGGTGCAACAACGGAAAAGAATATTTAAATCGAGATTTTTATAATTTTATAAGTGAAAAAGGAATTTTTTTAGAACCTTGTCCTCCATATATACACGAACTACATGCAACGGCCGAAAGATATAATAGAATAATAATGAATACGGCAAGATGTTTGTTATTTGAAGCTAATGTAAATCGTAAATATTGGCCAGAGGTAGTGCAAACAGCAGTTTATTTAAAAAATAGAACAATTGCCAATACTATTGAGAATAAAACTCCTTTTGAAATTTTCTTTAAAAAGAAACCGGATATTAGTCATTTACGATTATATGGCAGTAAAGTTTTTGTGAGAGTACTAGAAATTAAAAGAGATATGAAATGGGATAGAAAAGCTGATGTAGGAATTTTATTAGGATATGATCACGTTGGATATAGAATTTTAATAAATAATAAAATAGTCAGAAATAGACATGTTAATATAATTAAAAATGATAAAGATTTAATTGGTTTTCGAGGTAGCGAAAATAGTGATGATAATAATTACGTTGAAAATGAAAATTATGGAAATGATGAAAATTCAATTCATGAGAAGGAAAATTCTGTATCAAGCGATATCAGTGAAATAGCTAACGATAATGCAGGTAAATTGTTAAGAAGATCTGAAAGGGAAAGAAAGAAACCTGACAGATATAATGCAAATTTAGCAAACTCAAATTATATTTATTTAAATGTTGTAAGCGTAGATAGTCCTTCAAATTATGAAAAAGCTATAAATCGATAACGATTTATGGAATGAAACTATGACTAGAGAAATAAATTGTTTAATTAAGAATGCAACTTGGAATTTAGTTGAAAGACTTAGAACTAAGAAAATTTTAGATTTGAAATGGGTATTCACAAATAAATCTGATAATAAAAAAAAGCCAGGCTTGTTGTAAGAGGTTTTCAACAAACTGAAGTACTTGAAGATCTACATTCACCAGTAGGTAGAATTCAAACTTTAGAATTACTACTGTCTTATTGTTGCAAAAATAAATCAATGATTAATCAAACGGATGTAGAAACAGCTTTTTTAAATGGATATGTAAAATCATAAGTATTTGTGAAACAACCTAAAGGCTTTGATGATGGAACAGATAAAGTTTGTAAACCTGAAAAAGCATTGCATGGTTTGAGAGAAAGTCCAAGAGCATGGTATGAATGTTTTGATGATTATTTAAAGAAAATGAAATTTCCAAGTAGCGAAGGCGATTATTGCCTATATGTTAAACATGAAAAAGAAGACATAATTTATTTAATTTTGTTTGTAGATAATTTTCTAATTTGTGGAAAAAACAAAACAATAACTCATGAAGTCAAACGAGAATTATCAAATAGATTTGCTATGAAAGATTTAGGGGAAGTAAATACTTATTTAGTGATAAATATAAAATATAATCATGAAAAAGGTCAAATGACATTAGATCAGAGTGATTATATACACTCATTAGCAAGAAAATATAATATTATAAATGCGAAACTGTATTATACGTCAAAATTTCAGTTTGGAACCCGTACAACCAGCATCAAATGATTTAAAATATAGAAATTTAATTGGAACATCATTATACGTTAGTACAGGAACAAGACTAGATGTTAGTTATAGCGTCAACTATTTAAGTAGATTTAAAATAGTTATAATGTATCACACTATAAATACGCATTAAGAATTTTAAAATATTTGTACTTAACAAAAGATCTTAAATTAACCTATAAAAGAAATGAAAATGCTAAAATAATAGATTGCTTTGTTGATGCTGACTGGGCTGGAGACAAAAATGATAGAAAATCAACGACTGAATATGTTATAAGAATTATAGGAAATGTTGTATATTGGAAATCAAAAGAACGAGGTAGTGTTACAAAATCATCAATAGCTGCAGAATATGTATCTTTATCAGAATTAGTGAGCGAAGTAAAAGTAATGAAAAATTTATTAAACGATTTTAAAATTAATATCGAAATGCCAATTAATATTTATGAAGATAATTCCGTAGCAATTGCAATAGCAAAGTTTGGAAATTTGACAAAAAATTCAAAGTATATAGAAATTCATTATCATTTTGTAAATGAAAGTTATGAACAAGGAATTATAATAATTATAAAAGTCGATTCAGAAAATAATATTGCAGACATTTTAACAAAAGCTCTAGGTCGTAATAAATTTGAAAAATTTCGAAATATACTAAGAATTGTATATGTGAATAAGTGCAATTCACTGTATTCAAATGGCTTTATCCCTCGGTGTTTTAGTAATTAGTTTTGTGAACTTTGTCGATCTCTCCGAGGTAAACTTTGTAGGAAAAAGGTGAAAAAAACTTACACCATTTTTTCCTTTTTCAACGTTTCGGTGAACATTGTCACCCTCTTCAGGAAACTGTGAATTTTATTAATAAATAAAAATAAATTAATAACCACAAAATATAAATCAATAAGCAAATGGACAAATCATTCTTACATGTAAAAGACGCACAACAATGAGTCTATCGAATGTTCTCTTCCCCGGCCCGTCGTGGCGGGGGAAGGAGGAGCGGGAAGCGACAATACGATGTTTTGATTCCGGCTTCCTCACGTACTGTATCGATAATGAGAATACAATAGGATTAGCCGGCGCTTTTATATCGGCGAGAAGTCTCGCAAATTTTCGAGCAGTGTGTTTACAATGACGTCACACTTGTCGCTCTCTCGCATATGTATACATCGGACATCTATACTCCGTTTTTGCGGTTCCTTTTCAAACGGTATATCAATTGTGTGTACACGTTATTAAGTTTCTGTGTGTCTTCCATTTTATTAATGCCATTTTCCTGCATTTGTATGTGCAACATTTCAGAAACTAACCTTTTATTTAAATTGCATTCTTTGTCTTTAATATTTACTTTCTGAAAATTAAAATTATGTTTGAATTTATCAATGTGGTCATTAATAACATTACTTTTCGACTTCTTATGTTCCTCAATACCTGTACACACACTCCTCTTAGTTTGTCCCCCATATGTGGCCGTACAATCATTGCAATGCAACGTATACACAACATTTTTTTCTAACTGTTTCTGTTTTTCATCTTTTCCTTTGATTATAATATTACACATACGGTTGTGTATTTTCGGAACAGTTGTAATGTACTTTTGTTTCAGAGAATGTTGCATTTGCTCGTAAAACCCTTGAATGTAGGGTATCGCAACGATGTTTTTGAAGTTTTCGCCACTATTGCAACGTTGATTTTGTACATTTGATGATTGTACGGCCACATATGTGGGACAAACTAAGAGGAGTGTGTGTACACGTATTGAGGAACATAAGAAGTCGAAAAGTAATGTTATTAATGACCACATTGATAAATTCAAACATAATTTTAATTTTCAGAAAGTAAATATTAAAGACAAAGAATGCAATTTAAATAAAGGTTAGTTTCTGAAATGTTGCACATACAAATGCAGGAAAATGGCATTAATAAAATGGAAGACACAAAGAAACTTAATAACGTGTACACACAATTGATATACCGTTTGAAAAGGAACCGCAAAAACGGAGTATAGATGTTCGATGTATACATATGCGAGAGAGCGACAAGTGTGACGTCATTGTAAACACACTGCTCGAATATTTGCGAGGCTCCTCGCCGATATAAAAGCGCCGGCTAATCCTATTGTATTCTCATTATCGATACAGTAGGTGAGGAAGCCGGAATCAAAACATCGTATTGTCGCTTCCCGCTCCTCCTTCCCCCGCCACGACGGGCCGGGGAAGAGAACATTCGATAGACTCATTGTTGTGCGTCTTTTACATGTAAGAATGATTTGTCCATTTGCTTATTGATTTATATTTTGTGTTTATTAATTTATTTATATTTATTAATAAAATTCACAGTTTCCTGAAGAGGGTGACAATGTTCACCGAAACGTTGAAAAAGGAAAAATTGGTGTAAGTTTTTTTCACCTTTTTCCTACAAAGTTTACCTCGGATAGATCGACAAAGTTCACAAAACTAATTATACTAAGAATTGTTTGAAATAGTTCTATCGCATAAATTTAAGGAGGTGTGTTGAATAAATTTATGCCTTGCACAGCCGTGTGACGAACTAAGGGAAATGTGGATAATGCTGAATTGTCAACTCAGCGTTTTATAAACGAGCGATTGACCGCTAAGAGTGTCAGTTTGTAATATGCTTTTGTATCGGGTAGTAGCAGTGCTAAGATGCACTGAGTAAGATGTTATAAATAAATGTAATTATTAAATATATTAAATATCTTCTCCAATACTTAATTTTTCACCATATTTTAACAAGCACATGTCTGACTCTAAGCTTGTGTTCCTTGAACGTATCTATGGCTATGACGATGTCGTCTAGGTAACCGAACACATTTGGGGAGTCCTCAGGGCCAAAGAAAATGTCAACCATTCTCTGCAGCGTACTAGGTGCGTTGCAAAGGCCAAAAGCCATTCACTTAAATTTCCATAAACCATAGTCAGGCACTGTAAAAGCGGTGTACTTCTTGCTGCTTTCCTGCATTTTAATTTGGAAGTATGCTTGTTTGAGATCGATTTTGCTTAAGTATCTGGCTGCTCGTAATCTGTCCAGTATCATGTCTATTTGGGGTAGAGGGTAGCAGTCTTTCATTGTAACTTTGTTTAATTCAATGTAGTTAACACAAAATCTGTCCGTCCCATCTGGTTTCGGTACCAATATTGACAGGCTACAATAAGCGCTAGCGGATCTCTCGATTACCCCTAGTCTCCTGAGTTCTATAGCTGCCTTCTGTATCTCTTCTATTTTCTTTGGTGAACGTTTCCTAGCTTTACAGCGTATAGGGGTTGTCACTATGATGTGTGGTTCAGTTAAATCTGTGTACCCCAATCGTTCTTCGGGATTGTTTGGTAAGATCTCGGCCACTAGTTGTTCGATTTGCCATCTCTCCTCGTCGCTGAGCTCGTCAAATTCTCTCCACACGCCCAGATTGGCACGTCATCAACCTTCGTGACACGTGGTGTTTGCGGAACGTGAACACGTTGAATGTTTTGCGGAAGTCTTTATCTAAAATCAGTTCATGTGTAACTTCAACTACAGCTCTAGCCGTAATCGTTTCGTCTGTTCCATCTAGCTTTAATCGAATTAGTAGAAATCCTAATACGGGCGACATTTTTCCCGTCACTGTACGTATCAGAGTTTCACTGGCTTTAAATCGATTTTTATACCTTCGAGCGATTGCTAGACCTACGATGGTTATCATGGCTCCAGGATCAAACAAGGCTCTGTACTCCTTTCCACCTAGATTGACTTTAATATATTTATGATTATCATGGCTCCAGGATCGAATAAGAATCTGTACTCCTTTCCACCTAGACTGACTTTAATATAGTCTCTATTGTCTGTGGTGGTCATGGCTACGTGCACCTCCATTTCTTTGGATTCTCTGTCGACTCCGGGTTCCCCAGTTGTGCAGAGGTGTTAGAGTTTGACATCTTTTCGTTGATCAGAGTGTCCACGGCTGCCTCAATTTGTCTTAGTTTCAGATATTCTGCCTCTTCATCGAGCAAATCCTTCACTTTCGTCTTTATTCTTTGATCTTCCTCTATTTCTATCTCTTATCATTCATTCGCCTCTACCATTAGCGTCTCCTCTTCGTTTGAGCTACTGTTTTCGTCCAATGTTTCCTCTTCCTCCTCGAGTGTTACCAAAATCTAAAGCCTGTACTAACTTCAGGGCTGACTTACTCTGCTCACCGTCACTATTTGGCTTTACAGTGGATTTCGGCTCCAAATTTAAGTCGACTTCAACTCTCATGATTCTTTCATCTTTCCTGAATTCCGCCATCTTTTTCACCTTCGCCAGGCTATTTTTCGAAATTTCCACGATGTCTTCCAGTCCTCGACCTTGAATCATGTCTTTCTGTATTATAAAGCCTCGCTTTTGCACAGCCGGATCTCTTCGTCTAACAGTATTAACAATTCCTTGTCATTACATTTCATTGGCGCAGCCGGCGTCCCGTCTGGCTTAGATTTAGTGTCTCTATAGCGTTACGAGCTCTAACGTGATTTCCTCTGTTTACCCCTGGATCGACTACTTGTTTCTTCAACCCTGTGACAGAGTCTGGCCGTTGTTTTGCAATGGCGTTTCCTCTTTTCACAATCACATTTCCCTCCTTCTTGGCCTGCAACATTTGCTCACGAGTGGCGTAAGCGTTTCTTTCAAGCTTCGAATTTCTCTTTATGACTATTGTCTCTTCCGGCCATCCTTTCGTCATGGCCTGCTCTTCTTGCTGTGGACTATCTTTACATAGCTGGGCTGGTTGTAACCGTCAGCTTTGGTCCCTATTGTCTGACGTAGCACTGTCTCTAATGGCTTGCTACCACCTTCTCCCCCTCCCAAAATTGTCATACTCCTGCTAGCAGCGGGGGTACAGGTGTCAATTTGATTTGCTAGTTGAGGGCCCAAGGAGTGAACACGGAAGTCGGCTGGCCTTTGGCGGCCTCCATTAAGTCGTTTCGCAAAAGCTTTCTGACGTGAACATTGTTTGTGCATTCGCAGAGCTTAGCGCCTTTCTGTCTGCATACCTGACATGATGTTTCCGTTTCAGCTTTCGGTTGCAACGTTTGTAGAAGTTCTCTGGCTTTAGCATAGTTTTTGCCACTTTTAAATTGTGCTCCGACTTGTCTGCACCACTGGCATTTACTTGATGGCTGTGACGGTCTACCGTTAGCGGAGGCTCGCCTAGACACCGGAGCCGGGTAGAATAAAAAGCAAAAGAACTTTACTCATACCCGGTGGTGTTTACAGGTACGAGTAAAATCCAGCAGCCAGGAGCCAGCGTGAGCGAGAGAGAAAGAGAGAGTGAGAATCACGGGCAACACCACACGAGCAGGCGATAACATCGAGCAGCGCCGCACGAGCCCGAGAGAGCGAGAGAAAGAGAGAGAACCACGGACAGCGCCGCGCGAGAGAGTAAGAGATCAGCACGCTGCGCTGCGAGAGCGAGCGAGACGGAAATACGAGCGGCAGCAGCTGAGAGAGGGAGACACCGCACGGCAGCAAGCACTCGCAGCGAAGCTACGGGGCGTACGTGCGCGAGCGGCCGCCGCCATGTTGGCGAGCGCTACAGAGGAATGCGTGCGAGACAGAGACAGAGCATGGGTGAGAGAGAAAGAGCGAATGATAATCGGAGAGTGGAGGCAAGTGCCGAGCCTCGTGCGATATTGGAATGAAGTGGAGGGCTGCGGCCCCGTCCACAGTATGTACGCGAGAGAGGCGAACATGCGCCACGATTACTGTATGAAATAGGCAGGTGAGAAAGCGACAGATCAGCCAGATGAAGGATACAGCCGGACTAGGGCATTAAGACGAATTCGAATTTCGCGCGCGATGCTATTATGTGTTATGAGGGCGCTGAAATGATTAATGACATATATTGAACTATGCGCGACATCACGTGATAAGCTCGAATGAGAGAGACATAGGAAAAACTAACGAGTGCGAGCGAGATAGGAAGAGACGCCACGGCCGCGAGGAAGCCGGGCGCAACAGTCAGACAGTATTCCCTGAGTCAGTGTGCAGTTAGCATCAGAGCAACATAGAGTATTCCCTTGGAGAGCAGAGAGCAAGGAAGCAATAGCAGCGACACAAGGACTACCAAAAGATTCCCTCCGAGAGACTTCGTCTACTTGTTCTACTCTCCACAACTACACGGTGTTGAGAGATAGCCTCGCGAAAGTTTGCGCCGCGCAAATTTACAGGGCACGAGATATCACCAGTACGTGAGGAAGAGCTGCGATCAAGTAACAGCCAGGTAGACAGCATTCATTATTCGAGCATTATTAAATAAACGCCGGACAGTTCTAAAATATATCCGAATTGTTTCTCTCTGTCTCTCTGTAGACTCTGTCTCTCTCTCGTTGTTGTCTCCCTCTCTCAGCTACTGCCGCTCGTATCTCCGTCTCGCTCACACTCGCGGCGTCCAAAATATTTGTTAAATTTAAATACGGTTCACCGAGGCAGCCCGATAACAGGGTGCGTTCACGTTTAAGATTCCGTCATAATCTTGGCTGAAAATCTACAACGTCACATGGTTTATCGGATATGGGCAGGCGTTTTTTCTATGTCCGTATTGTTTGCCATTGTAACATTGCGTTTACGGATATAGTGCTGCCTTGTGTCCTACCGTCTCACAAACGTGGCATGGTCTATAGCACTGTGCTAGTGTCGCCTCTGTGGTTGGTGTCTTTTTCTTTTTATTTTCCTTCTTCTTTGTTTACGTCGCGGCATTCGGTTTTGCTAACTCCTCCGCCAATGCTACCTTTGGTTTCGGTCTGGTCGACCACGCTGCTACTGGGAACTTGGATTTCTTTGCAGTTGGTGGTGGAGCGTATCTGACATCATGTTCTAATTCATCTTCAAGTTCCTTGCAGTATTTCTTTACGTCATGGAACGTTTTAATTAAGCTCCGACGCTTCGGTTACCCGAATAGCTTTTTTGTGTAAGCCTATAATGGTTAATGTATGTAGTTTAATTTCAAAATTAATTTAAATAAAGCCAAGTCTCCCTTTAACTTATGTTTTTTCTCTTATATCAAGGTTCCGTCATTTTAGTGAGTTGCTTATTTTATTAGCTGCCATAGGTCGAGCAAAGCACTTGTATATTTTTGCTAAGCTCGCTGGAAAATACGTGGTCTGGATTGGAAATTGTGATTTTTAAATAAAAATAAAAATTAATTGTCTTTTTGTGTATTAAAAGTGAGATGCAAAGACTTAGCAATCAGTCTAAGTCAAGCACTCACGAATTTTTATTTTTTCTCGAGTACCTCGAGATTTATTTTTTGATTTCGAGCGGAAAAGGACTTATAAATAAAAAAACAAATTTTAATTTTCTTGCTAAGCATTGCACCTCCACAAGGAAAACAGTTCAGTTCATGAGAATCAAGATCAAGCTGAATTAAAATCTTCATTTGCCCTGAGAAGCATTATGTCGTCTCATATGCGAAGAAGCCACGTGCATTGCATCACGGTTAAATTTATTAATTATAGTGTGCAATGCAATAGTTCATTACATATTGAAGTAGTATTTAGTTTATAGTTCGTGAAATATTTTAGTTTCTTTGCCCGTTATCCCTGACCTCTTTTTGAATCAATTTTAGTATTTATTAAATTTATTATTTATTTTGGTCACGCTTCTTTAATATTACATTACGCGGGAGCAGTCGTGGTTCTCAAGGACAGCCTTTCTATGAGACAGATTATACTACAATGTCATAGCCAGGGGTAATATCGAGTATAGAGGAAAATTAAACTGTAAACGCTTCTGTGATTCAGTAAAACTATCGAATTTTTAATTTAATTTATTATTTTTCTGATAAAGTGATCTTAAGACCTCAGAACGTAGGCGAAGTGACGAATTACTGCATTATTCTTAAAAAGATTTGTCAGTTATTAGACAGACAAAATAAAAAATTAAATATATAAAATATTATAATATATTTTAAAATGTGCATGCACATTATTGCATGTATGTGCAATACACATTATAATATATTTTAAAATGTGCAATTAATTTTTGCAGACACTTTGATTTCGATTTAGAGAAGACTTTATATTTTTTCATTGCTGGACGTTATGAATTTGGAAATAAAGGAGCTGATATATTTATTGAAGCTTTGGCAAGACTTAATCATTATATAAAGTCATCAAAATCTGATGTTACCGTAGTTGCCTTTCTAATATTCCCCGCAAGGACAAATAATTTTAATGTAGAATCGCTTCGAGGTCATGCAGTAAGTATAGTATTCCTATTATTATGTATGAAATGTTGTAAATACTTTAATGTTATGAGCTGTCAGAATCCTACTGAAAAGTTCTCTCTGACAGCGGGTCGAAACACCGATATATTTTTGTGGGGCCAGCCTGCATTAGTTTTTGTAAGAATATGCAGTATTGGGCCTAAATCTCAAGTCTATAGCTCACGGAGATCCATAGAGTCATTTTTCTATTAACTAACCTGCGAGTGATAGAGTCATTTTTAGTATATTTTTATATGAGTTTGCTGGCTCTGTTTTCTTTCTGTAAAATGTAGCTTTGAAAACAAGTATAATTCTTTTCAAAAGGAAACTCTTGCTCTAGAATTTTATAGTTACAATACTAATTGTAATTAAGGGCTCACTAGGTAAAGGGTTCATAACAGGGTTGGGTTGGGTTAAAATTAAGAAGTGCAACGTCCACGGACCCTATTTCTTATCAAAATTTTGTATTTAAAGCATTTTTCAATTAAATGAAGTCATATGTATGAAGTTAACATGCATACGGTCATGTGTATAACATTATTTTATCAGTTATTAATTCAATTATATTTTTTATTCGAGTTACAAGTTGGCTTGCCGTTTGGTCGTATGTAATGTACGGGACACGGCGCCAACTTGCAAAGTTCATATCTACTATTTAAACAATAAATTTCTAAAAATAAATGCTCGTATGATTAAAAATAACTATGTAAAACGCAAAAATCCCGGTTGAGATTCAATAATTTTCATTAGAAAAACATTGTTGCAAGATTGAAGAAAAACACAGCGCGCGCGCGAGAAGCGGCTAAGTTTGCCCCACGAGTCGAGATTATATGTTTCATTTTATATATAAACTTGTCAAATATGTACGAAATAGACACTTCACATCCCGAATATTATTTTCTGAGGCATTTTTGCCATATAAATTTGTAACGTACATGATCGTTAGTTCATCAGCTTTCGACTCATGTATAGTTTATACCATAAATCATTAATTAACATTGTTAAAACAATAATAGAAGAGTTAGAGTCTGGTGTCTAGCATATTTGTATGCGAGTTATTTTGATTACTAGAACTTGTCATAAGCAACAAATCATTAGTTATTGTTAATTGAGCATAGATAAACATTCATATGTTATTAGTTTTGCGAAAATTAATTGTTCAAAGCGATAAAACATGTAAATTAAGATTTCACGTGCTTTAGTATATCTATAGCGATGCTTGCGCTGGGGCGACGGGTGGGGGTAACTCGCTGCTTCAGCGTCGGAGCAGTAACGCTCACCTGTATAAAAGGGCGCGTCTTTCCGGGAAAAGCTCACTCTTTCTCTGAAGCTGGAGCTAGAAGGAGCATTAAGTCTCCTAGCTAGCAGAAGCATACAGAGAAGCGCTGGCGCTCCGGAAAGCCCTAGATGCGGAGCATTGAGTCTCCTACATGGGAATCCGATTAAATGCGACATAACAGCGAACAGTTTAATGTTATGCTTGATCCGATGATTTTAATTTTTCAATAAAAAGAAAAGAAACAAAGTCTTATTATCTTAGAAAAATTATTAAAATTTTTTCTAAGTCCCCTCAAACAGCGAGATGCAAAAGTCCTGCATTAAGTCAGACTAAGCGCTTGCAATTCCTTTTACATGCGCTGGACTACCCTTGGACCCAGTACGTGGTCTAAGAGGGAAAAAGCAATTTTTAAAATAACAATAATAAATAAAATAATCAGATTTTAGTGAGTCGCAAACACATAGCATTGCGTCTATGTTAAGCGCTTACGCAATTTTCAGCCCAGTTCTTCTTTATCAGGCATTACGGCTTGATAAAGAAGAATTTTCAGAACGAGAGGATCAAGTAGAAGTCCAAAATCAAAGTCTTCTTTTGCCTGAAAGCGCATTGCGTCGTCTTAGGAAATAAAGAAGCATCATGCAGTGTGTCACGATTATTTATTTCATGTTGCTGGATATATATAAGGCATTACGTCCTTATATATAGAAGTTACTATTTATAATCATCTAACTTCAAATCATACGCGAAATTCTTTATTTATTCGCCCGGTATCCCGGACCATATAAAATCAAAATGTAATTTATATTAAAATCTCTCGCCTCTTTTTATTCTCCATTGCGCGGAGGCGAGGGGCGTTTCAGAAGAAATCGAGTTTTTAATGCAGTTTTTTAACAGTTAACACTCGAACAAACAGCTGAAAATTTTTATTTCAAAAATACAAAAAAAAGAAATAAAACTGTAATTTTCTATAAAATTTTTAAAAAATCATGAATTTGCAACATTTTAATTAAATCAAACTTGTGAATAGAATTGTTCTATTATACTTCTAATATACCACTTTAATGGAAAATTTTAACTAGAATATGGAAAAAAGAAAAGGTTATTTATAACTTAAATAACCAATTTTTATATTTTTGAAAAATATCAATGTCGTAAAGTGTAATTTGAAGTAATTATTAAAGTCAATTAATTAAAGTAAAGTCAGTGGATAAAGAAGTTGTCATCCGAATATGAAGATTACTGTATCATCGGTATAGTAAATTTCTCTATGAAACAGGCAACCAGCTGTTTTCGATCCTTTTTCCGAATCACTAGATCGGTACAATTTATCCGCTAGCTATTATAACAACTGAACTGTTCTAATCTCATTTATGTTTTTGAAGTAGAAAAACTTCTACAAAGAATACAATAATAACTCATATAAGTATCTAAAATTGATAGGTAATAATCGTATCTATAAAGAATTTCTTTTTGTTTCTTTGTTTTTTTTCTTTTAGATATACGAGTTGAAAACGTGTAGATAGACTTTGATATTGACTGTCTGGAGTATCAATGTGCATGCTTTCAAACAACTTATAATATATTTATAATAACGGTAAGTCGTGCAAATAACGAGGACAGGTGCCGGTGTAAGCAGAAAATTTTACAATTACGGATTATTCGGCTGCACGACCAAGTAAGGACCGGATAATAAAATAAATCAATCACACCGAAGTGCGCCGCATCAATACAACGACGATCGGCCCTAGCGTAGATATAAAGTGAAATGGCATGTCTGTAGCGGCTTTTAAGAATATGAAGATGTGATTTTCAATGCGTGGCGGCAAACGACGCTAAACTAAGGAAATCGCCACCGCTAAAGGAGACACGCGCACATAGAACGATAATAAATGGAAATAAGATTACGCGAAAGCCGACGAAGAACGAGGATGCCCAGCGCTACACCTGTCCAGCGGGCACGTGGGCCATCAAAATCATACCCTCGCCATCCACCATAAAGAGACCGCTCGCAGGAAGGAGTAAATATATGGAAGTCGGCGTGGAAGTCTACCGAATCAAATTTACCGACTATCCGGTTTACATCAAATGTCGGAATCATAGAAAAAAAGCCGCCGCCACAAATACTGCGAATTTGATGACACTATAAAAACTCCCATGACTCGGGGGGCGAGGCTCTCGGTTCATCTCCAGGCCGCCAGCAGTCTGTAACGAGACCGAAGCGCTGTTTTACCCCAGTACGCGAAAAATAACCAGCAAATATCGAACATCTTTCAAATCGTCTGAGCAGTAAATCGGCGTCGTATAAGTATACGTGAAAATAAGCGAAGCCGGTGTGTCTAACGCTATTGAGGAAATACGAGACGAGAAAAAGAGGAAGGCCCTTGAGCCCTTGACCATCGACCTCGCTAGCCGATCTTTGACGTCACCGCAGTGCATCGAAGTTTCGACGAGCCATTGACGTCGCACCCGATTTCCAACGTCACCGTAACGCACCGAAGATATAACGGGCCAGGGACCCAAAGCGATCAATATACCCATACACACCACACTCAACACTTTCACTTCCAAGGTAACCTTTCTCTCTCCACAGAACTACCAAATATACTATTCGTGCTTGCCAGAATTTCATGCATATTACATTTTCGCGAGATCTCGTTTCCCATATCCCTGACTCGGAGGCTGTGACCGTGCAAGCGGTAGCCAAAAGGGGAAGTTCCCTCGTGACGTGTTCGTAAACGTCACGTCAGGACGCAGCAGCTGAACCTACGCGGCCGAAATTTCGTTCTAGATGGGCGCGTCGGTCGCGTTTTCATAAGTGCATGCACTCTCGCCCGGCTGGCGGCAAGAGACCTGGATCTCAACGTGAAATTTTTTCTGAAAGGCACAAATAAATGAACGCTAAGATTCACGCACTTTTGACACATAATTAAGAGGTTATGGCAGTGTTAAAACCTGAAAAAAGGGAAAAATTATTAGTGCTGTAAAAAATGAATGTATATATAGGTAATTATTATACATCACTTTTATGTATTAAAAATCTGCATTCTGTCAGTGTAATATTTAAAAACAATTAAAGGTATTTACTTACAAAAAATCATGCTTTTCATCAGTTTTGTTTATTTGCCGCAGGTTTCTGAAGGAACCGTGCTACTAATCCTGATGGACCAAAGTGATAAATCTTCGTTTTGAGTCTGGTATCAAACTAAGCGGAGCAAATTCCTGAAAACCACAAAATTAATTTAATTAAGTATTTAAAATTCACGATTTTTCAAAAATTTGCTAGAAACATTTATCAGTTTTTTGTTTGTATCTTCCAGGCAACTTTTTTTAACAAAAAACGGTTTGCAGGGCCATATTCCACGGACCATTAAGTGTGAAAAAAGTGAATAAAAAAATCGATGTTTTCATAATTTTAAACCTATGATAACCCCTTAATGGCTTTTTCATAACGCGTACATAGAAAGGGCTCTTTTCGCTGTCTCAAAACTCCATGGAAAGTCGAGCTTTTCTATGCAGTGACGGAGCGGGAGGTAAAAATTTTTACCTCCCGCTGCGAGATATACATATGTATACATCCATACATTTATAAAATAAAAATAATACACCATATCCATATATTGTAACGTGGAATTTAGCTCGCCCGCACGAGAATTCCCGCTAGTGTACAAAATATTTATTTTGCGCGGCTGACTCTTTTTCTCCGGCTCGTGATGTGCCTGCAAGCGGTGAAAAGCAGGATAGTGGTGGCAATTAGGGTTAAACAAATATAAAACGTCAATAGTTAAGGATAATAAAACACAGATATATTGTCATATTATGATACACGATTACTTGTTCAACAACAAATGGAATTTAAGTAAAAGCATGGGCACGCGGCCATATAACTAACTCCAAGAAATCCAGTGGTTACTAGAAAAAAAGCCGTGAAACTTTCCTCTACGAGCGATTCTACTTTAGATTGAATATCAAAGGGAAAACTGCCATCCGCTGTAAATCACGAACATTTCCTCTACGTTTCCGCGACACGTGTTTTTCCGTCTCATCAACTATTCTTCTATCAGGAAAATATCCAGAATAATACTTCAAGATGCTCACCAAAATTCCTCTACAATGATCCAAAATGCTCCAATTATTCTTACTTCTCCAAACGTAAAACTCCTCCAAAAGAAATAAGGAAAACGAGTGTCCCTCCTCGAACTTCTCCAAAAATTAACAGCTGAACCAAAATGGCGGCACGGGGGGGGGGGGAGGAATAGTTAATAACTGCTGAAAATGCGACTGCCTACTTAGAGAACCAGGAAAGGGATGGCTGAGGCCGACGCTCCGCTTGAGGAAGGATGCCGCGCTTTCCCACCCGGCCTCCTTCTTCACGGAAACGCTCTCTCGGCCTTACAAATTACACAATTGGTCCTTTTTCCTAGAAGAATCCCCTATTGGTTTATCAAAACTACCACCAATCTATTTCCTTATCTATGAGTTCCCCCAGCGCGCTCAAATCCTAATTTAGTCATTGGCTAGAAAAACAGTTATCTCCCTCTAAATCCTTCCGCTATATGCAAATCCACGCCCCCTCTGTCGATATCGATCAATCAATCGATCACGTCGATATCCATCCGGTGGCTCCACCTATAGATAACCTGAAGGGCACGCGGTATTCAAAATACTCTATCATCATCTATATTATAATAGAACAACATATATCGAATCACCGAAGATCCCTAGCCCATAAATTCCTTTATACGTCTTTATGACTTCCCAGGTCAACATAAAGTTAACTCTATCGCGACACGCCGCAGTTATGCGTTCACAAACTCTCTGAGCGCTCCAAACGCCATAAACTTCGCGTCACTATATCCCTCTCTTTCTTGTAAATAATTTACTATGCGTCTCTTCGAGCCAAATCGTTTTTATTTATACAAAATTTGCCAAACGTTTCAGGATATATGTATCCCCTCTTCAGTGGCTAATATGTAAAAAACCTCCATCTTTCACATAGTAAAAAGACAAGGAATATCGCATATGGCGAGGATTTTGACTCGAGAATTAAAGAAAAACCGTACTGTTTTTTACATATTAGCCACTGAAGAGGGGATACATATATCCTGAACGTTTGGCAAATTTTGTATAAATAAAAACGATTTGGCTCGAAGAGACGCATAGTAAATTATTTACAATATTCCAACATCGAGCGATAGATTCACATTTAAACAAACCCTCTCTTTCTTACTCAAGCGCCGACTCTCTCTCTCTCTCTCTCTCTCTCTCTCTCACTCTCTATTGCGCGCGCCAACTCCCTCTCTTTTTCACACACACACTCTCATGTATGTGACCGTGTGCGCTCGCCACAATCCGCACGCGGTCGTTCAGAGGCAACTCCTGCGAGCGCCACCGAGCGCTGGCTCCGCTCCAGGAGCTGTCAACCCGCCGAGAGTGAGTCAGCTGGCCGTGCAATAATGTTCACGACGCAGCAATAATTATTGCTACGTCGCAATATATATATAGTGACGGGGATCCCGTCGAGGGCTGCTCGCCTGGACACCACCCAGTCAAGATATAAAAATCTTATACTCGGTGGTGCTTTCAGAGCAGCAAGCGAGCAGTCAGCTGTTAAAGCCACAGGACAGCGCGGCACCGAGAGCATCACGCCGCCGAGCAGCAGTAGCACGAGGCGAGAGCGAGAGAGTGGGGGAAACACAGCGCGTAGCAGCGCGCGGCAGCCAAGGCGAGAGCAAGAGAGAGGGACGAACGGCGCAGCGCTGAAGCAGCGAGAGCGAGAGAGACAAGATATACGAGGCATGCGAGCCACGAGGCGTACGCGCGCGAGCGGCGGCCGCCATGTTGGCAAGCTATTGACTGAAGCATGAGTGCGAGAGTGACAGGAATAGAGAGCGAACGAATGCATTAGAGACAGACAAGAGAGAGAGTGGAGGCAACGCGTATGCGCCGTATGATATTGGGAAAAGGTGGAGGGCTACGGCTCGATCCACAGCGCGCGTGCGAGCGGTAAATAAAAATGTAAGCATGCCGAAGTACGTAACTGTGCGAAAATGCGTAAGTGTAATTAATAGAGCCAGTCAAGCGTGTAAACGGGTTTTAAATGTCGCGTGCATTTAAAAGAATTGTAAAAGAGGGCGCAAGAGTACAACTATGATATATGGTGCGAAAGCGTGGGAATGTGATAGGCGAGAGAGAACGATCTAGCGGAAATGCGTGAGTGCGAGTGAGAGAGCGATAGATGCCGCGAACCGGCGAACCGCGAGCAGCCAGTATCGAGTACCACGAGGACCGAGACACAACGAGTGAGCGAGCAAGGCGAATCTTCCAAGGCGACTACCAGAGCGACCAGACTATTTCCCCCCCGTGTGCAATTTTCCGAGTGATCATTAGTTTCTTTCGCGAGCGCTTCCACAGGGTACGAGGCAACACCAGAACGCGAGAACGTAGAGCAAAAGGAATAGAGACAGGTAGGAGTGTTGCGAAATACCTCCCCGCCGCGAGTCCCTAACCTAGAGCCAGCCCGCGTTATAGACGGTGAGCTCGCCCGAGGACGAGCACGCGTCCGCGAGTAGATAAACTTTTGGTTTGATTTTTGTAATAAATTACCAAGTGTTATATTTTATAAAGTCGCGTGTATTGATTTTGCGTATTTATCTCCCTGCACCTCTCCCCCACGACCTAGAGTATAAGGAGCTCTCAAGCCGGCATCACAGAAGTACCAGATCGCGAGTTCGGGCGTCCAATAATAATTATAAAATACGAGCTCGCGGTAACCTGCATAGGTATCATTACGTAGTGCTACGCCTCCCCAGGGACGGAAAAAGCACAACGTCACAATATATATATATATAAAAGTAGGTAGGCTTGGCGGGTACGAGCCCATGGCGGTACGATATATATGTATACACCCCCTTCCCCCGCCCCCCTCTCCCTAGGCCGGACCTGGCGCATCCCCCCTCCCTCATCTCTCTCTAGGCCGGTTCTGACGCATCCCTCCTCCCCCATCTCTCTCTAAGCCGGTTCTGGCGCATCCTCCGTCCCCCATCCGCCCTTCCCCCTAGGCGAGCACGAGCCCACTATACACGAGGCCGGCACGAGCCCACTGTATATAGATATATAGGCAGTATCGGCACGTGACCGCTGTACATAGATATACACGAGGCCGGCACGTACGAGCCCAGCGTACGTCGCCGCTACAGCCCACCGCAGCAGCCCACCGCTACAGCCCATTGCCATCTAGTAGTCTGCTATAGCGCGTCACCTGGTGACCATTACCGCGCGTCACCATCTAGCGGTGACAGACCAATATAGCCCGGCCCGTAAGAGTATACCTGCGCGCAAAAGTGGGGATGGAGTGCCGCGCTTTGTATAGTGTGTGTATATGATACCGCCACCTAGCGTTGGTATGCTACACCATACTTCGTCGGTTTAATGCATAGGATGCGACAGTAGGGGTAAGCGCAATCTAAAAATATGTTGGCCAAAAGTGTGGAGGGGATAAGTTAGAGTTAAAAATAGCAACTACACTTAAAGTAAGGTTAATCGGTCATGGAATCTCTATCATTGTACGGTCTTGGAACCTTACATACGTCTACTACGTACTCCATCTCGATCAACAAGGACTTCCTTGAGCGATGATGCTTCTCTTATACTACTTCCCTCCCACCACTCTAGCCGCCGCACCGCTACCGCGCAACCTTAGGATCTGCGCATTTGTCCCACCACTCCCACAACGTTGAGGACTATCGCGGAACCACAACGGCTGCTCTCTGCGCATCAGTCGAGCATTCTGCATAGATATATATATATATAAGTTTACACATTGCTCTATACAGATCAGTTATATACAAGTTATACGTATACATATAAGAGTTTATGCGAGTATATACAAGTTATACATTTGCATATGACTTTATGTATACATATATAAATGTATACGTTTGATTCGAAATACTCTTATTTAACTTCTTAGAAAAAAGACGCGCGTTTCATTGAAAGCTTTTTTTGGGAAGGATGAGAGCTCCATCCACGCTCTCAACTGCGAGATACATCCATTACAATCATCTCTCCTTTGCTTGCCAGAATATGCGCACCTTTGACTTATTCACACTCCATTTTATAAGCATTTAATGGTGTTTGCAATTCTTTCATATATTTATGGATAAGCTGCACGTTTTGAAGAGCATAGTTGGCTCTATACGCTCCGTTATAATACGGGCAAACTGTTGCAACTCTTATTTGATTCAATCGCGGATATCCCATCTCAGCTATATCGTGAACGTTAAATTTAAAATATTCTAACGTTTTTCTCTTCTATTCTTTCTGAATAGAAAACTCTTCTATTTTTTCTGAAAATCTGACAACTCTTCTATTTTTTCTGAATAGAACCAATGACTTTAATGCAAGATGCATTTTTCAGAGCTGTATGAAGTATATTTCCAATGTCGGCATACTCTCTATCCCCAGACCGCCAAGATAGTTCGTGATAGTAGCGTTCAAGCCAGACATTTTCAGCTTTATATTTCTCTGTGAGTCTACGCCAATGAAAAGGCGCTTTGAATAAATATACTTGAGGATCAGCAACCAGGGGAAGTATAGCCAGCTCTTTGAGAATGAAGTCATTATCTGACTGCTTAAGGGGTTATGACAGGGTTAAAATTATGAAACTATCGATTTTTTTTTATTCACTTTTTTCACAGTTAATAGTCCGTAGAATATGTTGCTCAAAGCCGTTTTTTGCTCAAACAATTTGCCTTGAAAATACAAACTCAAAACTGATAAATATTTTTCTAGCAAATTTTCAAAAAATCGAGAATTTTAAATATTTTAACAAAATTAAACTTGTGGAATGAATTGTTCTACGACGCTTCTTATAGAGTAATTTCATGAGAAATCTGACTGAAAACACGACATAAAAACCATTTAACCAACAGTTTTTTTCTCAAGAGTTATTAATTTATTTTTGTAAAATATTAACTTTTCTATGTGTGATTTTATATTATTATTAAACTCAATGTGTTAAAGTAATGGCATTTAACAAATTTGAATTTGCCACCCGAATATGTTGCGCCTTGTTGCCCAACGTCCGGTCGGGAATGAAGGTTGCTATGTGATCGGTATAGTAAAATTTTCTGAGAAGCAGCCAAACAGCTGTTTTCCATCCAACCTTTAAATCACCAGACCACTGCAGTTTGTCTGCTAGCAGCTGTAACAATTAAGTGCTTATAACCTCAATGGTGTTTTTAAGTATAAGAGCTTCTGCAGAGTACAGCAATTATTCAAATAAGTATTGAAAACTAATAAGTTATAATTTATCCGTAAAGAACTTTTTCTTTGTTTCTTTATTTTTTGCTTTTAGGTGTACGGGTCCAAGACAGCAAGATGGGCCTATTATTCTGACTAACTGGTATATTATTTTGTATGTTTTCTAACAACTTGAAATGTTTTTGATAATGGTTAGTACTGCACATAATTGCAATCAGTAGTATAACTTGATTATGAATAGGTAACGATAACTTTTATTTCATTTTCAGCTTCGATACACTATTATCACACAGCATGATGTACGCGTACCACCAAGTATGCTTTATTGCATCTATATTTGAGTACCAAAAACAAATGAAGATATGCTGGATAGTTTCTGTAAGTATAGCTGAGTTTATTTGTATGATTTACATCAGAAACTTTAAATGCATTTTACGCGGATTTAATTTTTTCATGATTTTTTTTTACTTACTGCAGGTTTTCACAGCAATGGGTGGACCAAATGGGTTCAAATTTTGGAGAAACCTTTGGAATAGGTTTCCTCACAAACTAAGCAGAGCAGAATTGGAAAAAAATAAGTTCAAAGTGAATTTTACATATGTAAACATATGTAAACATATGTAAACATATATAACATTCACTATTCACTGTAATTACTAATATTGTTAATATATGTGTGATTAATTATATTAATCTTGTGTTTTTCAGGAATCTGCTCGGCTTAGTCTGAGACCAGACTTATGGGGGAGATAAACCACTTGGATTCATGAAGATTCATGGTACGGATCCTGAAAATTCTTGCGGCAAGTAAATAAAAATGATGAAAATCATAATTTTTGGTAAGTAAATATATTTAATTGTTTTTAAATATTACACTCACTTAATGCATACTTTTTATGCATAAAAGTGATGTGTAATACTTATATTTCAAAGGAAAAATATAATTTTTAATGCACCTATATGTATTAATTTTTTACAGCACTAATGTTTTTTTTTTCAGGTTTTAACCCTGTCATAACTCCTTAAAGCCTTGCATATCAACCAAGTACTCCATCTCGAATGATGCTCAACTGTGCAGATGCAGCCTCCTTTATACTAACATCCCCACCACCACTTTTCGAAACAAGTTCAAACAAGTTTTCTCACATCACCATTGGTTGGATTATACTGAACTATACGATCATGTATAATCAAACAGTAGGCAGATGTTCCAACAGGAAAATTATGCTTCGATTTGAATTCTAAGCTAATATCGACTGAGGTATTTTTCAAAGACTCATTCTGCTTTGAGCAATCAATCAATATAAGTGGAAGTTTCGAGATATATTTTTGCTTTTTCAGCAGAGGCTCTACACTCTTGTCATAGTATGCATTTTGAAAGTTTGCATACATGTCGTAGAGAATAGCAAACTGATTACGACCTATATCTAGATTGAGATTGCCGTAGGGATAGTACTAAGAATTGAGGAACAGTTTGACATTGCTAATTCCGCAATGATCGAAATAACTGGCATTCTCGGTCCTTGAACCCTTACGATTCGTTTGAAAGCCTAGAATCACAAAGCGCGGCTTTTCCAACTGATTGGACGTCTTAACAGTCCAAACGTGGCGTGGCGTAGTAGGAAGTAGCGGGTATTCATACAATTCCCAAGTACGAAAACTCATATCAATCGATTTACTCTTCTCAATAAGTCCAAGCAGACTAATTTTATGTAAATTAGAGAATACTACGTAGGGCATCAGCTACTCAACTTTTATCAACTCAATCTTAAAATCTTTATACTTGGCGGGAGTAGTTGCAGTCGCTTCTTTCTTAGCTGTCTGAATAACTGCATTTAAATTATTTCTTGATCTAGTGAGGATAAGTTCATGCTTAACATTAACGACTATCTTTCGGTAGTCTTCAGCAAAGCCTAGAATCATGCTCAAAGGTATAGAAAGGTCAAAATAGCCGTTATTATTTACCAAATCATCTTTCTCTTCAACATCGAGCCAACCCGTATTCTGTATAATTAAAGTCTGACTAGGATTGATCGAAGGCTATCCTTTCATGAGCGTAGTTAAGCCAACGTTTTTACATTTATCGATCTCGATAGCATTTATCTCGTATCGTATTTCCTCAAACATTTGGCCTATAGCATTATTCACTAATTTAGTATGTCGCACTTGAGTACCATCAGCTTTGATTAGTCTATCGCATATATGTAACGAGCTGCGAGAAGGTAATAGACACAAGTCTCGATGTTGAACTGAGATACGTATTGCATCGCTGTTCTTCTACGATGAAGCAGTGTACGGCTGATGAGCATGAATCTCATAATTTGAGACTGAATCATCAAAGCTCAGTGGCGACTGTCTACTTAGAATCTCTTCTATTTCTCTGAAGACAGGAGAGGAATATACACGTTATATTCCACCAGGATATCTTTACTCTTAGACCGAGTCCTTTTAAGAACTGTATATTTTGCCCTATGAAGCGTCCGAATGATTAAGCCCTGACTCACTGCCTGCTTCAAGGCTCAGTAATGTACTACGTACCGCTCCTTGTCATGCAGCGTAGTCATTAGCTTCTGCTGCTTGGATCCCGTCTCGGTGCGTGTCGTGCAGGCTCACCAGGTATTTCAAGTCGACCTCCAATATGTAGCCATAGGGATCGTAGTCATCGACCTGAACGATTCCCTCAGCGCTGACGTTCTCTATCCATTGGAATTTACCATAGGGTAGAGATTGCATCCTCTATAGGGTTGTAACCCTCGCTCACGTAGCAGTTGTTCGCTTTTGCATAGCGATTACTGCATTGACTTACACCATCCCGGATATCTCGCTCAACGAAGAGGAGCATGTGAATATCCATGAGGAGTTCCAGCTTTACTCCTGTGTATTTGAGCATGTCGTCCCAAGTGAGCCCAGGGGTGGTGAAGTAATGAGCGGGGTCGAGACCGTACGCTTCTAGACACCGAAGTGTAAGAACCGTATTTACGGGTTACAAAATAGGGACGCGCAGGTTACTTGATATTTCGATTTGGAACCTAGCCTCGACTCGTGAGTCTTACGTTTATCTAATATTAACCATTACATAGGCTGAAGTTCAAGGACAATAGACACAAGTACTGCAATAGCGTCGCAATAGATTGCTCTCCGCAGAACCTTGGATGAGGAGACGAGAAATGGGATTAAGGATGTCTATGTCTATGACCCATGGGACAATTCCTTAGGTGGGACAAATTCTGATGTTCCGCCGGTTCTCCGAGCAGTGGCGCCTGAGGTGAGATAATACCAGTGTCCCATGTACTCTACCTGTTGCGTTGGAATATTTCGTGCCTCCTATTCTTATTCCTTCTGCTGGGATGGGACAACTTTGTCTCTGTCCCACTTTTACCTTCTATGTCCCACTCGGAGTCCTCAGTCCTCTAGGTATTCTTACTTGTTTTGAAGAGTTCGCTTTTTATTATTAAACAACTGTTGAACAAAGTGTGTTTAATTATTATCTGTTTTCTTTATTCTGGCTACTTGTTGTCTCAGTCGTACAGTACTAATTTTCGTCAATTAGTTTTACAAAGAATGATTGTCACAAAGATGTGGTCTTGAATCTTGAAAATAGATCTAGTCATATTCTACTTACTTCGATACTAGTCTAATATTGCGTACAAAGAAAGGTTCTAAGTTTCTCTGTATACAAGCTGCAACGGAGATTCCGTCGTTAAAGCCGGGTAGCTTCCCTGCAGACACCCGAGACCGAGCAAAAACGAATATGCTCTAATGCCCGGGTATTTACAGGGGAGACTACGTACGGAGCCACAGCCAGGCGCTGGCACGAGCCGCGCCGTAGAAGCAGGAGAGAGAAGGAAGGGGAACGCGCAAAGAGAACAGCAGCCGGCTGAGTCGACGCTGTGACGTCACGCCGAGCTGCGGGAGAGCGCGCGCGGAGTAGGAGTGCCGCCGGCTACCACACGCGGCCGCTCGCGGCACGCAGAGCCAGCAGGCACAACGATGGGCTGCAGCCGCCGCCATGACACCGCCGAGAACCACGAGGCGACGGAAGATTATAGGCAGCGCGCAGCAACCGGCGTATGAATGCGAGCTGCGCGCATTTATGAGTGGAAGGCGAGCGCGTATAAGAGCGAGAGAGACAGCACGATACGGCGGTAGCATACTATCGGAAAGTGGAGGCCACCGAGCCCCTCAGCGTGCGTACAGAACTAATATTGGCGGTCGAAGTTGAGGCGACGGGCTTCTCCACACCGACGAAAGTGCGTGTAGAAATAACCTACCAGAGCCGAGAGACGAGTGATCGAGTGTAATATGCCGCGGAGTGAATCGATGAAAAACAAATGTAAATAAATGTAAATAATAAAAGTCACGTAAGGGAAATAATTATCTGTTTTTAGTGTAAGGAAAAGAGTTATAGAATGTATGGAAACGCAAAACAAGGCAGAAATGGGAAATGTGCGTGTGTGAGAGCGCGAGGACGAGCGGCGAGTCGCGGGCGGTCAGTAGCACGTTTTCACGCAACCCAGCCGCAACGAGCAATTTTCACGAGTCTTTTCTTTCGAGCGAGTTCACAAGTTAAGGAGCAACTACCGATACTCTTCAACCACCCATTTACCACCCACGCAATCGTAGTTTTTCGCGCATTGGCAGAGCACGAGACAGGGGCCGAACGTGAGGAAAGAGGTACACGAGGAGGAAAAGAGCGTAAGAGAGTGTAAATTCCGTTCTACGTGAGTTCACGATTGCCGAGCCGTTGCCGAGCGTGCGTGCTGAGAGTAAGAGGAGAACGTGTATAGTAGAGTTAAGACTAGAGAATAAAATAAACAGTGATATTAACCTTGAATTCAGACGTGAATCGAGACCTCGTAAAATACGAGGAGGAGGAGGAGAGCACCCCATAGGAGTTATAGTTTCTCCTCCCCCCTGCGCTCGCGTGCACCTTCTTCTGCCGTGTCACAAAGCTTAATCTAACTTGGAGAATACACGACTTCTCGTGGCAAGTATTTGTCCTACCTAAGCTATGACTTCTAGTCGCTCTCACCAGATTTATTGGCGCTACTTCCCGCAGTAATAACTTTTGTCTTCAAGCCCTCATAGCCAAGTCTTCAAATAATGGAGTTCCAAACCGGTCTTGTTGCAGTGAGACCGTATTGAAATTTTTTTATGGAAAAACTTGCCGTCCCGTTCTATTGTATGTAATGATAGATATATTTTCAAATGACACCTCTGCTTAATCAATGTAAGTAACCAATTTCTGAATTCAAATCTAGAAAATTTCGTGATAATTGTAAGCTTAATTTTTGAGAAATTAATGTCGTTGAAAAATAGTCAGAGTTCACAGGTTTAGTTTTAATTAGAGGAAATGACGTTGATGCATCTCTTCGAGCCAATATAATATTTATTTTATTGCGACGCCGAGGTTTAGTTTTAGTTCTATACTTACATAAAAAAAAATTCCTGTTATCATTTGAGCCCACTATTCTCACAGTTTAACATGTATTTAAAGTTATGCATTTATACAGGAAAATAGTAAGGTCAGTTGACTAATATTTTGATATTCTATTGTATATTGTTGATTACAATGACATTTAGTAATTCATCGATTATCTATGATAGGACGGGATGGCAAGTTTTTCCATAAAAAAATTTCAACACGGTGTCACTGCCTCATATTATTTAATCTTTTGCGATTTAATTATTCATGAAGTGGAAGGCAACCCTAAGAGAAAGGTCTATTTAATGGTGACTGTATTTAATATTACAAACTACATTAGCATTATTGTCTGTTGATTCTTCAATGTAATCGCTTCATAGGGATAAAAATAACAATTTATTCAAAAGCCTACACAACGAAGTCCTTACAACTTCTTCTTGCAAAATGCTATCGGTATAACATATTAAATAATTTTTATTCTACATATTATTTTTTATACGCTCATTTATTTATTTATTTCAACACGATTCGTTTTTTATAAAAGAAACTTGCCAATTTATTTATTGATATCACAACTTTCTTTTTTGAAAATTAAAATTAGAATTTTCGTAAAATGGTTGTCTGTTCAATGGACCCTTAATACGAAGTAGTTTACATACATACATATATTTTATTCATGAGAGATTTAGATTTTCCAAGTTGATATGTATAAACATATAAAGTCTTATCAAGGGGTTAGGAGGGCTATGGAGAGTTTGAAAACCTTTAATTTGGATGATAGAACAAATACTTTGAATTTTGGATACATAAGCGTTGTAGAGGGATTGAAAATTATTCTATAATTTAAATGAAGAAACAACCTTATAATTGACAACCTTTTACCTTGAAAAGTTTTTGTTTGGGGGAGGGGGGGGGGGAAATTTCACTACTTTTTAAAGGAATGCAATACATTTAACAAACAAGTTATAGTTTATTAAATACATTCTACATTTATAGCTTTTAAGGTGAGATGTATTTAAAGCGATTCCGCTGCTAACGTAGAATTTATTTATGAATAGCAATATATACACTAGAGTGACCTAACCAGGCATTGCTAAAAAATTCCATTCCGTTATGACCTGTTCAATGTATATAGATAATATAAGTTGCCAAGCCGGTCATTTAGAGGGATAATATCAGAATTTTCAAGTTGATACGGCTCGGCAGTTTTGAATTATTGAATTTTGAAATTACTAATCTCTGATTATCTCAATACTGCTCAACTATACCATCTTCAAAATTCTTATTCTATCCCTCTAAGCAGTGGGCTTCAAAACTTGTATGATCTTTTTACCTTTTGGAAAGCAGAACATACATTTCCATTGGGAAAAAAGACGCTAAATCCACATGCTGGAAACTGCCTGTACTCTGGGCACTCTGAAAATTGAAAATTACTATTTTTTCATTAAGCAAATCAATCAGAGGAATATCATAAGAAATTTCAAGTTAATCGTCTAGACCAATTTTGAGCTGTTCAATTTTGAATGCCTTATATGATAATTATTTCGAAATTGATCGATACGATAAACTTTCTCCCATGCGAAATAATAACTTATAAAAATCTGAAAAAATAAAAGATAACATTTAACCATAGAATAAGTTCATAAAATTCTATATGTATTGTAACGGGCGGAGTGTGCCCGTATGAGCTAGTCGGCGCGGGACATATGACAGTGCGTTGTTGCCTCAGTGGTAGAGCACGCGCCTAGAGATCTCAGGTGCGCGGGATCGATTCCTGGTCCCGGCACATCGCTTTACTTTTATGTGTTCTAATTCCATCTTCCTCCGCCCCGTTACAAATGGCGCCCAACTCAATAACCCACATGGTTTGAGTATCGGTAATGCTCCTCAAACAGATTCCTGTAATCGCATTCCCGGCAGCTTGCGTTAGCCTAAGGCCCGAGCTGGACCGGAGTTAAAGTGATTGCAAGAAAGGAATTTCTGGGAGGTCGCAGTGTGATGGACGCGTCCACGTGCGCCTCCTAGCTGTGTGAAGAAGTTGAACGAAGACCTGGTTCACTTCTTGAGAGGGGCTGTAACGGGCGGGGTGCCCCCGTATGAGCTAGTCGGCGCGGGATATATGACAGTGCGTTGTTGGCTCAGTGGTAGAGCACGCGCCTAGAGATCTCAGGTGCGCGGGATCGATTCCTGGTCCCGGCACATCGCTTTACTTTTATGTGTTCTAATTCCATCTTCCTCCGCCCCGTTACAGTATATGATATATTTAAGGGGTTATGCTTGTGTTAAACCTGAAAAAAACAAATTATGAGTTATTAGGCAAAAAAAAATTATTTCTAAGTAATATTTAAAAAATTCTTTTTCCTACTTAAAGTATACATATTAATTGTAATTTTACATATTTTTAAACAATTATATATCTATACTTATTTTACAAACAATTCCATGTGTTAAGTATTAAATTTGATCAGATTTTTCCCTTTGCCGTATGAATTCTCAGCATCCGGGTGATGAATGTAGACCAAACTGGATGGAAAATCTTCTAAATGTGATTCTCCTCAGCTTGAACGCAGGGAATTACTGAAAAATAAAAATTTTAAATTTTAGCAACGCATAAGTTATAATATAAGTAATTATAGTGAATGTTACGTATGTTTACATACACAACATTCACATTAAACTTATCTTTCCAAATTCTGCTCTGTTCAAGCAGTGAAGAAGGCTTTCCTGGAGTTCTCCAAAAAATTTCAGCCTGATTGGACTTATGGTTCTTGAGAAATCCTGCGGTAACTGACCTGAAATCCTAAAAATTCAAAACTTGAGAAAAAGGCATTTAAAGTTTTCTTGAACATTAAATGATAAAAAATTTACTTACAATTTTTCTTCATACCTGGGCCTTTTTTAAATGAATGATAAGCGTATCCTGGTCATCTTTGTAAATGTTGAGGATGGTCATATACTTTATTCGTATCCAGTCATCTGAAAGAAAATAAAATGAAAAATCATAAAAAAATGTAATTTTTCTAAATTTGAAACATTTTTATAATTAAGTTATAAAAATGCTTTTATTGTTAAAAAATAAGTTTATATACTTACATATGATGAACAGAAGAGTAGCACTACCATTATGTGTCAAGTTGAAGGTTAGAAAAAATAATCCAGATGAGCTGATGGAAGGGAAGCAGAAAGCAAACAGACAACTCTAATCAGCTGTTTAGCTTGCTCTCTCTCTCTTTCTCTCTCTCTCTCTCTCTCTCTCTCTCTCTCTCTGACCTATTTCCATTCCAGCTGTAGAGACTGCTTACAAAGCTGATGCTGTGTGTGTGATGTGAAGTATTGCAAATTGAAAATTGTTTGATTTTAAAATTAAAGAAAAAATGAAACAAAAAATTTAAAAAAAAGGAAAAAAAGGAAAAGCTTATAAAAATGTTTTCAGTGTGTGTTTTGTGATTTATGTTTTATGTTCACTTGTGAGGTTGTGCATGGTGTGTGAGTATTTTGTGTAATGTTTAAAAAGCTTCAGCTTTATAAGAGTCGTCATCCTGATGACTTCTCTTCCTTCTAGCTCGACGTGCTTCTAGTGTGGACTTCAGTTCTCTTCTATCTGACAAGAGAAGCCGCTCTTTATCCAGAGTCTTGGCCCAATTCATTGCAGAGGATCCTGGTTTGACGCTAAAGTTCTTCATGACCCGAAGAATTCCTGCTTTGCCTTTATTGAAGCAAGTGACTGCAATGCTTCTTTCAATTTCTGATTAATTTTGTCAAAATTGCTATGAACAATTGGAGTAGGAAAATCCATTACTCCACATAAAGTGTTCAAACCAGCGTGTCCATGACCAAGAATTCTCATGGCTAGAACTGCACGTCTGTTCACTTCATAAGCGTTACTCTGTTTTCCAATTTTTCTGCTGGAGTCAACGAAAGCAACTGCATTACACGAAGTACAGGTGATGGCGAACTTGCTACCAAGACCTCGTACATCAACTTCATCAAATTTAACACATCCACCACAAGCTTTATAAGCCTGAAGTACCTGATGAAGCTTGCACAGCAGATCTTGGACTCCGTGCCCTGGATGTCGAAGGAACTGTATGAGGCGTATGTGCTGAAGTGATTGCTGTTGCTCGCTCTGGTTGTTGTAATGATGTTGGTGTCGATGCTGATGCTGAAAATTCCTCTTGTAGTTTCAGATTAAAAATCTTTGATCTTCTCTTTCTTCATCCAAATCTTGTTTTTCTATCAGATGATCCTGGAACTCTATTTCTTGAGTTTGGACTCACCTTGGTCACAAATTTTATACTTGTGCACTATACTTCTTAACCACAAATGCTCTGAATATTATAAAATTAATTATTTAATAATATTTAGCAGTGCAGAATAAAAGTAGGTATCAAAATTCAAAGCAAGTGTTATTGCTCGTGAATCCTGAACTGTATGGTACAACAGGTATCTAGATGAATAGCCCTTTCGAAAGAATATTGCACGACCCAGTCGGTAAGCGCCAAATTCAAAATTCGTTAATTTCATAACTTTATTTCTTAACGAATATTTATGTCTAATTGGTTTTTTACAAAGGATAATATATGATAACATGTTTTTTTTTTATAAATTTTCAGTATAAATAAACAGAAAAGAGCAAATATGAGAATGAGCAACTTTGCAAATTTTTAATATTGCATAGTTTTGCTCATTTTATTAATATCTTTTAACGAATTTTTAATGCATAATAGACATTTTTATTGTATTTTACACACAAATATCATAAATATATCATGTATAAGAAGCGTTAAAAGCGCAAAAAATAATCATGTTCAGTTACATAGCATTGACAAAAAAACGCGGAAATTACGGTTTTTTTAAAATAAGCTATTTGCATGCCTTCAGTTTTTAGTGTGTAACTTTCTAACAAAATTTTTTTTTGGAAAAGGGACTTCAACATCGTATTCTACAGATAATTTCCTACGAAAAAAGTCAATAAAAAAAAATCGATTTTTTGAAAATTTTAACTCAGGCATAACCCCTTAAATCTAATATAAAACAAAATACTTATCTGATTGAGTTCTCGTAATCATTTTTTTCATAACCGTGTAAAGACAAAAGTATTAATTATATTTGACACTGTTTTAAAATCTGTATTTATGTTATATTATTATTTAACACTATTTAGTAATATATATATACAAACAGCAAAAGAAAATTCACGTTCATTTAATAAACAACACTGTCTATGAAAACAACGTCCGTCGTCTGCGGAAAAACAACGTACACTTAAGTATACCTATATAGCCCAGAATTACGTAGATGCTACGTCACCGAATATCCATCGAACAATTGATCTCACGCGAGAAGAATTCAGGAGTCCAAAACTTCACTTTACAATATCATTCGATCGAAGCAATTTCTAAGGCTTTCATCTAAGAGCTCATATGTAAGAAACAAAGCTGTTTATTCGAAAAAAACCGTACGCCTAGGTTCCAACAGGGCAAGTTTAAAGTATAATAATATACTTACTGAAGTACTTATACTTGCCATCGTGGCGCTACCGTGCTCCTTGATTCTAATAGTTCTACAACATCTCAAGCAGATCTTCAAACTTTCGCATACCGTATAACCCTAATCAAATGAATCGGTTTTCAGATGATTGAGATAACAGGTTTGGTCGAAAAACATTCTAGCGCATCGCGAACACTGGACTCTGGAAGGTGGACTCTGCAAACAACTACCATATCGATTTGGACATCAAAGCTTCCTATCACTTATGATTTGTCTATTGCACGACAAACAATAACGCCGACTACCAGTTGCAGCTACCAAATTCAAAATGGGCTGATATTGCCGCACGTTCACGTGATAGATAATGTACAGAGTATATCTGACTGTATTTCCGACATTGTAGACGTACTCGCTACCATCATACAATGACTTATCAGGACGAGCTCCTGATATAGTTTTATCTCTGGTAGGTCGCAGCCGGATTCTAGTGCTGTTACGAAACCTTAGAGCCCTGTCATTTTGCAATTTGCCATTGCCTTGTCTGACTTTATCCCACATTTTCTGCTGATGTCCCTTGCAAGTGTCACTACGAAAGGCGTGTATATGCGTGCTCACGAGTGATCTAGGCAGACAAAGTTCATCAGATTACCATCACTATCACCACCTTCACCAACATCACCATAACCATCACCATCACCACCACCATCATCATCACCACCACCAGCAGCTCACCATTCCGACTGCAACGAGTCTTCGATCACCGATAGAGGTTATATTAGTGTGTACAGCAGCGAATGAAAGTGGCAGTGTCAGTGTCGGTTCGCCATCAGACAATTTGGTGACCGATGCTAATAATGCTGAAGAACATATAGAACTTGAAGTTCAGGAGGATTACGATGTTTGCGAGATCGGGGTGTGACGGTTAATCGTGTTGTAAAACCAATATTGGGACACGGTCATCCGCATCACCAAAATGCGCAAAGCACACGTAATTCGTTGGTTGAACGTCTAGCTCTACCGCGTGCATTGTTCCTATAACCCTCGTCTCCCCAAATACGTCGATGTTTCACGTCGGGACATCTATTTATGCTGGGGATGTACGAAGATATTTTATTTACAACGTGAACGACAGTAGAGTCGATCTGCCGCGAGTCGCGAATGGCTATGTCCGACTTGCAACCAGGAGTCGGTGCATTGCCAAAATGAGGATTTATTATAGGTGTAAAATGGTACTTAGTGCAAAATTGTAAATAGTGAGCAATTGTAAATAATATAAATATTAAATATAAGAAGAAAAAGAAGAAGAAAGAAGCACAACAGAAGACAATTTTTACGTCCTACCTACGCTGTCGCCAGATAGGTAGGGCTGTATTTGTGTGGATTTGTTTAAAGAGTGAGAATCAAGTCGCTATATTGATAGACTCGTTACCCGTATTAGTTATATGTATTTTATACGACTTACCTTTACTGCTACTATCGTCTTTGTTTTGCTGCTACTGCTATCTTTGTCTTTCTCTTACTACTCTCTACTGAATTGTAGTTTGGAATGATCAATAGGCTTTTGAAATGATTTCTCTCGATTTGCGTTTAAGTTAAAATATATTTATTCCTTTATTTCACAAATTAAGTACTTTGTAGTACAATAAAATCTCTGCCAGTTTCCGGAGCATGTGGTACGGAGTTCGGACTTAAACACGAGACTAACTAAAATGAGGCCAATTCGACTATTTTAAAGCCTAAATATGATTACTGATTCTCAAAATGTAACGCTTAATAATCAGTGTAAAATTATAACGATTACCAAATAAGTAATACTGCTGATGTGTTGTTACCAACTGACAGCACATATTCAATATCAATCTTTCGAAACTGACAACCTTACTACTTTTATACTTTGAATTTTGAAATGATATTATTTAAATTTGTCATAAATAATTTTAAATATAAATAATGTCGTAGGAGGTTACACCTCGGGGCCCAAGATATCACAAGAAAATTGTAATACAAATGTTATTTTTTATCTAAATTCAAAATTTACAATATTTCCAAGTAAAAAAATCTGTTCACGTAATACGTTTTTAACCTATTCCTAAATTATTATAAATAAATATTTATAAATACTTACTTTTAAGTAACCATATGCATGTAAAATATAAAAATTTGTATAAAATTAAAAAGAAATTATCAAATAATTATTGACAAAACATATAAAATTAAATATATAATACATAACAATTAAATAATACATTATACCTTGAAATGTAATTCTCTCGCGTCCCTACATAAATAAATGCAAAACATTTAGGACATAATCAAGAAACAATCAACAATACAATCTACTTTAGCGTCAATGAAAAAATATCAATGTTGGAGCTCTAAGAAACGTTCGTACACTCCTGGGACTTTGATCTTGTATCTGATGGATAAATATATGATGATGAGTTAGGATTAGTAAAACATGCTTTTGCTTCCCCAAGTCGAGAAATTTGCGGAATCTTAATTTCCTTCAATTCTTCTTCCTCTTTTCATTGTTTATATTTTCTTGATTTTCCATACGGTTATTGTATGATCTATATTGCCCAAAGAAATGAACAAATGGATTAAGGAACTGCAAACAGCTCCACATAGTCTAATAGACCATCCATAAACTGCATGCAGAGCATATACTCTTATTATAGTATCAATCACCATTTTACAAATATGTATAGTATCGCTATGAAAATCCTTCATGATCATAGAAGAGACAGATTATCTGAAACTAAGACAAATCGAGGCGGCCGAGGACATTTTGATCAATGAAACGATGTCAGACCCTAGCATCCCTGCACAATTAGAGAAAGCCGGAGTCCACAGACAATCCAAAGAAACGGAGGTGCACGCTGCCGCGACTACCATAGACAATAGAGACTATATTAAAGTCAGTCTAGGTGGAAAGGAGTATAGAGCCTTGTTTGATCCTGGAGCCATGATAACCATCGTAGGTCTAGAAATCCCTTCAAAATATAAAAATCGACTGAAAGCCAGTGAAACCCTAATACGTACGGTAACGGGAGGAATTTTGCCCGTATTACGATTTCTGCTAATTCGATTAGAGTTGGATGGAATAGACGAAACGATTACGGCTAGAGCTGTAATTGAAATCACTCATAAATTGATTTTTGGCAGAGACTTCTGCAAAACATTCCAGATAGACACGAGTCACAAATGCTCATGGTGTGCCAATCTGGGTGTGTGGAGAATTTGATCTGCCAGAAGCTAAATTTCCGGCGATCATCATAGCAGAGAGCGCAGAAATCTCTGACCTCAGCAACGAGGAGAGGCGAGAAATCGAAGAACTGGTGACCGAGATCTTAACAGACAATCCCGGACAAGGATTGAGGTACACGGATTTAACTAAACACCACATGATAGTGACAGACCCAATCCCTATACGCTGTAAAGCCAGGAGACGTTCACTTAAGAAGATACAAGAGATAGAGAAAGCAGCTATAGAAGTCAGAAGACTGCGGGGGTAATCCAGAGCTCCGCTAGCGCTTATTGTAGCCAGCCATTGTTGGTACCGAAACCAGATGGGACCGAGAGATTTTGTGTTAACTGCATTGAATTAAACAAAGTCACGAAGAAAGACAGCTACCCTCTGCCTCAAATGGACATGATACTGGATAGATTACGAGCAGCCAGATATTTGAGCAAAATCGATCTCAAACAAGCATACTTCGAAGTTAAAATGGAGGAAAGCATTTATGGTTTATGGTTTATGTCAATTTAATCGCATGGATTTTCGCCTTTGCAACACACCTAGTTCGCTGCAGAGAATGGTTGACATTTTATTTGGTCCTGAGGACTCCCCAAATGTGTTCGGGTACCTAGACGACATCGTCATAGCCATAGACACGTTCGAGGAACACCAGCATAGAATCAGACATGTGCTAACCAAATTAACGACAACCGAACTCACAATTAACCCGAAGAAATGCGAATACTGTGTCAGCGAGATAAAGTACCTGGGATTCATTCTGAATCGATATGACTTACGGATCCACCCGCTAAAATAGAGCCAGTAATGAATTGCCCGACTTCAAAGGACTTGACATGCTTACGACGTGTCCTGGGCATGTTTGGTTGATACTCTTGGTTCCTGGAAAATAAGTCAGAAATAGAGATCCCATTAACCAAGATGCTTAAAGATCAGAAAACTGGAATTGGGGGCCGGAGCAAGACAATCAGTAAGTATCAGTAAGTTCCGGGAGGTGATACCGGCGGCCCCTGCCCGGGGACGTGCCGGTTCTGGCACTTAGGTCAAGCCCATTATGCCGTTCCTCCTGTACCTTCATCATTTACTGTCAAACATCCCTTAGGACGCCCCTCTTATCCTAACCTAGCCTACTATCTATGCTCCTCATTATGCTAAGCACCGAACGGAGCTCCAGCGACCTCATAAAAATTGGGTCCGCAAAGGGTACCCCCCACACCCTGTGCCTCGGATCGACGAACGCCGGGCACCTACGCATGAGGTGCAACGTGGTCTCCTTCTTCGATCCGCACCACCTGCAACCTGCATTCCGTCTTAACCTCATCTTAGTCAGGTGGTAACCCACCCGCCAATGATCCGTCAAAAATCCCACCACCACCCTAAGTCTAGTCCTGTCGGATTTCCCTAAGGTACTCAGCCACTCTTTAGGTGGATCGACACCGAGCAGACGTTTTGCCTGCCAGATTCCAGGTGCCTCCCTCCATTTCCTAAGCAGCTCCTTCTGGAGCCAGCGTTTTACCGCTCCGTCGACCACGCAGTCAGGTACCGCCACCCTGCAGGATTTAGCCTTTACCAGGCTGGAGCCCCTGCCCGCCAATCGGTCTGCTTTTTCATTGCCGATGATGTCCGAGTGCCCCGGCACCCAGACTAGCCTAACCTCTTTCCCTCTCGCCAGCTCCTCTAGTGACTGCCTGCACCTCATTACCTCTCTCGAGTCGATGCGGATTGCATTCAGTGCCAGAAGTGCCGCCTTACTGTCAGAGCATACAGTAATCAACCCATGGTTGGTTCCCTTGTGCCTTATCCAATCGGCACATTCCCTAATGGCCCTAATTTCCGCTTGGAATACGGTCGCGTATGAATCCAGGCTGCAAACTAATTCCTCGGTGCCAACTTTCTTCCACGCTCCCGCTCCAACTCCCTGATCCATCTTTAACCCGTCCGGGAACCACACCTCACCCACCTTAAGTAGTTCGTGTGTGCCCCCTGCCCATTCCGTTCTCTGCGGTAAATGGACCTTATATGATTTGGCGAAGAGTAATCTCCCCCCCATCCTATCAAATTCCTCCCACTTCTCGCCCTCCGTGACCCTTGCCATTACCTCCTCGTCCTTGAACCTGTCACAAGACCTGGTCCCAGCGAGTCTGGCACATGTCTTAAAGGCCCCGGCCCTGATATCCTTGTCCAGCGGTGGCAGTCCCAGCAGAAGCTCCAGGGCAACCCTCGGGGTCGTCCTCATGGAGCCCGCCATTCCTCTCATCACCAGCCCTTGGATCCGATCAAACTCCTCTACATGCCCCTTTTGTTCGCATTTGTGCGCCCATACTATGGCCCCGTGCGCCAGCCTAGGTTTTATGATGGATTCGTAGATCCATCTTACCTGAGTCGGTCCCAGTCCCCAGTGTGTTCCTATTGCCCTCCTGCAAAGCCAGAAGGTACTCACCGCCTTACTACATTTGCTCCTTATGTGCTTGCCCCAGTTGAGTTTCGAGTCAATCGTGACGCCCAGGTATTTGACCTCCTTTGACAGTTTCAGTGGAATGCCATTCAAGGCAAGCCCCTCTACCGCCTTGGCCTTGTACCTCGTTGTACACAGCATGACTTCCACCTTCCTAGGGTTCACACCTAACCTCTCCGTTTCACACCACTCCTCCACGAGGCTCAACGCGTACTGCATGACTCCCGCCACCACATCCACGTCGTCACCCCTAACCAAGTTCAAGATGTCATCAGCATACGCTTGTGCATATATGCCCGCATCCTCCAACTTCCTTAGCAGCCCGTTCACCAGGTACCACAGGGTGGGAGAGAGCACTCCCCCTTGAGGGCAGCCTCTCCCCACCCTGCACCTCCTGGTGCTCGCGCCCCAATGCGCTTCAATGACCCTACTACTCAGCATGCCCCAGATCCAGTTATGCACCGTACGGGGGACGCCGTGCCTTTCCAATCCCTCCGCTATGGCTTCCCTGGTTGTGTGGTTGAATGCCCCTTCCACATCCAGGAAGGCCGCTAGCACAAAACCCTTCCTTTCCATACCCTTCTCTATTCAATAGACGGCCTCAGCTAGTGCCGTGTCTACCGATTTCCCCGCCTGGTACGCGTGCTGCCCACTATGTAGGGGTGTCGTCACCAGGCTTTCTTCCTTGATATACCTATCTACCAGCCTTTCCAGCGCTTTCAACAGAAACGTTGTCAGGCTAATTGGTCTATAATCGCCTGCGGCTGAGTGTTGCACCTTCCCCGGTTTAGGGATGAACACCACCTTCGCCCTCCTCCATTTCTTGGGCGTGTACCCAAAAGCCAGACAGGCCCTGAAAAGCTTCTCCAAGGCAGTCCCGATCATTGTCTCCCCCTGCTGTAAAAGAGCTGGGAAGACTCCGTCCAGTCCTGCCGCCTTGTAGGGCTCGAAGGAGTCTAGGGCCCACTTTATCCTTTCCCTGCCGGTGATCTTCCTGGCAATACGCCAGTCACATCCCCTTGGCCCATGTCCAATACTTTCCTCCTTCACCCATTCCTGGTGGTCCGGGAAGTGCTTCCTGAGTAGCTCAGAGAGAGCTTCTTCCGCACCCCCCGCCCAGTCCGCCCCTACTCTTATTGTGTCAGCCAGGTTTCCCTTGGGGTGTTGGAGGACCCTGCACAGTCTGGCCGTATCCCTAAGTTCCGACCACCAGCTGCAGGCCCTCCTCCACCCCATAGTCCTAGCCTCCTCAATGGCCCTCTTATAGTTCCTGCGCGCTTCCCTAAACCTCTGCATATCCGCCTCCGCCCTAGTTCGTTTAGATCTATTGCGGAGCCTTGTTACGCCCTTACGCAGCTTCCCCAGCGACTTATTCCACCAGGGGGCTCCCTTGGGTTTAACCTTCCTCCTGAGTTCGCAGTTTTCCTCGTACGAGCTCACGATAATCTCTGTGAGAACCTCGCAGCAGTGCTCGATGTCCTCCACCGACCCATAAGATCTCGGGAAGGCACCTATTCTTGCTCCTAGGCTCTCCCTGTATCCTTGCCAGTTGGTCTTCCTGGGATTTCTCCCATAGATTACCAATGTACTTTTACCACCAATGTGGAACACGATTTGATTGTGATCCGACATTGTGACCTCATCCGAAACCCTCTATTCTTGCCCACAGAGATCTCGATGCCAGAGTGATGTCAATAACCTCCTCTCTTATCGAGTTCTCAAACGTCGGCTTGTTGCCTACATTCATTACATCCAAATTCGTGGACGCCAGAAACCCTAACAGCC
This sequence comes from Philotrypesis tridentata, assembly GCA_018906965.1. Taxonomy (NCBI): domain Eukaryota; kingdom Metazoa; phylum Arthropoda; class Insecta; order Hymenoptera; family Pteromalidae; genus Philotrypesis; species Philotrypesis tridentata. The sequence goes on from JACCIB010000286.1 coordinate 188,542, forward strand.
TTTCCCCCCTCGTGTTGATATCGGAACTTCCCCAAGCCGTGTGGTGCGCATTCGCGTCGCACCCCATTACCAGCTCGGTTCCGTTCCTCTCACACTCCCTTATCAAATTCTCTACTTCCATCGATGGGCATTCTCCCTCGTAGGGGAAATACGCTGCTGCCACGAGTAGGTCTCTCCTGATCCCCCCTCATCCATATACTTTACTCTAGCCGTGGCCAGATCCCTTGTGCAGTGCTTCGGCACCGTTTCTACCTGTAGTCCCTTCACAATGATACACGCCCTCACCGAGTTCATTGTACCACTGATCCGGGTTCCACAGCCATTTAGACCTGCTATCCTGCCCCCGTGAATCCAAGGTTCTTGGATTAGGCAGATACCTGTGTCCACCTCTGCCATGTGCCTGGCTAGAACCGCCGTGGCACTTTTGCAGTGGTGTAAGTTGATCTGCGCGAACGCAATTTTGGTTGCTGCTACAGAGCCAGCCACCGTGATCGCGTCCGCGCCCGGTCCCGTCCCCCTACTTACCATCAGGAGGACCCCCCTCTGCGGCTCCCGCCCCTTCCCCCGGTGCCATGTCGGTGTCCACCTGCATGGCATCGTCCTTTTCCATGGCCTCCCCCTCCTTCGTCTTCAGGGGGACGACATGGGCCCTGCCCGCTCCTAGGAAGGATCGCCAGTCCAACGCTTTCAGCGCCTCGACCTCAGATCTTTCCAGGAGGACCTTCACCACCGTCTCCTCCCTTGTCCCGGCCTCCACCCCTTTGGTGACCTTGTTGGAGCTGGTCACCACCCAGGTTTCGGCCTTGAGAGTCGGGTTTTGACGGCCGAGGTTCTTGATCAACACCACGGGATCTTTCGATCCCGGGCAGTAGACCAAGGCCCTAGTCATCTTCGCGAGGTCCCCCATGCCAACTGCCTTGACCTCAAGTCCTTCGCCCTTCCACTTCTCTACCTTCTCCAGAAGCCACGCCTTATCCTCTTTCGCCTGGCAGTTGAGTATCAACGCGCCCCTCTGCTGCCAATTTTCCCAAAACTTGGGAAAATAGGCATCGTCCGGTGCGTCGGTGATCTCCCCGTCGATGCGGTCGAGGACCCCGTGGGCTTCCCCTTCGCTCAACCGAGCGTCAGGATACAGCGTAGGAACGATAGCCACCTTTAGTTCGGTGGCGACCGCTCTGCTATACGACCTCTGCCCAGTACCCGAGCCCTTCTTTACCTCCCTCGGAGTTGAGCTGTCGGAGTGCGCTCTCTTAGAGGGTGTCAGCGGTGCCACCGCCTCCTCCCTCCTAGCTAACACCCTCCTCTTTCTCTCCGTACCCGAGGGCTTTTTCCTCTTTCTTTTCTTTCCCTCAGTCATCGGGGTTACCCCCGAGACCTCCGGAAATTCCTTACCCGCGGCATCCGGCCTGCTAGCCTCAGCCTGCGGTCCTTCTATAGTTGGGCTAGGGAGCCCTTCGGTTCCAGGCGCTTTTGGAACCATTTCTTTTTTCTTTCCTTCCATACTTTTTTTATTATGAAGCGGGTGTATCATGTGTGTGTGGCAGGCAGACCCTTCCTCCCCGGCTCCGATACCCCCCCTGCTCCTCCCACTGAAGAGCCCCCTCTCCCCCCAGTGGCCCCGGCGGGGCCCCCCGTCTAGCCTGCTGTGGCCCTATCCGGTCACCAGCCGGCAGCAGCAGACCTTACGGGATTTTTCGCCGGCTGAGGGGGCGGCCAGGTCCGGTTGGTTAATCCGGCCTGGGCCCCTAAAACTATCCGGCGGCCCAGGAGCGCCATTAACCCAGTTTTCCCGCTGTACCCTCCGGAAAGGAAGAGGCCTCCTACTGGAGTGGCACAGAAAGAGGTCGCGGCTTCGGGGAATCCAAGTGATCCTACAGTGTAGTGTCTTGTAGTGTGTGTCCGTGTTCTTGTGCTGTATAGTGTGCCCTACCAAGCACTGCCGCAATTCGCTTGGTAGAGGAGGGCCGGCCCTTACCCCGAGCCCCCCTCTGTCGAGGCGGGCTTAGTGCACACGCAGGGGCTTCACCCAGCAGCCCCTGGGCATCGTTCGCGACCACCTGGACCCCGGTGGCCAACCAGTCCCCTCGGCACGACAACCACACCTTGTGATTAGGGGTTGGATAAAAATACCCATTGCGCCTCCTCCCGAACGCATTGGGGGGTTGTTCTTAGCCTCTGACGGACCCGCATGGCCGTTCTCGAGAACCCCAAGACCCATTCCCAGTCCCAGGGAGAGGCCCGGCCGGAAGAGCCCTTTTTACGGGGATCCCAGACCATGGAAGCTACTCCCGAACCCGAGAGGTGGTACCCCGCATCAGTCCGGTTTCGCCGCCATGCCTGGGTGAACCCTACCCCCATCCCGGGGGGCGGTCGGCCGATGCTCCCGGCCCCGGGTGCATCGCCCACGACCCGGTTCGGGACACCACACTCCCGACACCGAGGCCGGGCCGGCCGCTTGGACCCGCCAGACGAGCCCCCACACTGGCCCCGAGGGCACACGTCAAAGTGACAACCCCTAGTGGGGGGAGCAAGACAAAGCATTCAACAAACTGAAACAAGCTCTCACCAACGCACCTGTTCTATCCAGACAGGATTTCACAAAACCTTTTACGATCAAGTGCGATGCCAGTAACTACGCTATTGGGGCAGAGTTACGCAAGAGTTTGACGACGGAAAGCATCCAATCGTCTATGTCAGCAAAGTATTGTCAGCCCCAGAACCACTGCCCAAAAAGAGTGCTTGGCGTTGTTTGGTCGATTAACAAACTAAAGCCTTACGTCGAAGGTTACCACTTTACGGTTATCACTGACCACAATGCTCTGAAATGGCTGCGCTCACTCACTCCGTTCACAGAAATTCAACTTTGACATAGTACATCGAAGCGGCACTGAGCATATAGTGCCAGACGCGTTATCCAGAATGATGGAGCCAGAAATCTCGGCTACTCACAAGACCGAAGAACGAATGGTATTTAAGAAGACGTAACGAAGTCCAAGAAAATCTCACGAAATTTCCCGAATGGAGAGTAGAGAACGGAAAATTGTAAAAACACAAGGAAGATCCGATGTTAGATCTCATCACATACCCGGACGAAGGTTGGAAACTAGTAGTGCCAGAGGAAATGCGTGAAAGAGTACTGACGACAGCACACGCCGAAATCTCGACCGAATACTTGTGTATTGAGAAGACAAAAGGTTGAATAGCTCGGGAATATTACTAGCCCGAACTATATCATGACGTTTGCCGATTCATTGAAGGCTGTCAGACTTTTCAGGCATACAAAACTTTCCAACAGGCTTCTCAAGGGCTGATCGGGAAACCAATCGTCGAAAGTCTATGGTCCGTCGTGGCAGCCGACGTGATGGAATTTCCAAAAAGCTCGAGCCAGAATAAGTGTTTGGTAGTATTCCATGACCTATTCTCTCGATGGGTAGAGGTAAATCAATTACACCAAGCTAACGGAAAATCTATAGCCAGAGCTTTCGAAGAACTGATATTGTTCAGGTGGGAGACGCCAGAATATTTATTGACAGACAACGTAACGGAGTTTATCAACAAACATCTGGCAGAGGCACTAGAGCAATACGGCGTAAAACGTGTGACCACGCCATCCTACCATCCGCAGGCAAACCCGGTCGAGAGAAGCAATCTGGGACAAACACCTACATGAATCACGACATGCCATAAATACAGCCAAGAAAATGATGCTCGGCTGGGGACATCTCGTCAAGACCCCACCGTGCCCAACCGTAACCGCTCAGCCGGAAGAAGCACCCTGTTTTCGTAGCATTATCTGATATTTTGTTTATATGTTGTGACGTTGTGGTTTTTATTGCTCTCTCGGGGAGGCCGTCGAGAGCTCCACAACGTGATCGCGTCCTGTTATCGGGCTGCCGGATGAACCGTATTTAATTAATTGTTGGACGCCCGGTTCACCAACCGCTTTGCCGGCTGCTCAGCGGTGCACAGACTTAATCTCGCGGCCGCGAATTTTTGGGAAGAAGGATAGGCGGGGGCTCGTAAATAAACACACGCACAGTCTTAAAATGGACGGCCTGGCATTTATTGAATAACAGATAAGAAAATGTAAAAGGGCTCGCGTGCGGGAGGCACGTTCTGGCGGTAAGTCCGGCCGACGCGGGGAACGCGCACTTTGAAATGATAAGTGTCTACCTGGCTGTAAAATACGATGACTGCTCGTCCTCTCGTCCGGATGATGTCTCGTTCCCTGAAATGTCGCGCGGCGCAGAATTACTTCGCGGAGCGAACCTCGACAGTATAACGCTGGAGGTTATGTCGTGGAGAATGCGGAGGGAAGATATGTTGTCCTGGAGTGCGTCTCGTTTTGCCTGCTGCTCACTGGATACTGCTCGTTCTACCTGTTGCGCGGCTGTTGCGACCGCGGCGTCTCTCTCTGTCTCTTTCTCGCACATGTATTTTCTGGCTGTCCTTTCTTACTCACGCGATATCATGTGATAGCCTGATATAGTACATTTCTGTCCTAGCGCCCTCTTACTAATAAATATCCTCGCGCGCGAAATTCGAATTCGTTAGTTCGCTCTGTCTGGCTGTCGTCGCATTCAATCATACATTTTCCGCCTGATTTTCGTCTTACAATTTTTCTCTATAATATTTCGCTCGCGTACCACTGTGGATCGAGCCGCAGCCCTCCACCCGTCGCCAATAACGTTCGAGGCTCGTCGCGTGCCTCCACTTTCTACGCTCACATCACATATTCTCCGTCTCTGTCTATCTCGCTCTCGCTCGCTCTTATTCTCTCTACAGCGCTCGCCAACATGGCGGCGGTCGCTCGCGCGCGTACGCCTCGTGGCTTCGCTCGCCGTGCTGCGCTCTCAGCCGTCGCCGCTATCTTCGTTCTCTCTCGCTCTCGCGCGGCTTCCCTCTCTCTGCCGCTCTCTCGCTGTGGCGCGCGTGGTACTTCTCTCTCTCTCTCTGTCTCGTGCGGCGCCGCGCATGGTTCGCGCTGAGCGTGGCTTCTGCTCAGCTGTTCGTGGCGCTGCTCTGCTCTGCTGCTCCGGCCGTGTTTTCTCACTCTCTCTTGCTCTCATCTCTGCCCTGCTTTCCTGTAAACACCACCGGGTCTTAGCGTATGTTTTTTCATTAGCACGGCTCCGGTGGTGTCCAGGCGAGCTGGGGCTGACGGCTGACCGTCACAATGTATAGATTTCATATGTAATTAACATGATGAACTTTTCATGAATTATTGCGTTCTAGAATATTTTTGAAATTCAAGTATCTCTGTTGGTAAATCAAACCTCTGTTTATTAAATTTATACTTCTTAATAACGTATAAATAATATATAAAATGACACAAATACTGGATGACTACAAAACGCCAGATAATTGCCGAAGATATCCGACTCTCGCGCGTCTCAAGGTCTCACTCACACGGTTGCCCACTTGGCAACAGACTCACTCTATGTCCGCCGACTCTTCTTTCAAACCTTATGCCTATAGTCGCGATCGCTCACACCTAGACAGACCACGGCCGTTTATCCTACTTTTGGCCGAGAGCATGTCCGCGTCCGACGGCTTGACACCCCTCACGCCGTAACCTAACGCGAACGTCGAGCGACGACCCCTTGTCCCCGCTGACGAATTCTCCGAAGACAAACACTACTCACCGCACACGACAAACACAGATAGCCGCGGGTTTGCACTGAATTTCACTAGACAACACGCACTTAAGTGAGAGAAGACATCCACTACGAAAGATAGCCGCGCTCGCGAGATAAAGGGACTTCGCGTATACGAGGTCGCGCGTGAGTAGTATGATGGCACCATGGAGAAAGTAAACAAATGTGGCCTTGACCTCTGTGACCTCTCGTACATGTCACTTTGGTCAAGGGCATATTTGTCTACAGTCGCCATGGTGCCAAACTGCTTGGGAGAGACCCCCCTCTCTCTCTCTAGTGACGTTCTGGTTCTTGCCACTATGATCAAGGTTAGTTTTATTTAAACTCCCCAAGGTGCCTGAACTACTTGAGAGACCCCCCTCCCTCTTTTTTTCGCCAAAGTGTCCCAGGCACTTCGAAGATTATTCCCAAAGTGTACTAGACACTTCGAAGATTTTCCCAAAGTGTACTAGACACGTCGAAGATTTTCTTCAAAGTTGCCTCTAACCCAGAGGAAACTTTGGCGAAACACACTTACCAATAGGAGGGGTGAGCTCTGCTCCAACTATCCCTGCTGACTTCTAATAGGTAACTGTTCTCACAATGCAGCGTTCGTCCTTTTTATAACCCTCCTCTCTCTATCTCTCTCTTTCTCTCTCTTTTTCTCTCCCTCTCTCTGTTTTTTAAATTTTATTTTTGCATTTAATATTTTTATACTTCAGTAAAAAAAGCCTATCTATCTCTTGTTTTTCTTTTTTTAATTCAGCAAAATAAAAGTCTATCTCGTTCCTTTATCAGATTCATAGGATGTAGGTGACAGGTATAAGCAATAATCTGATCGATACTATAGCCAAATTCATCGGAAAACTATTAGAAACCAGCCAGCCTGTATTAGGAAAATATAAGTATAAGGAAAGTGGCACGAAATCACCGAAGAAGAATATGCGAAGACGGATCGGATTATCATTGCAGCGAGGTGTGTCTTATTACGGCTACTCGACACCTGAGCGCTGAGTGGTCAGTGTAATCCTAATCCAGAGCGAATTAGAAACCAGTCCGTAAACACTTCCTCGTGCGTTATACCTTCCTAATCCCAAAACACATTTGGCGATTTCAAAGTCCATTAAAATGGCGGACTTAGAATATAAATCAGCCACCTCCTTTATTAATATATTACCCTATTCATTAACACATCTTTTAACTATAGATTTGCCTAAATAAATCAATGAAATATTGGTGGGTGTATCGGTGAACATCGACGGATCCTTGCTGAACATGAAATTCGACACCACCCCAAAATTTGGACTTGGCCCACCCTTTTTTCTGTGGTAATATTGATAGTAGAAGGGGGGTGAAGGGGTGTCTATATAGCAGTGGCCCTCCGATACAGATACCGCAAGATGAAATTTGACACCTATCAATTTTTAATTTGACCCACCCCAATATTTTTTTGGTCCAATCGGTTGATTATTGGTTATCGATCGATCAATATCTCCGAAACTATTGATCAGATAATTTCGCGGAATAAGGATTTTATTGAAGACAACTCAAGAGATATTCAGTGACCCAACTTCCGACCAAATCATCTGAAAATTTACAGCAAATCGATCGATCGATCGATTGATCGATGTATTTTTCGTAAATACATAATGGAAAATAGGTTCTTAGAGAAGAGAAGAGACCTTACCTCACCGAGCGACAGCACCAGACTGATGTCTTTTAAACATTAACCCGAATAAATAACCAATTTTAGCTGATGTAGCAAAAACTGCCAGGGGCGACATCTGCGCCATCTACTTCATCCTTTCAGACTTCTCGAAAGTGTGGTCAGCACTATATCCTGTTTCATCCAAGAAGACGTGGTCAGCACTATATTCAATTTCATCTAAGAAAAAACGTAGTCAGCACACCTCTTCTCATCTCACGTTTCATCTGAAGTTGCCACTTCCTCGCTCTACATATGCTCCTAATACAATTTAACCATTCTCGCTCGTTTTTCGTGTATTATAAATAAAAAATCAATTGTATTATCGGGTATACATCCTGCATTTGCGATACACGATATCATACGTCAATAAAATAATGAAAAATATAGAGTTTTGTTGAAATTTTTGCTGATGTAGCTGATTGGCGCGACATCTACACCGGCTATTTTACTCTTTTGGGCTTCTCGAAAGTGTGGTCAGCACTATATTCGATTTCATCTAAGAAAACATGGTCAGCACTATACCCAATTTCGGCTGTGTTCTTGCAAATATAGTCAGCATTATGCTCAGTTTGCAAGCAAGTTCTAGGAAATGTGATCAGCAATCTTCAGGTTTCAATTAAGTTCTCAGACTCGTCAGCAAAACACCCCCACCACAGATCAAGATTGGCTGTCTGCTGGCACTATAAAAGTGGCCGGATAAAGGGGTTAGCCATCAAACAGTGTTCAGTAGTAGCAGCAGTAACTTCGAGCAGAGATAACCTTCAGCATTAGGCCAGCGACTTCCTTGCTAAGAGAGACAGAAAGAGTATCTTGACCATCTTGAGCATCTTGAACATCTTGAGCATCTTGAGCATCGCTAAGACGGTATCCTCGTGTAGAGACTTTGGCCAGAGACTCAGCGGTATTAAGAGGTATTTGATAAATTTTTTAATTCATAAACGATGTATCAGTAATAATATATTTCAAGGGTATATAACTGTATTTTAGAAATGATTAACCCGGTAGAATCAAACCTAGCAGACCTCCATATACACAGACGAATTGATGACCTTATGGATCTAGTCATCACCTTAGTAAATAAAGACAAAGAAAGAGAGCGTCTTGAGAACGGTTTATTGAAGGAATTTCGCTTAATTACAGCCGAAAATGGCCGGGTCCATGATTTATTGACAAAATTACAGAATGAGGGAGCCATTCATTGGGAAATAACGAATAATGTTATTAAGGCTGTAGATAAATATACGATAAAATTAGATAAGATGCGCGCTCATTTAGGCTTGTTTACGGGTATTACATTAACTAGATTAAGAAATATAGAGCAGGATATAAACATTCTTAATATGAATATTGATGAGTTATCCGAATCATTATCAGAATTAAGTTTAGAGTAATGTATATTAATATTGTAAAAACTATTGATTAATAATAAAAAATTAACTAAATTTACACTGTCTCCCCATTCATTGACTATACCTTAATCTCTTTCTCGCGCAGATTAACCACACGTAATCTGGTGGTAGCCACTGTCTTGTACCACGTAATTCATCAAGAGAGCACTCTACAACAACTACTACTGCTAAGTTGTTGAGACATTATCCACACCATGAATAGATTACAACTATTGAGAATTGTGCTCCAAGTATTGAGCATCGTGCTGTTACACGAACCAGCAGCGCGCTTCTTTTGCAATGATAGGTGGCGTCGATCTTTGAAACATTGCTCAATCACCGTGCTTTTAAAGAAACTAAAATATATAATAGATTTCTGCAGTCTACGCACTATTGGACTCTTATTTAAACGCGGTTTCTTCGAGAGCGAGCAAGATGTTATTCGTGTTGTTGGTGAAAGTATTTTGCGTCGTGGTATGCACTCAGCCAGGCAAGTCAAGGACATCATGCAGCAGTATCAGCTGGTCATAGGTAATTTAAAACTTTTTAAATCTGCCTTAGCCAGCGAGAAATATGACAATTTTGGACATTTTCACAGATCTCGACAGAATGATGACGGATCTCGAAGGTGATACTCTGATCGAGCTTGTTCGACTAGACGACGACAACGACAATGATGGTGAAGAGGTGGTGGTGGTGGTGGACGAGAAGCCAGAGCCTATGGACCTCTCAATACTTGGTATTGAGCCATCGCAACAATCTTTGGGAGACGTGGCCACTAACAGTGCAGACGTAATTTCACCCATTGTACCTGCATCTACTGCTCCGACGAATTCAGTCGAACCAAAAGCGATTACGACTGGTGAAGCTATGGAGATTGATCTACCATTGATCGCTACTTCAGAGCCATCTACGTCGTGTATGACAATATCTATCAAGGAAAATCATGATGATGATGATGATGATGACAATAACGGCAATGGTAATGCAGATAGTCAGGAAATCAGTGGTCCAAAGACAAAAAAAGAAGAAGAAGATGATGACGTTGACGCTGGAGTATTCTCCGATATAACGTCTTGCTCGCAAGTTTCCGCCACTTCTTCTTCTTCTTCAAGTTCCACCGCTTCAAGTGGTGAGGACGACGACGACGACGACGACGACGAGAACGAGACATCAGGACATAGTTCGGGTGGTGACAACGACAACAACAACAACAACAACAACAACAACAACAACAACAACAACAACAACAACAACAACAACGACGACGACGACGACGACAAGAGCATTGAATGTAAGTATTTCGTGTATCATTGATAATGAGAGTAGCGCCGATAAATGGTAGAATACATGTTTGAAAACTAGGTGATTACTTGCAGGAGGGTGGCGGTGCTGCTACTGCTGCTGAACAGCCCGTGTGGCGGTACATCATCATTCATCAAGAGCGTGCAAAATACTACAGGAATTTTCGTCTAAATGGTCGTGAAGCCATTGTGAATATTCGTCGACCACCAGCATTCAACACTGACGTCTCAGAGTGGCTAAGTCGCGGTCTACACGAGATCCATAGGTACGTGTGTAAGGACACTAGACCCACCGATTTTATCGGCTTGTCTATAAACTCAGCGCAGTTTCGTCACGGCGTTGTGAGGATCTCGTATAGACAGGTGTGTGAATTGCATGTGAGCGATATTCTCGAGCTCCTGGAGAGCGTTTCGCAGAGTAATGACGGTCTTGAGATTGACGAGATGCTGACAATAACTGTCAATACGGTGTCAGTACCTCAGGGACGCGGTCGTGTTGCGCTCACATCCGAGTCAGTCTTCAAACGCTCTATCCTGAACATTCAAAATACGGATAATCTCTGTCTAGCTAGATCACTTGTTTGCGCACATATTCACGCCATTCGTGGTGACGCTCGCACGGGGTATCTCCAGAAAATGTGGGATAAAGTCCGACAAGGCAATGGCAGATTTCAAAAAGAGAGAGCTTTAAAACTCTGTAATAGCGCTAGGGTCATTGTGCCCGAAACCGGCTGCGGTCTACCAGAGATTAAACAATTTCAGGAGCATTACGCCTGTTTAGACGTGTCACTAGTCGTCTTTTCGTTTCAAGGATTTGCTCGTGGTGATAAGCCATTATACGATGGTAGCGAGTACGTCTACAATGTCGGGAATACAGTTAGATTTACCCTGTACATTATGTATTATGAGAACGCGCGACACTATCAGCCCATTTTGAACTTGGTAGCTGCAGCCGGTACTCGGGGCTATTGCTTGTCGTGCAATAGAAAAATTATCACTGATAGGAGGCATCGATGTCCAAATCGATGCCGTAGTTGTCTGCAGACACTACCTTGCGTACGTGACCAGCCGCAGCAGCAGCAGCAGCAGCAGCAGCAGCAGCAGCAGCAGCAGTTTGGCGTGCGTTCAGAGTGTCCGCGATGCGGTAGAATGTTTTTCAATCAGACCTGTTATCTCAATCATTTGAAAGCCGATTCATTTGATAAGGGTCACACGGTATGCGAAAGTTTGAAGATCTGCTCGAGATGTTGTCGAACAATTAGTGTTAATAATGCGTCTGCACACGTGTGTGATAATGCCTATTGTAAAATATGTAACCGGGTGCAGCCAATCGGACACTTGTGCTTTATGCAACCTATCGCTGCGACACGTCAGTCAGTCGGAAGTACTGTCGCAAGAAAGAAACAGACTCTGTATGTATTTTATGATTTCGAGACCCAACAGTCGGACAGAGTGATGGGTGGTGACGATAGTACACGCATACATGTTGTGAATCTGTGTGTTGTACAGCAGGTGTGCAGCGCGTGTCTGCACGATGAAAATATTGCGGAGTCGTGCAATTTTTGTGGGACACGAGAGTACGTGTTCGCGGATGAGCCGGTAAAACAGTTGGTCGATCTGGTTCTGGCACGCAAAAAAAATATCAATTCGGTGATTTGTATAGCCCACAATGCTCGGGGCTTTGACGCGCAATTTATTTTGAAACACCTGATTGAGCGCAAAGACTTTCGCGAGACGCCAAATCTGATTTTAAGTGGATCGAAAATAATTATGATGCAATTTGCACACGTGAAATTCCTCGATAGTCTCAATTATCTGCATATGCCGTTGAGTGCTCTGCCGAAAGCCTACGGTCTGGGCGATATTGAGAAAGGCACTTTTCCCCATCTATTTAACACGCCGGAAAATCAAAATTACGTGGGCGAAATGCCACCTATTGAGAGTTTTTCGCCTAACTCGATGAGCGTTGAGGGACGCAAGGCGCTCCTAGAGTGGCACGCCGACAAGCGAGAGCAGAATTATGTGTTTGATTTCCAGCACGAAATCGTGAAGTACTGTAAGCAAGACGTTAAGATATTACGACTAGCCTGCCTTGCGTTCCGTAAGACGTTCATCGAGTGCGGATCTACATATCCGTTCCAGGAATGCGTCACAATAGCCTCAGCCTGCATGCGGGTATTCCGCAAGGTATTTTTACGAAAGAACACAATTGGCATTGTGCCAGTCGGCGGCTATCGTCGGGCCAACAAGCAATCGGTAAAGGCGGCTCAATGGCTTACGTGGATGGCGCACGAGACGCGCTGGCAAATACAGCACTCTGTAAATTCGCGGGAAAAGAGACTGCCCGAGGGCCCCCTCGTGGACGGATTTTGCGAGCTGGAAAATGGCGAGAAAGTAGTACTACAATTTCACGGCTGCTATTGGCACGGCTGTGTTCGCTGCTACACAGCCGGTCGCGATTTACCGGGTGTGAATGGTGGCGAGACTTTAGACGAGCGGTACGAGAGAACGCTGAGAGTTTCGGCGAAAATCCGGAGACACGGCTATCGTTTGATCGAGAAATGGGAGTGCGACTTTGACCGCGAGTACAGCGAGAACGAGAACATGTCGTCGTTTATGAGAGAGGCCACGCGGGGCTGGCATAAACCGCTCAATCCGCGAGATGCATTTTTCGGCGGGCGGACGGGTAACACTGTCAAATCGTACGATGTGCGGCCGGGAGAAAAAATTAAATATGTCGATGTCTGCTCTTTGTATCCGTATATCTGCAAGTACGGCCGATATCCCACTGGTCATCCGAAACTCTATGTCGGTGAGACTGAGTGCGCGCAAATTGTCGGCGCTAATAATGACATTCGAAACATTGACGGCTTGATCATGTGCGAGGTGTTGCCGCCGAGGGACCTCTACCATCCGGTTCTGCCCGTGCGCATGCATAACAAGCTGCTGTTTCCACTGTGTCCGGTCGTGCGCCGAGACCCTGTGTCAGTCGGATTGCGAGCACGAAGACGCGAGAGAACGCGTTTTTGTCGGGACGTGGGTGGCCGACGAGCTGAAAAAAGCCGTGGAATTCGGCTACGTGGTCACGAGGGTATACGAAATTTGGGCGTACAAAGTCACACAGTTTGACAAACGAACTCGACGTGGCGGTCTCTTTACGAGTACATTGATAAATTCTTTGCGGAAAGATGTATGCCTCGGGTTATCCGCCAGAGTGCGGTGATGGCAGCGATCAGGCGGCAATCGACACATTTCTCGAGATATTCGAGCGTGAGGAGGGTGTGAGACTGGACGGGCCGC
>JACCIB010000287.1:0-201672 GCA_018906965.1 Philotrypesis tridentata
TTCATACATTAATTCTGTGGATTCACTCCTTGTGGAGGATCCTCTCCTTCTGGAGCATCTTCTCCGTGAAACACTTCTTGTGTTCTTTGCTTGGCCAGGTCCGAGCGTGTCTCTTCTACATTGGACCTGGCCATAAAATTTATGAATTCAGCTAAATTCTTCAGGTGTTGCTGGTAGGGATTCAGCCTCCTTCTGTATCTCCTGAAGTTCCTACCAGCCCTCGTACCTCTTCTACCTATATAAAGTATTTTATGTATTTTTTTTTTAAATTCTCAAATATATTTATATTACTAAAAAATTCTATTGGTAAAATGGTACTATGATTAGCCTGATTTCTGTTGCCCTTGTTGTTGTTGAAATCGTTATTGTCGTTGTTGTTGTTATTATTGTTATTGTTGTTGTTATTATTGGCTGCACCAACTTGCGCTAAATTAAAAAAACATTTTGTTAGGGTTGGCGTAGGAAAACTAGTCTGGTTTTCAAATCTTAAGAACAAAATACATTATAAAATAAAATTTTTATGTACCATTTTCACTAATATCCATTTGGTTTTGCATGGTTAATTCTAAAAATTAAAAATGAATTTTATAGTTTAGTAACAATTCATGTTTATAATATACACTCATACACACACATAAATATATACATATGGGTTTTATATAGATTTTTTTAAGCCTTAAAATCAAGTTTTCAGTTTGATAATCAATATCTAAAAAAATGTGAAAAGATAGTTTAACTCATTATAAAAGAATCTGTGAAAGTTCCAGAATGTCAGAGGCTTTGGTTACTCTGTGAGAAATCAAGGGGCGCGGTAGCGCCGCGATGGCAAGTATAAGGTACGTTCAGTACGCACGCCGCCGTCGGGCGCTAGCCAGACCCTATGAAGGGGCGCGGTAGCGCCGCGATGGCAAGTATAAGGTACGTTCAGTACGCACGCCGCCGTCGGGCGCTAGCCAGACCCTATTATACATCTCATAGGCATTGTTAGAAACTTGACTTACGGTTTTTTTCACTTTGACAGCATTATTTGTCACATATAACTACTCAAACGAAAGCTTGAGACGAAAGTAATAAAATCACATCAGGGTCATATTTTGTGAAATGGCTTCTATTAAATGTTATTCTGAAGTGAAAGTTCCGGCTCATGAATTCTCGTCAAAAAAATTGTTCTCCCTGATAAATTGTTTTCCGCCATACGTCATCATGTGTGACGTCAGCGCTATAGATATATACTTGTGTACAGATATGTGGTGCAGACGACGATTACAATAACACAGTGCTAAGGTATAGATAGATAAGCAAGCAACTTTATCAAGGGGCGCGTTTGTTAATAATTATAAATCAGTGTTAAATGTAATATAAATTTAACCTAAATATATATTTTAAAACAGTGTTAAATTCTTTTGTACACAATCGAAAAGCAATCATAAACTAATAGTTCATAATTAGATAAGTATTTAGTTTTATTTTGATTTATATAAATATACAATACAAATAAAGGATTTGTGAACTGATTCTTTGTTAAAATGTTCTCTTTTATTTTTCAGGTTTTATTAGATTGGAAGGCATACAACTATCAGGATACAAGGAAAAAATTTTCTCGTAATGTGACAAGCTAGTGAAGTGTAAAGTATTTAATGATTTTTCATGCAAAAAAGTTTCTATTTTTCCATGTGACAAACTAGTGAAAGTGCTGTATTTTCATCGTTTAAGTATCGAAGAAAGTTTTTACAGAATTTACAGTCAATGTTTTCCTATTTCTATTGGGAGGTTACGCAACTGTCAGGTTATATACTAAAGGAATTCCTGTGACAAGATGGTGAAGTGAAAAGTATTTTATAAAAGTATAATTCATTATTAAGTTTAGAATAATAACTGGTACAGAGTAAGCGTGTTCTTATTTTGATTCAAAGATTATGCTACCTACGCCACAAGATTTGATCATGATTAATAGGAAATACATAAGAGATTATAGAAAAGAATTTTCTTGTGATGTGACAAGTTAGTGTAGTGTTAAGAATGTGTCTACGAAAGTTTCTACGGTTGTTGACATAGCTATTCAATATTATTAAATTTTTTCTGTTGTTTCGTGAGAGGTTACAACTCTCAGGCTGTATACGTATATTGAAAGGAATCCGTGTGACAAGCTAGTGAAAGTGTTGTATTTTCATCGCTGAAGTATCGAAGAAAGTTTCTACAAAATTTGCAGTCCATCTGGTCATTACAAATTATCAAGTTCTTTGTACTTCAAGAAGAATAGCTGTCATAATCGCAAGTATCTTGTAAGTATAAATAATATACACAAGTTCTTAGATTTTATACTGTATATTTTTTAAAAGTTATACATTAATTCTGTGGATTCACTCCTTGTGGAGGATCCTCTCCTTCTGGAGCATCTTCTCCGTGAAACACTTCTTGTGTTCTTTGCTTGGCCAGGTCCGAGCGTGTCTCTTCTACATTGGACCTGGCCATAAAATTTATGAATTCAGCTAAATTCTTCAGGTTTTGCTGGTAGGGATTCAGCCTCCTTCTGTATCTCCTGAAGTTCCTACCAGCCCTCGTACCTCTTCTACCTATATAAAGTATTTTATGTATTTTTTTTTTAAATTCTCAAATATATTTATATTACTAAAAAATTCTATTGGTAAAATGGTACTATGATTAGCCTGATTTCTATTGCCCTTGTTGTTGTTGAAATTGTTATTGTCGTTGTTGTTGTTGTTATTGTTATTGTTGTTGTTATTATTGGCTGCACCAACTTGCGCTAAATTAAAAAAACATTTTGTTAGGGTTGGCGTAGGAAAACTAGTCTGGTTTTCAAATCTTAAGAACAAAATACATTATAAAATAAAATTTTTATGTACCATTTTCACTAATATCCATTTGGTTTTGCATGGTTAATTCTAAAAATTAAAAATGAATTTTATAGTTTAGTAACAATTCATGTTTATAATATACACTTATACACATACATAAATATATACATATGGGTTTTATATAGATTTTTTTAAGCCTTAAAATCAAGTTTTCAGTTTGATAATCAATATTTAAAAAAATATGAAAAGATAGTTTAACTCATTATAAAAGAATCTGTGAAAGTTCCAGAATGTCAGAGGCTTTGGTTACTCTGTGAAAAATAAATATAAGAGCTCATTTATTAAAAATGACTTGTTTAGAGCAGCAAAAAATTTAGGTAAAACAGTGAAATATTAGCATAATCCATCAAAATTTTGTTGCGCTACATTATAAAAAATCCTATAGAATATCCCCATGTAATCAGTTTTAACATTTATAATAATTAAAATAAACTAAACAAGATTTTATACTTTGAAAAGCGCCCACGCATGCCATATACTCAATATATAATAGTTTCAAGGATATTTGACTTATATAAAAGTCAATAAACCATTAATTATAATCGATACATCCATACTCATTATTCATTATTATTTAGTTTTATTTATAATCAATTTTATAAAGCATTTTTTAACAGAGAAATTCAGCTCTAGCAGAAGGGACTATCTTTCCATCTCTCTCTAATAAATGCATAAACGTACGGAAATTAGACTTTAGAACAAATTAAAAAATTTTTAGGAAAGATTGACGGTAAAAAAAGTAGATGAGAATATTCTATGGGATCTAGCGAACAAAGCAGAGTAGGTCAGAAAAGCCAAGATACATTCATTAGATGTGAAAATAATGTTGTAAATTCTTATCGGAAGATGCAAGTTTTTTTCCGTAGCTGTATTTTTTTCTTTTACAGAAAGTAGTAACTTTTAGAGAAACCAAGGCCTCTGACATTCTGGAACATTCACAGGTTCTTTCACAAGCGTATCAATTACTTACAGTGATAAATAAGGCTGATTCAATAATGTCTGCAGTTTATACATTATTTTTTACACTAAGTTGATCGGATCACCTGTAACAGAGAAAGAATAATTTATTTTACAACAAAGAATCATGTTCTATTATCGTAAAGTTAATTTATTTAAAGGTAATTAAAATATACTTATCTGACAGTGAGATCCGTTGATAGTATATTTTGAACCTCATGCCATCTTTTTTATAAGTGCATTATTGTACATGAAACTTTTGCAGGTTCTATATTAAACACTATTGCACACTTTTAGTACGAGTTTTAGGGGTTTTTAGCGCGTTTAAAATAATATAATTTATGATAAATTTGGAGTATCCACGCCGAGGTTATAAACTAGCAGAAACCAACAGTAGAATAATTATACTTCAGGCTAGACATAACTATAGTACGAAAGTGGGTTGGTACCAAATTATAGGGTTACAGGGATCCCTATAACGAAGCTATAAAGTATTAGTCTACTGCTGGTTTCTGCTAGCTGATAACCTCCATCTGGGTTCTCCAAGTTTATCATAATAATTATGTTATTTAAAACGCGCTCAAATCCCGTAAAAGTCATAGTACGTGTGTGCAAAATAGTGTTTAATCCAGAACTATAAAAAGTTCCAAGTGCAAAAATGCACGGATAAAAAGATGGCATGATGATCAAAATATGCTATTAATGGATATCACTCTCTCAGATAAGTATATTTCAATTATCATTAATGAAATTAATATTACCATTACAGAACTTGATTCTTTGTTTTAAAATACATTATTCTTTTTGTTACAGGTGAAATTAGCATTAAAAAACGGTATATAAACAGCATCAGACTTGAATGAACAAGCGTTATTTATCACTGTAAGTACTATTTTGGAATATATTGAAGGGCTTTGATTTGTTAGTTAAATAAAATAAAATGAGTAACATATGCATTACTCATAAAATAAATATATATTCTTTTTCTGATAGAAAATGATATAAAAATTGTTAAAATGTTTCATAATCTTCTAAAGTAATATATGTATTGCCCTATTATGTTATGTTGTAGTTGGCTTCTCGTTATAAATCAAATCCATTTATAAATATACGGTTCATACTGGTTATATTTTGCATGAAATCATAATTTTTTAATTAAAATCTTTGATAATCTGTTATGCTAATACATATGTTTTCTCTATTTAACGTATACCAGAAAAAAATTGTGCGCTTACTATGAAATATAAAAATTAGCTGTTATAAAATTAATGAATTATTTAAAAATGTATTTATTTCTGTAGAAATAGATGGAAAGTGCATAGCATATAAATGTACGATTAATACTGGTAATATTTTGTATTAAATTATTATATTTTCAAATTAAATCTTTGATAACTTGCTATACTAATATATATGCTCGCTTATTTAATGTATATCAGACAAAAATTATGGTATAATATAAAAATAGCTAATATAAAATGAATTATTATTTAAAAATGCTTTTTTCCATAGAAATAGATGGGAAGCATATCCCAAAATCAGCTTTTGCTCGAAGAAAAATTTATTGTCAAAATGAAAAATTTGAAACATCAGAGACGGAGTTTGTCTCCATCAAAATCCAGATTTTGTACGGCAATGGAAAATCATTTTCATGGATTAATTTTGTATATCTCTCCAAAATACAATAATTATTTAAGTTATTTATATGTACATAACATACATACATTTTATTACACATAACATATGACATTACACGTATATTTACTGAAATTTTTAGGTAATTAAAAAAATCTTATATGTATGCTATATTCAAAAGCGCTTTCTGGAGGAACTACAAATTAATGAAATTTAAACAAAAAATATAAATTTAATCCGTTTATGAACTTTGACCCTCTGTAATTTAACTTATAGTTCATGATAAAAAAAATTTAACAAAATTCATGAGACCTAAGACATTTTCTAGATCAATTTCCAATAATTTTTTGATAGATAAAAATGTTTTGAAAATTATACAGAGAATCACCATACATATGTGTGTGTATATATATATATGTAATCACTACATACACACACACACACACACACACACACACACATATATATAGATATGTATGGTGATTCTCTGTATAATTTTCAAAAATTTTATAAATTTTCAAATTTTTTTACACACACATATATATATATATAAATATATATATCTATATATATATATTCTTCATATAAAATTTAAAGTTATTACAACTCTTGATAACCTTTATGTAACAAAAATTCTAATATTATATACCTTTTAAAAGTAGTGAAATCTGCCCCCCTCCCCCCCCCCCAAACAAACCTCTTCAAGGTAAAAGGCTGGCAAGTATAAGGTTGTTTCTTCCTGTAAAAATTAAAAATTAATTTTACAACTCTTGATAATCTTAATGTAACAAAAATTTGAACTCTTGATAACACTTATGCAGACAAAACCAAACTCTCATTAACACTCATACTGAAAAAAAAAATTCTAAGAGCTTACTCTAAAATTAAACTTTAATTTTCAAACTTCGACAACTCTAATGTGGCCGAAATTATGTGCTTTATCCTATACAGTTATTAAATTAAGTAAATTAAAGATCTTGATAACACTTATTTAGACAAAATACTAGCAGCTTCACTGCATGCTGTTAAGAGGTGTTGATAATAAAGTCATCAGATCAATAAATGATATATCTTCTTTCCCCTTGTGAATAAATGATTGAAACACAAACACTGGAAGAATATATGATGTTTATAGATCAAGTTTGAAGACAAATAATTATGTTAGGACGCATGTCTTCGAACCTCGTAAATGAGTTAATCACCAGCACTCAAATCATGATGCTTATACCTTAAGCTAAATAATCCGAAACTCTCATGGATGAAAATATGAACGTGTAATACCATCTTCGCATTATCGTCTCCTTCGATTTCATCTATACCTTCGATTTTATAAAAATTCACATTTTAATTTTAAGAAAAGAAAGTTATGATATCAATAAATAAATTGGCAAGTTTGTTGTTATAAAAAGTAATCGTTTTGAAATAAATAAATAACCGTTCAAATTGAGGAAGGATTATAAATATGTATGTTTTCATATAAACACTCGACCAAAGCATGTGAAACGTAGATAGCCTGAACGGCAAATGGGGCGTTGCGTGCCCGGTCCCAAACATTCGCATAACATGGAGCCATTTCAGGATTATTCCAAGTTTCAATTGTTACCGATTGTACATGTGATAAAATCGTATTATGTTCTTATATGATATATTATCACACGATAAATGTGCTCATAATGTGTCATAATATCATGTATTTGTCCAAATTTATCACGTAATATAACGGAATTGTCTCGCATCATAAAAAATCATAATTTTTAAACTAATTAATGTCTATTATTTCCTTTACCTGTTGTTATTTATGGAAGCAACAAGCGAATGTACAATCTACTCTAGTTAGTAATTGGGAAGATAAGTTACTATTTCCTTATTGCATTAAATCTATAGCATATATGTCAAGGACGATCATCTACAATGAAATATGAGATTTAAATATTCTGTTCATATAAAAAATCGATCCCAGATTTTTTTTAATAAAACAGGAACAAATTCTAGCATGTAGAACGCAATTTTTTTATGGAAAAACTTGCCGTCCCGTCCTATCATAGACAATGATGGATGTGGTCATCAAATTATATCTCTCTCAAATAACTGATACTTCATTTAGAATGTGTTTCCTACAATTTTTCATCAATATTTGAAGAATCGAAATATAATTTTCTAATAATTCTAACGTCAAAATTTCATTATTTGTATGTATTTTATCACAAAATTAAGTTACTATTTTCAAAAGATAACAGGAAGTTGATAAATAGTAGATTTTCTTACAAGGGGGGAAAATGTAATTTCCGCACGCACGTGGTATGACGGCCGAGGCGAAGCCGAGGCCGTCATAAACGTGCGTGCAGGAATTACATTTTACCCCCATGTAAGAAATAGTATTTTTTTCTATCCCCGGTCGAAAGTACATTGATTCATTTAAAAAACGAAATCTATCAGATTGCTTGTAGGTTATGCGCGTTTAAGGACTGTCGATGCCCGCCCGACATTTGCAGCACGAGCGAAGCGAGTGCTGCTGGTCGGGGCGGGCATCGAAAATACATAAACAAGCAGATTATTGTAAATTGCTTAAATAAAAAGCAATATAAAAGAAGAGAAAGACAATATTGATAAATTGATGATTAGAAGATTCAAAGTAGCAAATTTTTTTCAGATAAAAATAATAATCTATTTATTGCAATTTTCACATGAATAAAAATTATTTACAATGTTACCATGAAAAGTACAATTTTCATATTTAATGCACGAATTCTTGAAAAAATTTTCTGAATCAGCATTATTCACTTTTTCTTTGAAAACGATTTCTTGTCTTCGATCAGTTGCACTTTTGCTTCTTTATCAAAATCTCTAAGCACTTCTTCTTCGTCGGTAGAACTATCGTCATCAGATGTTATATTTGTGTTAGCCATACTGTACTTTTTTGATTACTCGTAGCAAGTTTTTAAGACTTAACCTCGTGCTGCATAAGCTCTCAGCTTTGATACGATGTGATTTGACTCGCTTGTTTTGATGTGACTCGACCATAGAGCGAAAATATAGTACGACGCTTTGAAATTGGCGCTACTTTCACAGCGCGATCGTCATCGATTTATCAATAGGTAAAAGTACTCCTTTTTCTTGTCTAAGCAGACGGCGAAACAATGTACTTTCGCCCAGGGGATAGAAAAAAAATAATTTAAACTATTATAGTGTATTAAAAAATGGTATAAAGTCAATTTCTATTAGTGAAGCTATAAATAATAAATTAATATTTATGCTGCTTATAGATTATTTTTAAATTTAAATGTATACTTAACAAAAAAATAGAATTTCTGCTATCATTTGAGGCCATTGTTTTCACAGTTTAACATAAATATTTTGTGTAGTAGCGATTATAGGATAATAGGAAGATAAATTAATTATAATTAAATATTTTGTCATCTAGTTGATTACACTGATATTTTGTAATTCATCGATTATCTATGATAGGACGGGACGGCAAGTTTTTCCATAAAAAAATTGCGTTCTACATGCTAGAATTTGTTCCTGTTTTATTAAAAAAAATCTGGGATCGATTTTTTATATGAACAGATTATTTAAATCTCATATTTCATTGTAGATGATCGTCCTTGACATATATGCTATAGATTTAATGCAATAAGGAAATAGTAACTTATTTTCTCAATTACTAACTAGAGTAGATTGTACATTCGCTTGTTGCTTCCATAAATAACAACTGGTAAAGGAAATAATAGACATTAATTAGTTTAAAAATTATGATTTTTTATGATGCGAGACAATCCCGTTATATTACGTGATAAATTTGGACAAACACATGATATTATGACACATTATGAGCACATTTATCGTGTGATAATATATCATATAAGAACATAATACGATTTTATCACATGTACAATCGGTAACAATTGAAACTTGGAATAATCCCGAAATGGCTCCATGTTATGCGAATGTTTGGGACCGGGCACGCAACGCCCCATTTGCCGTTCAGGCTATCTACGTTTCACATGCTTTGGTCGAGTGTTTATATGAAAACATACATATTTATAATCCTTCCTCAATTTGAACGGTTATTTATTTATTTCAAAACGATTACTTTTTATAACAATAAACTTGCCAATTTATTTATTGATATCATAACTTTCTTTTCTTAAAATTAAAATGGGAATTTTTATAAAATCGAAGGTATAGATGAAATCGAAGGAGACGATAATGCGAAGATGGTATTACACGTTCATATTTTCATCGATGAGAGTTTCGGATTATTTAGCTTAAGGGGTTATGCCTGAGTTAAAATTCAAAAAAATCAAATTTTTTTTTATTTGATTTTTTAATAGCAAATTTACTGTAGAATATACTGTTGAAACTCCTTTTGCCCGAAAAAATTTCGTTACAAAATTATAGGCATAATACTAAAAATATATAATTTGTCAAAATTAAGTATTTTTCATATTTTATTCTATAGCGCTTTTGTTTATTCAAAGCCATTACATTTTTATAGAAAATTTAACGTTAAATGTGCATACAAACTCCTTTTGATAAAAGACAGTTTTATTAAAAATAACACAAATTATTTATTTATGAATTATTGCATATAGTAAATAGCTCATTCTGATAAAAGCATAGATTTTTTTATTGTGAATGTTAAAAATAAAATAAATTTATCTGTTTCATTAATTTAATCTTTTTAATAAAATAATAAGCATGCGTGCAAACTAAAATATTTTTATAAATTACCACCTAAAAACATGGTACCATACAGCATATGGAAAAGCCAATCACTGTTTTACCAACCTAGTTAAGTTTGCTATTAGACAGCTCTTTCGTCTGCTTGATCTGCAGTCTAGTGCAAGCTTGATGTTGTGAATTTTGATCTGAAGTGAAAACTTCTGAGTGTCAGTGGTGTTTAAATTTAGATAAGTATTTTGGACTCTAAATAACACATTATTTGTGAAGAACTTGTTCTTTGTGAGTGTGTTCTTTATTTTTAGGTATATAAGCTGTCAATGGCATGTGAACGATAAGGTACTTCTGTGTTCGATGCAAGGTTAGATGTTGTGGAAGTTGGCTGTAACTATGAACAATCCTAGAAAGTCATGGGTAAGCAATACCAACAATTATATTCATATGGAACATACTGACTGTGAATGCGTATAAAAATTTATATTTCAATTTCAGCTTTTGATACTAGTATATCAATATGTGTGGCACCCGGGTCTTAATATATCCCTTAATACAGGGATATTTTATGCCAAAACACAAAAAAATATGCCAAGCAGTTTCTGTAAGTACTACCCGATAAATGGAAATAAGTTTCATGTATAAACTTTAAATGCAGTTTTCTCAAGTTTTGAATTTTTGTGATTTTAGGTCAGTTGCCGCAGGATTTCTCAACAACTATGGGACCGATCAAGCTGAAATTTTTTAGAGAACTCCAGGAAGCCCTTCTTCACTGCTTGAACGGAGGGAAATTGGCTAAGGTAAGTTTAAAGAATGTTACGCATGTAAACATATGCATAATTCACTATAATTATGAATATTATGAACTTATGTGTTTCTAAATATTTAAAATTTTTATTTTTCAGTAATCCCTTCCGTTCAAGCTGAGGAGAAAGACATTTAGAAGAATTGCCATCCAGTTTGGTTTGAATTCATCACCTGGATCATGAGAAACCTTACGACAAAGGATAAAATATACTGAAATTTAGTTCTTCACACATGGTTCTTCACACATAGTAAGTATAGATATATAAGTTTTTAAACACATGGAAAATTACAACTAATATGTACAGTTTAATCACGAAAAAGTTTTTATTTGATATTACTTGTACAACATTTTTTTTGACCTGTTAACTGATAATTTATTTTTTTCAGGTTTAACTCAGGCATAACCCCTTAAGGTATAAGCATCATGATTTGAGTGCTGGTGATTAACTCATTTACGAGGTTCGAAGACATGCGTCCTAACATAATTATTTGTCTTCAAACTTGATCTATAAACATCATATATTCTTCCAGTATTTGTGTTTCAATCACTTATTCACAAGGGGAAAGAAGATATATCATTTATTGATCTGATGACTTTATTATCAACACCTCTTAACAGCATGCAGTGAAGCTGCTAGTATTTTGTCTAAATAAGTGTTATCAAGATCTTTAATTTACTTAATTTAATAACTGTATAGGATAAAGCACATAATTTCGGCCACATTAGAGTTGTCGAAGTTTGAAAATTAAAGTTTAATTTTAGAGTAAGCTCTTAGAATTTTTTTTTTCAGTATGAGTGTTAATGAGAGTTTGGTTTTGTCTGCATAAGTGTTATCAAGAGTTCAAATTTTTGTTACATTAAGATTATCAAGAGTTATAAAATTAATTTTTAATTTTTACAGGAAGAAATATATGTATACATAAAGTCATATGCACATGTATAACTTGTATGTACTCGCATAAACTTTTATGTGCATCCGCATAGCCTATCTGATTACATTTAAACTCATCCGTATAGTTATATGCAATACATAAACTCTTACATATATGCAGAAGGCTCGACTGATGCGCAGAAAGAGGCCGTTGTGGTTGCGCAATAGTTTTTAACGCTGTGGGAGTGGTGGGGGTAACACTGCAGCTCGACAGATGTGCAGAGAGCGTCCACTGAGGTTGCGCAATAGTCCTCCGTACAGTGAGCGGTGGGAGTAGCGCGACCGATCGACTGATGCGCAAAGAGCGTCCACTGAGGTTGCGCACTAGTCCTCGGTAGGGTATGAGTGGTGGGGTAACGCAGCGGCTAGACTGATGCGCAGAGAGCGTCCACTGAGGTTGTGCGGTAGCGGTGCGGCGGCTCGAGTGGTGGGGGAAGTAGTATAAGAGAAGCATCATCGCTCGAGGAAGTCATTATTCCAATGATAGAGATGCCATGACTGTTTAACTTCACTTTAAGTGTGGTTGCTATTTTTAATTCACATGTATCCCCTCCACACATTCGGCCGACATATTTTAAGATTGCGCTTACCTCTACTCTCGCGTCATATGCATTATGCCGACGAAGTATGGTGTAACAACGCTAGCTGGCGACATCATATACACACTGTACATCATATATACGCATAACCTCACATACACACATGCATGCATACATAAGCATATAACCTCAAATAGTATCGTGAGAGAAGTCTGCGCTCGCATGACCGGTCTGCAGCGTAGCGTTCCATCCCCACTCTTGCGCGCATGTATACTCTTACGCGCGGCATTCCATCCCCACTCTTGCACGCATGTATACTCTTACGCGCGACATTCGATCCCCACTCTTGCACGCATGTATACTCTTACGCGCGGCATTCCATCCCCACTCTTGCATGCATGTATACTCTTACGCGCGGCATTCCATCCCCACTCTTGCACGCATGTATACTCTTATGGGCCGGGCTATATCGGTTTGTCACCGCTAGATGGCTGCGGGCTGTAGCAACAACATGCGTTGGGCTAGCATCAACGCTGCCCTCGTGCCAGCCTCGTGTATATGAATATACAGTGGGCTCGTGCCGGCACTGTATGTATATCTATATATGGTGGGCTGGTGCCGCCACCGTTGTGTATATCTATATACAGCGGGCTCGAGATGCCTCGTGTA
Source organism: Philotrypesis tridentata (assembly GCA_018906965.1). NCBI lineage: Eukaryota > Metazoa > Arthropoda > Insecta > Hymenoptera > Pteromalidae > Philotrypesis > Philotrypesis tridentata. The sequence continues at coordinate 13,093 of JACCIB010000287.1, forward strand.
TAGTGGACTCGTATACATGGTGGGCTAGAAACCGCATGGGCTCGTACCGGCCTGGGCTCGTACCGGCCTAGAGAGAGATGGGGGAGGGGGGTGTATGGTGGTCTCGTACCGGCCTGCGCTCGTATCCCGCCTGCGCTCGTACCCTCCTGCGCTCGTACCCGCCTGCGCTCGTACCCGCATAGCCTAACTACTAGTATATCTATGTATAAGAGCCTCCCCGAAACAGAGAGAGTGGGGGTGTCTGGAAACGAAGTTCAGCCGAAGGGTACGGTATAAACGACGTCTGCGCAGAGAGAGCCCGAGAGAGCGCAGGCGAAAATTTTCAAAGTCCGGAAAAAGCATTGGACTACACGGAGGGCGTTACACTCGAATATATCTATGTATACTATATGAGCCCCGAAACTAAGGGAGCGGAGGTTGCCGAGGGAGAGCCCGGCTCGTCGCTGGTCTTCTCCCGCACGACAAGTGCGTTCATCTGCTATACTTTAAGCGACCGGACAATGTATTTCAAATTAGAAACAGCTGTCACATGAAATATATTTAAAAAAAAAAAGATGCCGATTGTGGGAAAATTGACATCTGCATATAGCATCAAAGTTTTTTTTCAAACGAGTTCAAGTGAAATTTGACACCGGAATATATCGGTGTAATATGTCAAGCGGCTTAAACGTCTCCGAGACTCTAAAAAACGGTCGGGACAGGATGAGGCTATTAAGGAAAATGAGAAAAAACACTTTTTTAGACAGACATGAGTATATTGTACATAAAACCGTTACAATATGGTATACAGATATATTTTTTTACAACGGCGTTTTACATGTTTCGCACATTGTACAATTTTCAAAATCTTTTATAACCATCTTTGTTAGGTATTGTATTTATATTTGTAGAGTATTTTTCTGTATATTTTTTCCACTGTGAATTTGACGAAGAGGAGGAGGATGACGAATTTTTTTTTTCATTTTTCTCCCCGTCATTTATGAGCGGAGCGTAGTCTGACTTGCTTTAATTAGGCCCCACCTTGGCGGAATGACTGTCGCGAATAATTGTACACGGTATTTATAGCTATTCCATACATACATAATTTTTCGGTTTACAAATTTGGTCGCTTGTACAAAGCACTCTTTTTTCGCGAAATTTGAATCTGACACAAATGTGCTTACGCTTCTTTATACTATTTACATGTTCGACAACTAAGTTATCGTTTAAAATCGTAGCAATTGAAAATTTTGAAAGAAAATGAGAAAGAGTGTAACCATGAGACTTATGAAACAAGAAACTTATACAATAATGCCCGCAGACGTCAGAATCGAGGATCTGCAACTGCTGGATGTTCCAATCGTACACACGGCAATTTCGTCTAAGTCGATCGAAGTGATTTCGGTAGGACGGCGGGAGTCCATAACTGTCAAAGAAATTTCCCTCGCCGGATAGGTCGATGTAGATTGCAACCCAATGCGAACCTGGCTTGCTGCTGTCATCAGTATTAACCACAAGTTCACAAGGTTTCGTTAACATAAACGGAATCCGATCGGCAGCGAAGACACCCACGGTCGACACTGGTATGTTTTTGAGACTCCGTAGAATCTGTGGCGAGTTCATCGATCACGTGATCGTAGAGCGGGTCCTCTGCACTTCTGTATGCTCCGCTACTAGCGCTAGCAGTGGATGGTGTTGCAAGCTGCGACGACTCTTGTGTTTTTATATTTGTTTCTTTTAATTTGTCACCACACTCGACTACTTCTTTGTCTTTACCTTTTGCCGGTTTTTTGACGTCTGGAGTATCTTTTGAGGGCTTGTCGTTATATATAGCGAGCGCATAATCCACAAACGTAGCTTGTACACGTACCCCAAAGCACAGGTAAAGTATTCTCTTTTTCTTCCGTGAAAAAAGCAAAAATGTTCGTTGACGCGAGGGAGATTTTTAAAACTTGAGCAGCGAAACTCTTCCACGTTAATTATATGTCTGCCCAAAATACGTTCGAGTAATTTTTGTTTTTGTACACCGCGCACATATATACGCATAGCACTTCGAGCCACGTCGCTAAGCACTTTGCAGAGGTCGTCTATATTGGACTCGCCATCGAATCACTCAATGCCATGATGATAGCATGTCAGATATGTGTTTGTAGCGAGTATTCCTTTCGTCAGATTACCGCAATCGTACGGGGGTTTCACTAGCCAATGTGCGAGATAGTTGCAATCCACACCCAAGACGGCAATCTCTTTTGGAAGAAAATCTCCGTTGCAGTCGTGAAAAACCTGTATGTCTATTATGTAGTCTGTTTTCTCCATACTAGCAGACGAAAGAGGCGGAGCACGTGTCGCTTATAGAGTTCGAGAGCAACTAATGCACATCTCGCCGCCGCTCCCCCCCCCCCCACACACATTCTCATCGTATCGTTTTTCTACCACGAAGGGTGTAAAACTTACGAGTTATAATCTATTACGACTTGGCGTGCGGCATCTAATTCTAAGATGTTGTCAAACTCTGCATAGGGTATACAGTTTATATTTCTAGTTAGCGGTTTATCGAAGCGAACTTCGAATCGTACGGATCCACTTTTGACGAGATTCCAATGCCCAGCGTAATGAACCGATAGATCGGGTGTGAGATCGAATGCAAAGAGACAGTAGCCGTTGGGAAAATCGGCCCTTTCAATGTCATTACCTTCATTTATATAATGTATTCCAGTACCCGAGAATAGGGTATGATAGGCCTCGACAAACATTGGATTTTTCTTGACGAATTTCGGCTGTAACGGTTTGTTCGGTATTTACGTACCGTCAACGTACAGAGATAGAAAATTGATTAAAAATTTTGAAAGTTGAATGGATTTAACGTTCGCTCACCGTTGAAGGCTGTATTATCGACGAAACCGAGAATCATTCTTTTAGGTAATTGCCCGAGAATCACATTTTCCAAAGAATCGCCGATTATGCCGCTGTGCATAGTAAAAGTTTTTACTTCTACACGCGTGCTGTATTCTGTTGCCGATGCGTTCATGAGACAGAACCCGGGTTTCAAGCGCACAAGTCTCAATCGCACTTCGACACCGTTTATGAGAAAACGATCTTGATTCATAATATCGCAGTGGAGATGTCCTAGAAGATCGTATTGCCTGCCTTCCGACAGACATGCCTGCCTAGCTACGAGCCCGGCATTCTTAGGGTTAGTAGCGCTGGGCTGCTCGTCCATATGGCCTGCAGTGTCAAACGACCACATGGCCGTAGATAGATGAGAATGCTTTGCCACGGGGCCGTAATTCAAAAGAGTTTCGAGATACGCACGGTACCGGTACGCTTTATTGGGTGGTGAGACGAATTTTTGATTCAAGTAAACGTCAACTTGGTTGAATATCGAGTGTAGAAAGTTGTTGACGGGGGGTACTTGTTTGTCGGTGCTCGCCGTTACAGGGGTTATCTGGACATTCACTTTTATCATTGTGTGGGCGAGATCTAAATAATCCTCGTTTTGAGAATTTATGCAAAACTCTGTCGGACTCTCGTCGCTCAACGACGAAACGGGTTTGTTAAATACCCATCTGCTCGATTCTATGGCCGTTTGCGTGGGGGTTAGGGAAAACAGATCGAGCTCGGTCTTGAGGCAAGCCTCCGAATGGCCATGTAAAAACGACATTGTCACAGTTAACACTCAATTATCCAAAAATATCACGCGTTTTAGTTTTTCTTGCCTTCTTCCTCCACTTTTGATTATTTTTCGTTGCTTTCTTACTATTGCGTTTTCGAGTCAATCGCTTCAACGGTTTTATGCGTCGTTTTGTTACACGTTTCTTGATTTTTCTTTTTTGTCCAGATGTATTACGCTTCTTGCGACGCGGTGAAACGATGCGCCGCGGGGCGAGAGCGAATGGAGACTGAAGCAAACTCGTCGCGCGCAGACGTTTATACTCTGATCCTTGCATCATTTTTGATAATTTTTCGGTAGCTTTCATCTTTAGGTTATTTCCAGACTTACTAGCGCGTTTCCGAAGCGAATCTTTGAACGATATGTTTCACCCATATCCTCGAGAACGTTAACGCCGGTGCGTAAAGCCTCATTACCGATGGCTCGAGCTCCCTTAGCGAGGAATGGTAATGCACTTCGAAATATTCCAGAAAACCACGAGCCTAGACCATGGCCTCGCATGCTGGGCGAGCCAACGTATACGTGATTGATTCCGCGGCCTCCGTAGCCCGACTGATCGTAAACTGTGTAAAAACTCATTTTTTTAAATCACTCTGACCGTTGCTTTTTTAAAGTGTAGCGTAATAGTCAACGTCCCAAACTCGAATGTTTTCGGTTTGCCGAGGTTATTCCTTATATCTATGTTGACCGTTTGAAATCTGTTTACGAGCACAGGAACGTAATATACAGGGTAGAAACTTTTCACCATAGTACTGCCGAACTGAAATCTTTTCGCCTCCACAAAAGTGTCGCCAACTATGCAGGGTTCACATATATTGCTATACACAAACATTTGATCCGGAACTGTTCTGGAAATACTCGCAGACTGTGTACCAACGAAACGTATTTAATAATTGTCAATCTGCTCGCTCATATCTGTGGGTTCTATACCAAACTCGAATCCGAGTACGCGCTGTACGGGGAGAGATAGTTCGGGTGTTTTACACATTTTCGTATGCCCATCTTTTGTGAGTAATAATTTCATGCAAAGTTTATCTTTACTCGTCAATACGAGAGTCTCGTTTATTGTGTCGACAAGACTTCGTATGTTAAGGTAGATACCGTGCTGAAAGTATCGAGGCTCCTCCTTCTCGCTCGTCTTGAGAGAGCACTCTTCGTGCCGCAGATGCAGCGTTGTGCATCGAATGTGTATTTCCGATATGCCTACGACCCACCGCCCGTAGAGTTGGATCTCTTTGGGTAGGCGAGTCGAAAAGCAGGTAGTCGTATTATTTGGAAAATACTTTGCACTGCTGTTGCTCGGGAGAACTAGCGTGAAATTTGTATGATACATTTTTTTTAAATATTTTTCAAGTCTGTAGCTGGTATCCACGAGTTGAATTTATCCGAATATCCAACCCAACTTACGAAATATTGTTTATTTCTGCAACGTCTTTCGAACGCAAAAAATTTTGTCATTTTATACTCGCGCTCCTCGGCACCGTTTATGTACAGCAGATAATTCTTCCGGATAAAGAAACCTCTAGATCCTGCCTTGTAAATTGGACGATTTTGTAGATATAAACCTTGCCGCCTCAAAACTTTTTGTATTTATTTTAAACATTCTTCGCTCCAAATTTTTCAGCATCTTTCCTCGAAAATATTTTTTTGTCTCGACTTATACGCACGTGTGCACGCTACTTTATATTTTTGATTTTTTTTTCGACGAGGCGGTTTTCGTAGCGCGCGTGCACTAAATTGTTTCGGGCTTTGTGTGCGTTAATCAGTCACACTCGCCAGTTTTCCAGTTTAATCGTAGAATAGCAAGTATTGTTTTGTAACCGTCAACCATTAATTTGTAAAAAGTCAATATATCGCTTTTGTTATCTTGTACGTAAAATATCTGAACATGCGTTCCTTCAGAGTTTTATTGAAACGCTCGACAACCGCGGCTTTTCCATCGGGGTTGCTTACAGTTCGAAAATGTATGTCCTTGTCTTTGAGAAAATTTTGAAACGTTTTTCCGATAAATCGTTTTTGAGAATTTTTCTGAAAGCGTTTGTAACTTCGAGCGCTGTTTTGTCACGAAGAGGTTGAACCCACACAAATTTAGACAAAACATCTATTACAACGATTATGTAGCCTATTCCGTCGTTGTGATTTTTTATAGAGGTAAGCTGCATGAGATCGGCCTCCAAAACTTGGTCTATATCTTCCACATTGTAAAATAATCGTGGAAATTTTCGTCGTATAGTTTTGTGTAGAGTGTAAGCGTCGTGTTTCGTAAACCACTTTTCAATTTTATCGGGATAAATTTTATTTTTATTTTTACGAATAAAAATTCCTTGCACCAGAAAATGCTGTTGCTTTCATCGCATCAAAATATTGTTTTTTCAAACGTTTATTCACGGATTTTTTAACCATCGGTTTTTAGGTGTAGAAGTGGAAGGCACTTTTCACGTCGGTCTAAGCGTAATCTTTGAATTCATAAGACGATCTAAATCACTTTCGTTGAAACGTTTTTTCGGTGTCTTGAAATCGTCCCTCGCTTCGTCGTCGTCTTCGTCGTCGATGCTGAATTTTCTCCAGTCTCTGCTATGGAGAAAAAGAGGAGAGCATTACGATGGTTGGGTGGAACAACCCCGTAACTCGGGAGTTGCTTGGAGAACCCCGTAACTCAAGAGTATCTTGGAAAACCCCATAACTCACAAGCGCATTTTCGTTTCTAAAATTTTGTAGTGACAGCCCTGCGGAAAATTGAAAAATGCAATTCTAATTTTAAAAAAAGAGTCAAAAAATTCGAAAAATTTCTGAAAAATTCTACTAAAATACTACATATATTCTATTGTTGTAAACTTTAAAATTTATTCAATAATCCACAAATCAGGGTTTCCTAAAAATTCTTCTGGCACCTTGATATCGCGAAGTAATTTAGCAAACTCTTTTCTACCGATGGCTTTGATTTTTTTCCGCGAGCACGCAGCGTCGTTCATCAAGTCGATAATGTTTGAATTTTGAATGGTCTCGCCGTCGATAGATACGACACCAGTGGCACTCCAGGTTATGCGATCGCCGCGGGCCTTCAACTGTTGCAAAACAACTGCGTGATTCTCTTGCAAACCGTCGGAACGCTTTGAATAATCAACTCGTCCGATAATCCCTCCGAGTCTGCAGCTTCCACAGCCAGAGTGGCGTTGCGTTTTTCTTCTACAAAGAATAAATATCGACGTAAAACACTCAAATAATCTTGCTCGTTTGCGTACGTTCTCGAATCGAGAATTTTTCTCATTTCATCGTCCAAACGTGTGAGATGATTTCCTGTAGTCTGGGTAGACCTAAGCGCAGCGGGGGTGCTGCTAGTGTCTATAGGGTCGGACGAAGGAGCCTCCGCTACCGACACAGTATGGAGTGCGCTGGCCTCTCTTTGTATTCTCTCGAGCTGCTCCTTTGGTATTAATACTATTTTCTTTATACTCAACATTATAAATAATTTTAACGGAACATTGACAGTACACCCTCTAGTATCGGTGACAATAAGAATGGAAGAAAACTGCCACCTTTTTGCACAATGACGCGTTTTTTACTTTTCCACGAGTTTTTATTTTTTGCTTTAGAGGCAAGTTTTCTTAAAATGATTTTGTGTTTTTTCTGTTTACTATTTTGATGATTTTTCAACGGCACTGTACCGTGCAAAACGCTTAACGCACATTCGCAAATGTATTTAATTAATTTTTTATCGGCGACTTTTAAAAGAGCTATACGTTGATTTTTATCCGAATGTCTGAGAGCGTCCAATAGTGCGATATATTTTTTTTCAAACGGTGGTTTACTATTATCCGAGCCGTCTGTAGACGACGATGTGCGCCTCGGCATGGTTCTTTCAGGACTGAAGAATACCGCCCCGCGTTTGGCTATTTTACATTAAATAGATTGTTCGAGAGAGCTAGTCGTATACTTTGGTGAGTAATACTTGGTGCTCGTCGTCGGGAAAATGGTCGTTCTGAAGCGAAACTCATCCGGCGTGCTCTGTTTGCAGTCAATCATCAAGTAGCCAAAAGGTTTCGTAGTTGCATCTTGATACGCCTCTTTTAAAAACTTTGGGTCTTCGGGGTAGACTTGGCGAGCCAGATGTCGGATCTGTGCGCGGCCTCGAGGATTTTTAAACAGTACAATGTACGAGGCGTTGAGACTTATATCTCGAGCATGCGTTCCCTTGTGAAACAGATTCTGTGTTATAAAAAATACCGATATTCCCTTGTGATGCGAGCCTTTCGTAAAGAGATCCACGATGACGTGATTCGAAGCTTCGCGCATCAAGTCGTCGATTATCAATAACTTTTACAGATGCGGATCGTTTGAATAGTCCTCGGGATTTGGTAGGCCTTGGCGAAACTCTATAGTTTTACCATTATTAAAAAATTTTCGCTCTTGTAACCGTCTTGCCACTCTGCATAGTAGAACAAAATTCTATCAAATTTTATGTTGGCCATCTGATCGAGAAAATTTAAAAAACGTTTTATAAAAGAGAATTTTCCACAAGACCTTGGACCGCATATTATACTCGTCCAAGGATGAGACCAACGAGTATCCATGTTGGCGACGATGATTCTACTGCAACAGCGAAATTTAAACTAAATTAATTTTTCCGAATCAAGCATATTTAGTCGACGGCGGCGGCGGCGGCGGCGGTACGAGGACAAGCTGCTGAGCTGGGCGCGGCGAGCGGCGCTTGTTTTGCTAGCGTAGAAATTTAAAAAAGGCTAGTAGCGGTCTGTTTTGAAGCTACGTTAGTCGCTAGTGGTGCTAGTGTCGAGCCACGTGCCTCACCCCCCCCACTCTTTTAGCGGGGGCTTGTAACTCGAAATGACTGCATTTCGAGTTACAAGCCCCCGCTAAAAGCAGCGCTGGCTACCCTCGACAGTTCCCCACCGCTCGTGAAAAAAATGGCTTCCCTCTTTCTTCTCGACATAGGTTATCGTAACATCGATACACTTTTACATCAAGACAAGGATCTACGGCTTTCTTGTTTCAATACACCCTCGTCCTTTTACATGCAATTTATCGAAGAGGATGATAGGTACGCACGGCTAGAGGCTGATATGACAGACTTCTTCAACATTTTACCCATGTACTACTATTGCCCAGTTACGGGGATGTTACAAACAGAAGATACAGGTGTTCCCCTCATAAATAAATTATCAAGACATGAATTAAAGGTAAAAAATTAAAACTGCAACTTTTACAACAATTCATTATCGCGTGAAAAAATAATTTTCATGTTTTTTTTATGTAGCCAAAGATGATGATTGCTTTACGAGTAGATGGAAAACCAGTGCGCTACATAGTAAACAAGATACACGCAAGTGTCTGGCTTTCGATACGGGAGAGCATTACGAGATCTCGAGTTTACACGAAACGATGGGTATATACGAACTTGAAGAAGAATTTCTGACACTGCCGCCCCGAGCCGTCTTGTGTGCTCTAGACTGTACTGGGCCCCATGCTGCGCACGGCGGGCGTTGCACCGACACTGCGTGCAAGATATTCAAGCGCGTTACGGGCGGCTACAGTCTTCGTGGCATTTTCACTAATAAAGGCTTCTTACCGAATTCTGCCTACATCTTGCTTGTCAGCATAGGTCTCTGCTGTGCACGTGAATCTCATCTTACCTGCTTTCAATGTCGCTGTGCACGACGCTCGAGGCCTTCGCCACCCAATTTTTACGCGCGACAAACCATTGAATACTGTAGATATTTTAGATGTAGAATATATGGAAGAACAACAGCAACAACAACAAATTTATTAGTGTGTATATTTGTAAATGAATCAAAGGCAGTAAATAGAAAAATATTATTTTTTAATAAAATGTAATTAGTAAATAAACTTTTGTACATAAAAATAGTTTGTATTAATCATCAATCTCATTATATGTAGTTTTAAATTCAAACTTTTTTTACTCTGCCTAACTTTTTCGAAAATATCCATTACATCCTCAAACTTTAATTCTTTATCGAATCTAACAGACACCCACATTTTACCATTTACAAAACTCGGACAATTAACAGTCATCCCAATTTTATCTGTTGGTTTTTTAGCATATTTTTTTAAATGCTCTACAATCTCCTGAAAAGCTTGATCTATCCATTCGCTAGGGTCGACGTTAAGTGGTAGCGGTTTAAATTTAAACACTGTTATGCGGTCTTGCACCTTCATATCATCGCTTTTCTGTATCACATTGTCATTGACAACGCGAATAGCGTTCTTATCCGCATCGTCTGAAAAATAGTAAAAGCAAAATGCTCTTTTTTTATACAAATTTATTTCAGTACAAAATATATTTAAATCAAACATACAATTTTTTACATTAAAAATAAGAAAACAGATTTGAACCATCTCTTTCGCAAAACAATCGAACATTTTTTCTCTTCATTTACAGATACAATTTCATGAATCGCCGTTCGTCGCAACGCATTGCTTTTTACTATCAATTGATTGTTTACATTATTAAAATTTTTCGCATTATAATTTTCGACCATTTGCAGAACAGTATTAAAATGAATGATTTCGCTTGTCAGATAGTTTTGTCTGAAACCCTTAATTTTACATACATCGTGAACCGAACCATCGGCTTTACGTATACGATACGCGTAAAATTTTGGGCCTCCCGAGACAAAGCATTCGATATAAGCTCCCGGACAATAGTCTTCCAATTCGTTCGTAAGCTGATCAAGATACGGCCCCGTCGGAGGCTCGTACGACCCATCGCATTTAGTCGTATGTATGATTGAATCGATGTCATAATACAATACACGTGTTCCTAACTTGTATAGATACGAGTACAATGTTAATCGCGCCTGCGCTTTAGTATACGCAGCAACGATTACGCTCGTGCATGGTGAGTTTGACTCCACCTCATCGATGTATTTCCAATTTATATAAAAAGTATTCTCACTTGCCCATTCGAGTGCCTCGACAACAATGTCGGGGTCGGTAATAAATTTTGACAGTTCTTCACGCCCCCGAACTATACTAGTCTGAGACAGATTGCCTCTCTGACCGAATTTACCCCAAAGCGTATTTAAACATAATTTTGCAACAGCGCGTAGCCCCGAATTTTTCTCTATTTTATTCAAATCTAATTTAATGCCCTCCTCGCGCTCGTAGTCGTCAACGTACTGCCTTTTGTCCGCATCGGTCACGACGTTCGCGGGGAAGCCCGAGCTCTCTTGTTTAATTTTTAAAAACGTATTTATATAACCGGTAAATAAATCGCCAGTGCCTGTATCGTGGTTATACTGAGTGATGGAATACTGCCATATAACGCTTATATTCTTTAATACATAGCCATGTTCCAGCGCCTTTTTTATCTCAAGAGCGACCCACGTACCGCTCAAAATTCTATCCTTTTCGTTTTCGTGGCAACACTCGACTCTACGCAGCACGAGTGGCAGAGAGGGAAGAGCAGGCGGTTGTGCATGCGGTACGGTAACAGCGGGTGGTATAGATCCCGCGGTGGTAGGATCTCGCACTGTACGAGGCCTTCGACGTTTCGACTAAACGTTTCGAAATTTTCACCGGTGAGCTCGCGGCACATACCCGCCTTGCAGATGTACGGGTACAGAGAGCAAACGTCGACATATCGGATTTTCTGACCGGGATCTACTTTGTAAAGTTTCACGACGTTACCAGTCCAACGAAAGAGGGTTCAACGAAACATTTTTGTCGTTTAATTAGTTTTTTAAAATCTGGATTAACTACAATTGATTTTTCAAATTCACACTCCCACATATCGATAAGTATGTATCCGTATGATTTTATGCGGCGCGACATTATGACTGTGTTTTCGTATCGCTGCTCAAATGTTGTTTTATCAACGAGAGCTCGCATACGCTTATTTTTAAAACACTTTGGGCAACCATGCCAGTAGCACCCATGAAATTGATAAACCACCCCTTTCGCGTTATCTACAGACAAAAAACCGTCGACGATTGGACCCTCGATTAAACGGTATTCTCGACTTCGCCCCGCGTGTACGATTTCGCGACCGGTCCGATGCTCTTCCCACAAAAGCCACTCGCACTTTTATACACTTTTATACACTTTTTATACACTTTGAGAGTGGTTGCCGGTTCGTAAATAACCCTGCGCAAGTACAAGGCCTATTGTGTCCCTCTCTAAGAAATTCTTCCTATAGACACGAGAGCAGGCGCTTGCGAGTGTCACACTTTCCGCAAACGAATCGACATTTGCGACATTTAAAAAGATTTGACGAAATTTCATACAACCCTGGCGTAAGATGATGACGTCTTGCTGACAGTACTCGAGTAATTCTTTTTTTAAATCGAAAACAAAGTCTTCAGAAATCGAAGCATACCACTCGTAAAAGTTTGTGCGTTCTTGCAGCGTCATCGCGTCGGGGCTATAAGTTTCGGCCGGAAGGTATACACCTTTATAATTTTCGTTTTCGACGGTATTAAAACGATGCGGAAAATATCCTTTTTTCACACCTTCTGCGAGACCAAAAGTTTTGGGAAAAGATGCGAGTTTTGATGGTATATAACTGAAGGAATCTATGAAAATCGTTTTTCCTATCTGTATTCGTATTATGTTATCTCCTAAGAGTCACTGCTTAAAAAACACATGTGGGTCGCCACACACGTGTGATAATAAATCGGACGAGTTATATACGTGTGTGTATATGAGTTGTGCAACGGTTGGAGGATGGGGGTGGGGCCAGATGTCGTGATTTAAAACAGAAACACGCTCAAGGGTTTTTCCAATGCATACGCGCTTTCCTCAGGAAAAGCGTTACTTTACAGCTAACTGTCGAAGCGATCTCATTAAAAAAGTATACACGCTTCTGGAATGAATTAGTCATGGCGCAGGAAATGTTGAAAAGAAAGAACGAAGATTTTGAAAACGACGATGGAAATAAGAAAATAACCATGACACGTAATAGAGAAATAAAATCAGCGATAGTCGGATTGTTAACAACAGTGTATTCGTTAAATAAGTCTGGTTCAAAAAAAATTAGTGTGAGCTTAGTGTACGATGAAGAAGATGATGTTTTCAAGCCATCGATTCAGTTAATAAACAATCAATTTTCTCAAAATTGCAATCGAATGTAAAGAAGCTAACAAATATGTGGAATGAAAATGGTTTTTTTGGTAAAAAATATAAAAAACAGTTTTTCACACAAACTGATACATGTCTACCAAAAGCGTACGGTTTACCAAAAATTCGCAAGAAAGACCAACCTCTAAGACCTATTATTTCAACAATAGGCTCACCTACATATTTTTTATCAAAATATTTATTTAAAATCTTACAAAATAGTATTAAAAAACCTCGTTCATACATAAAAAATAGTTATGATTTTATAGAAAAAATTTAAAATGTAAACATTCCGAATGACCACTGTATTGTCAGCTTAGACGTAAAATCGTTATATACAAATATTGATAAAACACTAGTCATGCAGAGTATTGAAAAAAGATACATACAATTAGCGAGAAAGTTTGAAATTCCACTTGACGAGATTTTAGATGCTTGTAGTCTACTTATGGATAATACATACTTCCAATTCAATGGTAAATTTTATAAACAACTTTTTGGTACACCTAAGGGCTCCCCGATTTCGGAATTATTCGCTGACATTGTTATGGATGATCTCGAAACGGAGTGCATTTCAAAATTAACTTATCAACCTGTGTTCTTTTTCCGTTACGTCGACGATATCATTACTTGTATTCCGAAAGGAAAAGTAGATGAAACGTTAAAAATATTTAATTCGTATAATAGGAGACTCCAATTTACACATGAAATGGAAGTGAACAAATCCATAAGTTTTTTGGATGTATTATTGATTAATGAAACACATAAAATAAAAACTGATTTAATTCGCAACACCCGATAAGTCAAAAAATTGCCATGGTGTATAAGCTAGTTGACAGGGCGGTGAAGTTATCGGATAAATGTTTTCATCAGAAAAACATTGATATTGTAAAATGTCTATTATTCGATAATAATTACCCCTCTGTTTTCGTTGAAAAATACGTCAAAAAACGATTATCTGCAATCAGAATGATTAAAAAACCAGAGCAATGTACGAAAAACAATACATATAACAATCACATTAGCACACCATACATCGATGGTTTCTATGAGCGGGTGCGACATTCATTTAAGAAAAACAACATTGCGACCATTCCAAAAATACACAGTAATATGTGCAATATTATTGTGAAAGGAAAGGATAAAAAAGAGAAACACCTAGAGAAAAATGTTTATAAACTTGGATGTAACGATTGCACGGCTACATATGTGGGCCAAACAAAAAGAAATGTGTGTAAACGTATTGAAGAACATAGAAAATCTAAGCACAGTGTCATTTCCGAGCATAGTAAAAAATACAATCATACTTTTAATTTTGAAGGATTTAAAATAAAAGACAAAGAAAACAATTTAAATAAAAGATTGATCTCGGAAATGATGCATATACATTTGCAAGATAATGGTATCAATAAGAAAGAGGATACCCAGAAACTCAATAACGTGTAAACACATTTAATATACCAGCTTAAGATTTAAAATCAAATTTGTATACATCGAAAGGATGAGGTGATGCGTGACGTCATATGTAAACAAACCGCGCGAAAGACCTTTCGCACTATATAAGCGACGATTGCCGGCTACTTCCTCACTTCCGAGACAGTAGCTGACAAAGTGTATAAATAATAGCTGTGTCACTCGGTCTCTCTCTTCTCCCGCTGTTAACTAGCCGGGGGAAAGGATTATCGAGATGTACACAAATCAAATGTGCTCCAATATGTAAGTTTCAAAAATATCGCCTTTTCTATGTAATACTCTGTTCATTTTAAAGTCTGTATGTTTATTGTAATAAAAAAAAATTTTTGACAGTTTCCTGATGAGGGCGACAATGATCGCCGAAACGTCGTTTCTTAAAAGAAAGGAGTTTCAATTTTTTTTAAACCCTTTCTAAACCATTGCCTCGGAGAGATCGATAATAACAACAAAAGAATTATATCTGAAAAAAATATGTAAAACGATTGTAAACTAAACAACACTTTTTTCTTGAATAAACGAAATTTTGTAAAAAAATATTCATTCTATCTCAATATTTACACCACCCAAAAATTCCTCTCCTATATGTTAGTCAAATGCTCTCGATATACGAAAATCATCCTGAAAAGGCTGGGTCTGCTCGACACATGCGCGCTCCTTTTCGCACTCTTCCTGGCGGCATAGAATTTCCTCTCGTATATATTAGTCAAATGCTCTCGATATACGAAAATCATCCTGAAAAGGCTGGGTCTGCTCGACACATGCGCGCACCTTTTCGCAGCCCTTTTCGCGCTCTTCCTGGACGACGGTCTGCTCAACACGTGTAAGTTCCCCACTCCTACGGTTTTGCTCTAGTTTGAGACTTTTCGCAAACGGAAAATCTGCGACACCCCAGTTTCTGTCTCGTCGTTCAAGTGTGAGGATCCATTTTAAGTGTGCAACATGTACCGTACAGTTGAGAAGAAAACAGCCATTTGTGTGGGTATTTTTTAATAGTGTAATTTTTTTTATTAGTGTATGTATGACGTAGCTCATACTCGACATTTTATTTTTTCAGTTCGAGCTCTGGAAGCACACCAGAGCTGTAAGAAGAGCGCGTCGCGAGGGGCGACCGTTACCGGAGGAGCCGCCGGTGAGGGAGCGGACGTGGAGCCGTATAAGCGTAAGTTAATGATAAAAGTAATGATAAAGTTAATGATAAAAAAAACTACAAACGAAAAACAAGAAAAGAATGCATTTTTGAACTTTATTTTGCAATAATGACTATGTTCCAGGGCAGCTACGCGAAGGCGAAAAGGCGATCTACAAGACAGACTACCGAGAGCAAAACTACTGTCACATGAAAAAATATACCATGGTACGTTGGGACAGTCGATCAGCAATACGACAACCGATAGTGACAAATCCAACTAACACACAAGCGAACACATCACAGGTAAAAGAATGGCAACCCCAATTACGACAGACAATATCAACGGCAAGTTACTTACTGCCAATAGAACATCAGTCAATCGTTGCCAACAAGCAACTAGTATGTGCACCAACAAACGGCTACAGTAGTACAATTATCGATGCCACTGAAGAAAAAAAAATCAGTAGACAGCTTCTTAACTAATAATCTGCCATGTTTAGAGATAGAAGTAGACAACACATCAGCGTTAAAGATCACGTCAGTCATTTAAAATTATTCCGGAATTTGAAAATCGCATACTCAGGTTCATCTAAGGAAGATTCAGAGGATCACGGGCGGAAACTAGCCAGCATCAAAGAAAGCATCAGTAAACCAGGAAAGGCCATGTTAAACCTGGTTCCATACACTTGAACTGGTAAGGCACATATCGATGGCTGAGATTAAAAGGCTGCTTATTCAGAGTCCGCTTGAAGACGCTGCTTATTCAGAGTCCGGTTGAAGAAGCTGTTTATTCAGAGTCCGGTTGAAGAAGCTGCTTATTCAGAGTCCGCTTGAAGAAGCTGCTTATTCAAAATGACATTTTTTTTTTAATTTTGAGTGGCAACCCTGCGAGAATTTAAAATCTGCTTTACGGCGGAAATGAGCAGTGAAAAAAATCGGAAAAATTCGGAAACATTCGGGAAAAATTCGTAAAAATCGAGAAAAAGTAGAAAATTGTAAATATGCGTAAACATCGGAGAAAATTCGTAAAAATCGTAAACAATTCGTAAAAATCGAAGAAAATTCTGAAAAATCGTAAAAAATTCGGAAAAATCGTAAAAATTAGAAAATCATAAAAATGCGTAAAAATCGGAGAAAATTCGTAAAAATCGTAAACAATTCGTAAAAGTCGGAGAAAACTCCGAAAAATCGTAAAAAATTCGGAAAAATCGTAAAAAATTAGAAAATCGTAAAAATAATAAACAATTCGTAAAATTCGAAGAAAATTCGTAAAAACCCTGGAGGAAATCCATATCATTTAAAAGCTATTAAAACCCTTGTTTTGTTAGGAATGGGCCAAATATGGAACCATTTTTCGCCTTGCGATGAAACGCTTTTTCGAACCTTTCTAAGCCATTTTTTAGAATGAAAATGGACGAAAATATTATGATACCATATTACGAGGTATTCTCAAGCTTGCAAACATGCCTATAAAAAATGACCAGTAAATCGCTATGAAAACAGTATTTAACACAGTATTTAACAAGGCCAGTCAAATTAAGCTGAAAACTGAATTTTTTTGCAAAAATTCTAAAAAGCAATTTTATTGGCTTAAACCACTCGGAAGAGTGTGTACATTAATAATCCGAATCTGCAAACAGCTGAATTTGTACAGCAAATTCGCTATCAACAATTAAAGTCGGAATTTCGCATTTTTTTTTTGGTTTTTCCTCTGCGTATTGAAAAGTATTGATGTCAGAGAAAAAAGTTTCAAATAAAAGTTGTTTCTTATGAAATTTTGCCCATAAATGTCAGCGTGGCATATGTCTATCTCTAATAGTTTAGTTGTAAATTGGCAATGAACGCGAATTCATGTTGAGGCCGAGGAAAAGCTACTCCAGGAGATCGACAGACTTCCATCCCACAGCAGCGCTAGTACTGTCTCCGCCGAGCAGGAAGTCGATTCCACGATGACTGGC
Organism: Philotrypesis tridentata; assembly: GCA_018906965.1. Lineage (NCBI taxonomy): Eukaryota > Metazoa > Arthropoda > Insecta > Hymenoptera > Pteromalidae > Philotrypesis > Philotrypesis tridentata. The sequence continues at coordinate 30,395 of JACCIB010000287.1, forward strand.
CATAACTGGCTGGGGGATGGTTGACTGAGACGTACCGTGCCGACCACTGCCCGTTTAACCCGAATAGCCTATTCTCGGGGCAGCAGGGCCGTCACAACGAGCAGATCCGACAGCCCGAACCCGATCCCTATCGGCCAGGCTGGAACCGCCTAACTCTGCCGCGAACAGACAGAACAGCCAGGCTTAGCCAGACGAGACCGGGGAAAACCCCGCGCGTCCAATTTGTTCCAATACAGGGGGACACGACACCAGCAGACCATCTGCTCGCCTGGGACCTCGGCTGCGAGCTGGATCTTCTGCGTCCGAATACCCCAGCACCCCGAGAAGAAGGAGGACCCATTACCGAAGCCGCAGCAGATCTCGAAGATAAAGAGGACCCCGACAGCTCACAGTGAATGACGTGTTTTCCACGGTCGAGCTAATACCTAGACGAGCAAGGTGCGCGGTCACTCCTCCCCCCACCCTCCCCCAGGATCTCTGACTAGCCAAGGACCAGCCGCAGACGTCCCCAGCACCGTTAGCGAGCGGTACAGGGCGGCACAGCTGCCGATAAGGAGGTCAGGCCTACGATTCGGAGACCTACGGGTGATCCCGACAGAGGCTGACATCGATCCCCCTCCATACAGCTGTTTCAACTATTGGAGGTCGGGACATCAGAGTGGCAGCTGTCCGAATGCACCCCGATTCCCTTACAGAAAGGCCCTTGGCAGAAAGGGAGTCGACAACAGCCAGAGGTCGAGGTCGGTGTAGCGCCAGCGTGCCACATCGACCGTTACCTCCAGTCAGACGACCCGAGCCCCAGATGTTCGCCGCTGCGCCAGCCCATCACCGCGGAGGGATACGATAGATGGCCACCGCAGGGTTAGCTTCAAGGAAGCGAGACCATCCTCCCTACCATCCCAGCAGAACGAGACGACAACAGCGGCCACCACTACCCAGGACAACGGGCCTTCGTCCCCCAAGAGGTCCAGGAAAACCTCTCCCTCACCACTACTACCACTAAGGACGGACGAAATCAAGGAGAGGCCACCCCAGGACGTAACTGAGACGCTGGAGCTCCTCCGGGAAATCAGAGAGCTTCCTGAGAATCTGAAAAAGACGATCCTCAGGACGGTGCTCTGGGTACCCAAGGACGATCCTAACAAGGGATGAGCAGAGACAAACAGCCAGATCTAAACAGGTGGTAAAATTGAAAAGCGGTGAGTTCAAAAAATTTTTTCTTCTCTCCCGTAACTACTCAGCTTCCGCTGGTTTACTGTTTCGCGAAGATACAGCTACGCTCTCCTCTCTTTACTAATGTATTTTCTCTCTTTATTTCTTCCTAGCATACTCTATAAATGTCCGGAAACAGTGTGTCCAGACCGAGCCCTTTTCTTTTCAAGCTTCATAAAACAGCACAAGTTCGTCTGGGTACCACCGGAGCCGTGTAATAAAAGGTACAAAATCTTATACCCGGTGGCGTTCATAGGAACGAGCGCCTTTGAAGGAGGACAGAGAGGGCAGATTACGTAGAGTGGAAAGGAGTAGGGAGTTCCAAAAGCGGGCACCCTGAGTTTGAAAGGCTTTTGCCCCCATCTCAGTGCTCATCAGAGGAACATCCAGCTCAGCTGGAATATCTCTACCAGTAGGTCGAAACTCGTGCTTCCTAAACATGGCGACGAGGTAACCAGGCTCACGCAATGTACTTACCTTATAAAGTAATATTGCCTGAAAATAAAGCCTGCGTGAATCCGTAAGCATCCAGCCCAGACTACTACGGTAGGGGGAAATATGAGCATCCCTCCTCAACCCTCAAACCTCAATGTACATCACACTTGAATTCTCAGTCGACACACCAATTCTGTCCAGATACACCACAGTACAATAGTCCAGATGGGATGGGACTAGTGACTCAACTAGCCTTCTGCGAAGAGCCTCAGTGGTACAATCCATGATAAACCGCAAGCTACACAAGGCTTTATTTACTTTCTTTGCAATAGAATCAACTTACAGCCTACATGAAAACTTACTGTCAAGAGTAACATTCAGGCTCATGACCATTTCTTCCAAAGGGACGATCACACCGATCGGCAGCCCAACTTTCAGCAAGCCCCAAGACAGGATGTCACTTACGTTCTTTTTGGAAACAAAGAATATTACCTTGGCCTTGAAGGGGTTGAGGCGCAGATCGGAGTTCTCCACCCAATCGGAGACCGGAAGAGCAGCTTCTGCTAGACGAGTCATGCTCTCCATGAATTTATCTTTGGTAGTGTGCAGATAAACTTGGAGATCGTCAGCGTAAAAAAGATGTTTAACTGTATGTCTGTTTAGTAAGTCCTGGAAGTCGTTTACGTACAGACTGAAGAGAAGAGGACCCAGAACAGAATCCTCTAGCATTCCTTGATTGGTTTCTAACTAATCAACACGAACATTTTTCCCAGATACAACCGTCTGAGTGCGGCCTTGCAAATAGAATTTGATCCACGGAGAGGCATCCTTGAGAAACCCGTCCCCCTCTGCTTGGCCAATAACTTGGTTGATGAGATGGTGTCGAACGCCTTGCTGAAGTCAAACAACAGCAAGAGCGTCACCGCCCGATTGTTAATGACCATACGAACGTCATCAGTCAGATTAATTAAAGCTGTCTGCGTACTGTGGTGCTTCCTAAATCCAGCCTGGAGGGAATGTAAAATACTATTTTTATTTACATACTCCGTGATTTGGGTGTGGGCAACATTCTCAAGTACCTTCGAGAGGAAGCAGAGAAGTGCTATAGGTCGAAAATCCGTGACATCAGACGGAGCCCTTCTGTTTTTCAAAGCGATTAAATTCTGTTTTTCACAAGATCCTGTTGGTGGACACCAGGAAGCGAGGAAAAGGTCGGTGAGTCGTTCCGTTAGTAAGCTAAGTTTTGCTCGCGGGCGCTAGCGCGCATTTCCACGCGTGGCTTCTGGTTATCTGTGGATGTCTCTTTTTCGTTAAGTGCGGTTATTTCATAGTGCGAATCAGTGCGTGAACGGTGTGTACACAGCTGTTAAATATATTCTGCACGTGTGACACAATTTTTGCGCCCTCGTTGTAGGTTTCACGTTCCATAATGGCTGTTGTCGCCGCCAGCTGAGCATATGCGAATCGGCCGTCATCGGTTTCCGTGACTGTCACACTGAGGTAGACTCTCGGGCTGTATGTCGAAAGGGATCCTTATGAATAGCTAGTGAAAGTGTTTTATTTTCTTGGTTCAAAAATCGAAGAAATTTTCTACAGAATATTCAGTTTATATAAGGAAAACATTTTCTTGTATAGTGACAAGCTAGTGAAGTGTTAAGAATATGGGTGGTTATATGCCATACATCATTGGTGAATATTGTATTTTGTATATATACTAGACAAGAGCTGGAATATCTATCAAGTTTAGACCAGCAAAAAGAAGGTTCCTGTGACAAAGTGAAATTAATGAAGTGGAAAAATATATTAAATCAAGAATTTTTTATAAAAAATGCCGGAAGATCTCAATTGACAAGAATAATAAATGTATTCATTTAATAATGGATCACTAATCATATGAACTTTAACTTTTATCCAGTGTAATCAAATTTCATGTTTAAAGTGTTTCTGACGTAATATTTATTGTGGTTACGTATTGATAAATTATTTATAAGATATGCAGGACGAACTCAATTGACAAGAACAATAAACATTACACTTACGAAATGAAATTAGTGAAGTGAAAAAAAATTTTGAATCAAGAATCATTTATAAGAAATACCGGAAGAACAAAATTTACAAGAATAATAAATCTATCGATTCAATAATGAATCAATAAATATATGAACTTTAACCACTTTTATCCAGTGTAATCAAATTTCAGGTTTAAATTGTTTCTGACGTAACCTTTATTATGGTTACGTATTCCGAAATTATTTATAAGAGATGCCGGATGAACTCAATTGACAAGAATAATAAAAATAAACCTTTTAAGGGGTAAGGCTGGCAAGCATAAGGTCGTTTCATCCTATATAAGAATTATAGAATAATTTTATAACTTTTGATAACCTTAATGTCACAAAAATTCTAAGAATTTACTCTGTCTATACGGTTATTTCATTGTTTTAATCAAAGTTAATTTTCGAACTCTCAATTTGGAACCCTAGTATGTTAAAAATTCAAATCTATCTATCTATGAAAATATTAACGCGTAAACATCTTCACGTTAAGAGTCTGTTGGTCAGACTACTATCTATTTAGTGTTACTTCTCCTATACCTTCGATTTTACATAAATTTCAATTTTAATTTTACCACAAGAAAGTTATGATATCAATAAATAAATTGCAAGTTCTTTGAAATAAATAAATAAACGTTTAAATGGGGGATTATTATAATTATATATGTATTTATATAAAGAAATGACCAAATTGCAGTATGTGAAAAAGTACAGTCGGGTACAATTAAAACTTTGTACAATTGGGACTGCTGCCACATTCTGCGCATTCTAGCTGACGTTTGGTGGCTGATCACGATGATGCCGTATTTACCGTGGGAGATTAGGCCACCATTCTTCCGGTAAATTGGGAGTTGCGTGATGGGTCACAAACATGCGCAGAACGTAGCGCCAATATGTTATTATTCAAAGTTTCAATTTAACCCTATGGTACACGCAATAGAATGATAAGATGTGCCCATAATATGTGGTAATACTATGTTTGTCTAAAATTATTATGTAATTTCACAAGATTGTTTCGCATCATGAAAACTTTGTCTTTTATTTATGGAAGCAACGAGCGGATGTACAATCTACTCTACTTAGTAATTCAGTTAATGTGTTGCTATCCTTATTTCATTAGAAAATCTATGTCGAGGACGATTATATACAATTATATATGAGATTTAAATTCTGTTGATTTACATTAATTTGAAAAAAACAGGAACAAATTCTATCATGTAGAACGCAATTTTTTTTACGGAAAAACTTGCCGTCCCGTCCTATCATAGATAACGATGGATACCATCTTCAAATTATGCAAGGTTAACGTAACTTGTGAATGAAACATCGTTAGAAATTCTCTTAATCGATTTTTCTTTTGTATATGTATTTAATACTGTCCTTAACCAAATTTTGAAGAATTCAATAGTAATCTTGCAATCATTCTACGCTCAATTTTTAGTTATTTGTATGTATGTTGTACAAAACTCTGTTATTATTATCGGAAGATTACAGGAAGTTGATTAAAAATAATTGTAAGTATTATTACATATTAAAAAAAATGTTATAAAATAAATTTCTATGACTTATGTTGGAAAATATATCATGCTTAAAAATTTTAAATTAATATTTATGTAGTTTACAGCCTTTAGTAGAGTAGTACCGATTATAGGATAATAAGAGGATAAATTAACTATATTAAACATTTTATGATACTGTTAATTACACTGACATTTAGTAGTTTATCGATTATCTATGATAGGATGTGACGCCAAGTTTTTCCGTAAAAAAAATTGCGTTCTACATGATAGACTTTGTTCCTGTTTTATTTTAAATGAATGTAAATCAACAGAATTTAAATTCCTATACCTTCGATTGTACATAAATTTCAATTTTAATTTTACCAAAAGAAAGTTGTGCTATCAATAAATAAATTGGCAAGTTCTTTTATAAAAAGCAATCGATTTGAAATAAATAAAAAAAGTGAGCTGTCTCGGGACAGCTGACAGATGTGAAACATCGACTTTGATAATTATTGAAAGAAGTTTATCGTAAATGAAGAATATTAAACAGAAATAAATGTTGTTTTACATCAACCTAAAAATTACATGTAATTGTCTTTAAATTTTATTAATTTTGATATTTCTCATCTTCGAGGCGTTCCGCGACGGCTCTTTTTTTTTTGTTGCAAAATTTTTGATTTATGACAATTAAATTGCGTCAACTAGACGAATGAAACACAAGAAAAGTTGATCACATTAACTTTTCGAAGTACACGACGCGTCTACTAGTCACATAATATAAGAAAATTTTGAAGATGCTATGTCAGTCCGGCCAGAGGTCCGACGCTTGGGTCCTGTAGGTGCATTTCGAGTGCGTTTGCGAATTCATTGCTCTATCCTTCTCTCAATTAGCAGAACATTTTTTCCGCTTTCTATTTGTATAGTATACGCGCTAAACCTGGCACACACACAGACATACACAAATGCATTCTCACTCTCTCAGAGAAAAGCCCTAAAGAGAGCGAGTAGAGGGGGAAGAGGGCTCTAGTTGCCGCCGAGATGGGCCTGCATCGCGCATCTTAGCAGAGATCTTAGAGAGTTTCCACACTGAGTGCTATGCGACATCTATTCGTGCAGTAAGAGTATATCTATATACGTGTACTCCCTTGTATATTGTGCTCCCCGTGTGGAACCTCCCTTAGAAAGTGGAGGGGGAAGCCTGCTAGCAGTCCTAGTCGTGAAGAGAGGACTTGGCACGCGACAAGCATGCTGTATGCGTAGGCGGAGTGGGGGGTTAGAACGTTTCGCCAGATGTTAGGATTTTTTTGGTCGGAATTTTCTTTTGTTTTCAAGTACGGTTTCACTCCTCGAGGCGCGCCTATAGATGTTTCACATCAATAAGCATTTAAAAGGGGGAGGATTATAAATATATATGTATTTACACTTGACCAAATTGCAGCATGTGAAAAGGTACAGTCGGGTATAATTAAAACTTTGAACAATAGGGACTGCTGACACGTTCTGCGCATAATGATCTTATATGACATTATCACATGATAAATGTGCCCATAATATGTGGTAATACCATGTTTGTCTAAAATTATTATATAATTTAACAAGATTGTTTCGCATCATGAAAACTTTTTTCATGAAACATTTTTCCGTTAAAAAAATTGCGTTCTATATGATAAAATTTGTTCCAGTTTTTTCTAAATGTATGTAAATCAACAGAATTTAAATCTCATATATAATAGTATATAATCATCCTAGATATAGATTTTTAATGAAATAAGGATAGCAACAAATTTACTGAATTATTAAGTAGAGTAGATTGTACATCCGCTCGTTGCTTGCATAAATAAAAGACAAAGTTTTCATGATGCGAAACAATCTTGTTAAATTGCATAATAATTTGAGACAAACATGATATTACCACATATTATGGGCACATTTGTCATGTGCCAGCGTTTTTCCTTTAAAAGGTTTATTTGGGGGGGGGGGGAAGATTTCACTACTTGTAAATCTTATATAATACCTAAATTAGAAAGAATCATTAACATCAACAAAATAAGTTATAAATTTAAAAAATTAATGTATATTTGCTCATTTATTATTGCAATAATAATTATATGTTCGGCACCGCCTGTACAGCAAATAGTTATTTTTGGATAATTATTATTCAAAAAAGAAATATCTAACGCGTAGTATGAGTTTTAGGGATTTTTAACGCGACATAAATAATATAGTTTATGATAAACTTGGAGATCCACGCTGAAATTTACACTATAAGCTAATATTAAATGAAAGGATGAATTCGGGACGGAGTGAGCAATTAGGTAAAGTTCAATAAAAACACAGCAATTTTGCGGTAAAAGAAAAAAGAGAAATACCCTGAGTCGGCATAAAAACCCCACGGAATTGGGGAAAAGCCAAGTCAAGGTTATTTATCTAAATTTATTCAATAATAAATGCTAAGAAATTTGAATTGTACAGTAAAAGTAATGGTAAAGTGAATTTAAGTGACCATAAGTTACTGATTAACATAGTAATAACCTATAGAGAGCTCTCTTATAGAATAATGTGTGAGGATCAGCCTCGACTTACGCATAGAAATTAATACGGTGTGCGCTCGCTAGCAACCGAAACAGTCTGCTCTGTCGGATGTTGGTTGCTGAGGGATAACGTCCAAATACACAGTGCTATACGGTGCTCCGACCTTTCGGAAACGGGTGCAGCCCTTGCACCGTCAGTCGCCACGGACAGCTTGCAAGGTAGTCGCAATTCGGATCGTTCAGAGCAGGATTGCTCAATGCAGACAGCCTAGTGTGTCTGGTTCGCAAGGCACGCACATATACAGCTTTTCACAAACAAATCACACACTGATACAAATAATCGCAAAGAAGCGCAATGTTTTGAATTAGAGGATAAAGCAGGAAGAAGCTGGAAGTATAGAAGTGCCGATGTTGACAGGAGCACGACTAAAATCCAACTGTCGAAAACTGCCGTTTCGAACAGCTTTAAATCCGAAAACAATGCAAGCTTTCTTCGGCTGTCGCCGAGCCGCCCGCCGTTGGACCGCAGCAGGCCCTCACGTGCGCTTTCCTGAAAATACTCGGCTACGAGCCGAGACACTACGAGTACCACAGAAAACCCTCTCTCTCTCTCTCTCTTTCTCTCTCTCTCACGCTTGCATCTCCTTGTATACACATTCATACATATACATATATACTAGACTGCCCCAGAACGCAAAAATTGTCCGATTTGAACGGGTCAACTTGCAGCCTTAAAGATATTGGCCTCAGACCGACGTCAGTATTTTTAAAATTTTTTTAAATTAATATTTAGAGGTACTGCGTGTTAGTCAAAGTACATAACCTATATTTGCGGAAGAGCTAGAGTACAAGTGTAGCTTATACTGCTGCAGTTATCCGTATATTAGGAAAACAATAGAATCATATATTTCCGTAAGTGAAAGTGAGGGACAGGACTCGGCCGGCTCAAAATTTTGACCTGAGGTAGGCCCGTACCCCGGTTATTTATGGCTCTCTCGAAGTAAGGGTCACAGCAAAAAATATACATATTCACTAAAAAATCAAAATTTGTTAAAAATAAAATTTTTAAATAATGAACGTTACATTCTTTGTACAGATTACAACACATTAAAAGCAAATTTTGAATCGCAAAAATCGGTCAATATTTCATAATATTTTACAATATGAAAAAAGTAAATATTGATAATATTTTACAATATGAAAAAAGTAAATATTGACCGATTTTCACCGTTCATGTTTTGTCATTATTGTTATTTAAAACTAGCGCGCCACAGTCGGTTTTCGGCCCTGCGGGCCGAAAGACCTCCGTGGCTTGCCCCGCCTTGCATCGCTCCGCGATGCAAGGCATGCAAAACGCGAAACGAAACGCGTCGAGTCTTGTTTGCGCGGTCGAGTTTGTAAAAAAAAATTTAGCTCGATTGGAGTTAATTTCGCAGAGATAATCGAGATAAACTAAAATTTTTATTTAAAAAAAAATCAGTTTTGGGGTTTTATAAAATATTGAATCATTCTAAGCGTATAATTATTCCGGTAAAAAATTGTATTTTTAAAATATCTATAACTTATATGTATAACGTTTTTCTGTAAAACATATGCGTAAAAAGTTTTATTATGAAAAACGAACTATTTTAATGTAAAAAATTCGATTTTAGCTTCTTAATTTGAACTCTAAGCATTTTCGAGTGTTCATATTAATAGGAAAAAGTTGTGTTTTTTTGAGATGTACAACATTTCCGTTTAACTTTTTTGTGTAAAATGCTTAGAATTTGAGTTATGATCAAAAAACCGTTTGTAGAATTAAGCATAAAGAGCTACCATTTCAACAATATATCGGTAATCGAGAAAAGAAAAAAAACGTTTTTTTGTACATATAAGAGTTGTATTCTCCTAAATTTTCAGCCCGATTGGTCGACAATTGGCTGAGATATCGCTGATTACAATTTTTACGATGGTGAAACTATAAGGCATTCCCGCCTTGCGGTCGTGCCTAATAAAAACATAATTTTATTATAAAATTTATTTACATACTGTTTATGAATTATTTATCATTTTTAGCAAAAAAAATGTACATCCTTCAAGACCCTCATTTAAAGGATTAAGGCAGGTCAAAATTTTAAACGTCGAAGAGCAGCCAGATGGTCGCCCGGGGATCGTCGGAGGTTCCAAGTTTTATAGTAGTTCTAAAAACTGAACGAAAAAATATTCACTTGACTCGCCCTATATTTTCTCGAAAGATTTTTATTTTGAACTGCATTTAAAGCATGAAGCAGTGGAGTTTATCACGAAAATGTCCGAAAATACGGTCCTTCTAGGCCTTATTTAAATCATGTCAAAATTTCAGCTCGCAAACAGCATATTAAGTACCTCAAATCGACAGCCGAAAATCTGGAATTTCAGGAACTTTAATATCAAATAACTCGGTTAATTATTACTTTTTTAAGAAATAAACTCGACACAGCTTTAAATACAGTTGCGGACAACAAATAGTCTTAAGCTCAACTGCTCACTACTTATACTTTACGAGATAATCCAATTTGAAGATAAATGGATAGTTTTGCGTTCAAAACATATGCAGAGACAAAATAAGACAGCGTACCTCTAAATATTAATTTAAAAAAATTTTAAAAATACTGACGTCGGTCTCAGGTCCATACCTTTAAGACTGCAAGTTGACCCGTTCAAATCGGACAATTTCTGTGTTCTGAGGCATACTAATATATACATATATACACTTATGAACAACAAACGCGAACACATGTGAAGGTTATAATCTAGCAGAAACCAACAGTAGACTAATACTTCATACCTTCGTTATAGGGATCTCTATATCCCCATAACTTGGTGCCAACCCACTTTCGTACTATAACTATGTCTAACCTGAAGTACTAATCTACTGTTGGTTTCTGCTAATTTATAACCTCCACGTGGATCTCAAAGTTTATCACAAATTATATTATTCAAATTGCGTTATAAACCCCTAAAATTCATACTACACGTGTGCAATAACGTTTAATCTAGAACTTGAAAAAAGTTTCAAGTGAAAAAATGCATTTACAGAAATGATGGTATTAGGATCAAAATACAAGCAATGGATTTCACTCTGTCACATAAGTATATTTTATTTGTGTTCAAATAAATTAACTTTATGATAATAGAACATGATTATTTAATTGTTTTAAAATAAATTATTCTTTCTCTGTTACAGGTGATCCGATGAACTTATCGTAAAAAAAATTTAGTAAGTAATATACAAAAAAATAAAAATAAAATCCATAACTTGTGTTTATTATTTCTTCGAACTTAGACGATGATAAAACAACACATTCACTAGCTTGTACATGAAAAAATAGAAACCTTCTCGCATGAAATACATGCAATTAACCTTGTCTACGTCCTATAACCTTGTCTATCCTTGTAACTTATAATTTTGACTTTCACATAAATAGTTACACTGTTGACATCATGCCTTTAGTGTCGACATTTTCAGGTAGGTCTACCTGAAAATCGTCTTGACCAATTTTGAGCTGTTCAACTTTGAATGCTTTATATGATAATTATTTTGAAATTGGTCGATACGATAAACTTGAAATTTCTCATGATATCCATCTGATTGGTATGTTTTTATGAAAACATAGTTATTTTCAATTATCAGAGTGCCCGATGTACAGGCCTTTTCCAGAATATGGGTTGAGCGTATCTTTTTACAATGGAAATACATGTTCTGATTTCTAGAAGGTAAAAAGTCCATACAAGTGGTTTAGCCCACAGCTTAGAGAGATAGTATAAAAATTTTGAAGATGGTATAGATCAGCAGTATCAAGGGGCGCGGTAGCGCCACGATGGCAAGTATATGGTACGTGAGTACGTACGCCGCCGTCGGGCGCTAGCCAGACCCTATTATACATCTCATACGCATTGTTGGAAACTCGACTTACGGTTTTCTTCACTTTGACAGTATTATTTGTCACATAGAAATACTCAAACGAAAGCCTGAGACGAAACTAACAAAATCACATCAGGATCACATTTTCTGAAAATGCTTCTATCAATAGATATTGTAAAGTGAAAGTTCGAGCCCCTCGATTCTCATCAAGAGAGAAGAATGAAAACTGAACAATTCTTCCGGTTACGTCAGCTCTACGTATTTCCGTAATAATATATAGCACACCATGCATCAATATAGATCTACTTGTACATGCTGAGCAGATGCAGACGATGTTTTACGGTGAAACATTGTTTATGTTTATAATAATCAACGTAAATATTTTAATTAATAATTTAACATATTATTATAAAATATTGTGATAGTGCGAAATATATCATAAGTTTAATATTTTAAAACAGTGTCATTTAAAAACAGTGAGAAATAAGTCAATTTCGTTCATAATGATCAACATGATTAATAGTGTATAATTAGATTAGATAAGTATTTAGTGTTATGATTGTGATTTATTAATATACAATATAAATCAAGGTTTCGTGAACTGATACTTTGTTTAAATGTTCTCTTTTCTTTTTCAGATACTTTTGGGAGGTTATATTGTCATTGAAAAAAGTTTGAATTATAAATATTTATGATCTGTATTCATTATGCTGTGAAGTAAGAATATTTATTATGTTAGCAGAATAGCTGGTTCAAGCGGAAGATTTTTATTTTGATAATAAGTAATTCATATCCTAGTGTGAAGGATTGTTTTCTTATGGAGGATCGCCTCCTTTTCTGGAGGACTATCAACCTCTTGCCGTGAATTATAAACTCTTTCTCTATCCAGATCGGATGGAATGTACCATAAAAAAATGTGTTAAAAAGTGAACTTATTATAAGTTGTATACAGAAAGTGATTGTGTTATTTTAAACGAGAATAAATTTATGAAAAGTATTATCAAAACGATTCTTACGTTTAAATGTCTAAAATTAAAATTATAATATTGAAAGTTTTGAAAAACCAAATAACGCTGCCGAGGTAAACTGTTAAACTTTCATTCATAAATAGCATAATCTTTTTTTACTACTGACGAAGAATTTACAAATGGATAGTGATAGTGTCTTTTTATATTTAAAATGTTGATATGTTGACAGGAGAGAAAAAATTATTTGAAAATGAGGATATTATTTTTAATAGAGGTGATTTTTCAACTATGTTCTCTGTGATATAAACTCTAAATTAAAACTATGTGTGAGGATTGTTTCGAATGTAATCAATTACTAAATGATTTTTAGTGTTGTATTGGTGATAATTTGTGTATTAAATTATTTGAATAGGTTATGCCGTTTAATCTGTATATTATAATAATAATACCTGTAAATTTTGTAAAAATAAGGAAAAATGTGAGACTGGTGGTTTATAGCCCACCTGTCAAATATACTTAGACCGACATTTAGTTGAGAAAATAAGGAAATAATATATTATTCTCTATAAGATCCCCTAGCTGAATTTTTTTCCCTGCATAATATATGAAATTTCTTGTATTAGTTAAACTCATTATATAAGAACTTGTGAAAGTCTCAGAATGTCACAGGCCTTGGTTTCTCTGTGATAAATAAATATAACAGCTCATTTATTAAAAAGCACAAGTTTATTAATTAAACATGACTTGTTTATCGCATCAAAAAATTTAGGTAAAACAGTGAAATATTAGCATAATTAATCAAAATTTTGTTGCACTACATTATAAAAATGCTATAGAATATCCCCATATAATCAGTTTTAACATTTATAATAATTAAAATAAACTAAACAAGATTTTATAATTTAAAAAGCGCACCCGGGTGCCATATACTCCATATTTAACAGTTTCAAGGATATTTGACTTATATAAAAGTGAATAAACCATTAATTATAATCAATATATCCATGCTCATTATTTATCTTTGTTTAGTTTTATTTAAAATCAATTTTAAAAAGCATTTTTTTAAGAGAGAGCAAATTAAGCTCTAGCAGAAGGGACTATCTTTCCTTCTCTCTCTAATAAATGCATAAATGTACCAAAATTAGACTTTGGAACAAATTAAAAAATTTTTAGGAAAGATTGACGGTAAAAAAAGTAGATGAGAATATTCTATGGGATCTAGCGAACAAAACAGAGTAGGTCAGAAAAGCCAAAAAACATTCATTTGATGTGAAAATAATGTTGTAAAAGAAAAAATTACAGCGACGGGAAAAAACTTGTGTCTTCCGATAAGGAAATCTTTTTTATGAAAACGCTTAGAGAACTGGGACTAGATGTCTGAGTTAGCCGTCGGGCGCTAGCCAGACTCTATTATACTTCTCATAGGCCTTTTTAGAAACACGGGGTTTTCTCTGCTTCGGTAGCTTTGTTTCTCACATATGAGAACTCAAATGAAAGCTTGTAACGAAACTATCAAAATCACATCTGGAGCATATTTTGTGAAATGGCTTCTATCAAAAGTTAGTGTGAAGTGAAAGTACGGAGTCATGAATTCCTCAACGAAAATTGTTCTCCCGGAGAAAAACGTTCTGCGCGGATACGTCACCGTGTAACGTCAGTCCTACTAGATATAGATATACTATTACTTTCATACACATGCATTATCTGGTACAGACGACGATTACACAGTACAATAACACAGTGCTAAAGAAAAATGTATATATGTCATAAAATATATGTTATAAAATAAATGTATGTTATAAAATAAATTTCTATGATTAAAGTTCGGAAATAATCAAGCTAAAAAATATTAAATTAACATTTATGTTTATATGTGCTTGTTGGCTTTATCGATCTCTCCGAGGCAATCATGTGGAAAAGGGTTAGAATAAAAAGGCCCTTTTCTTATATCATCAACGTTTCGGCGAACATTGTCGCCCTCATCAGGACACTGTCGAAAGTTTTTATTATAAATATAAATATAAAATTACATAACAATTTTTTAAAACAATATTCTTAGAGAACTTACATATCGGAGCTGTCGCGATTTTTGTACATCTCAATGATGTTTTTACCCCCGGCTATTTAATAGCGGGTCACGAGAGACGCCGAGTGACACCGTTATTATTTATATTTCTCTGTCGGCTAATTTCTCTGAAGTGAGGAAGTAGCCAACAGCCGTCGCTTATATATAATGTGCACGACTCATGATCTTTAGCGCGGTTTTGTTTACAAGTGACGTCACACATCACCTCATCTGTTCGATGTATATAAACAGAATACCTTTATTCACATTTAACTTTTCAGCTGGTAAATCAAATGTGTGTACACATTATTGAGTTTTTGGTTAACCTCCTTTTTATTTATACCGTTTTTCTGTAAATTTATGTACATCATTTCCGAGATCAATCTTTTATTTAGATTACTCTCCCTGTCTTTAATACGGTAATCTTCGAAATTGAAAACATGGTTGTACTTTTCTTTATGCTCGGAAATGACATTGTCTTTGGATTTTCTATGCTCCTCAACACGTGTACACACATTTCTTTTTGTTTGGCCGACGTATGTGGCAGTGCAGTCATTACATTTAAGTTCGTAAACAACATTATTTTCCAAGTGCTTTTCTTTTTTATCTTTACCCTTTACAATAATATTGCACATCTGACTATGTATCTTTGGAATAGTTGTTATGTAGTTACGCCTTAAAGAATGCTGCACACACTCATAGAAACCGCCGATGTATGGTATGCCAACGCAATTACGATATGTATTTTCTCTTGACCGTTGTTCTGGTTGTCTCATTATTTTGACTTGCGACAGTCGTTTCTTGACATATTTATTAATGAGCTCAACAGGGTAATCATTTTCAAGCAGCAAATTCTTAACAATATCAATGTTTTTCTCATGAAAACATCTACTTGATAACTTTACTGCTCGGTCAACTAAATTGTACACCATGGTACAAAAATCGCGACAGCTCCGATATGTAGGTTCTCTAAGAATATTGTTTTAAAAAATTGTTATGTAATTTTATATTTATATTTATAATAAAAACTTTCGACAGTGTCCTGATGAGGGCGACAATGTTCGCCGAAACGTTGATGATATAAGAAAAGGGCCTTTTTATTCTAACCCTTTTCCACATGATTGCCTCGGAGAGATCGATAAAGCCAACAAGCACATTAAACAACTACCGAGGGATAAAGTCATATTTAGATTGTGTGACATACACATCTAAAATACATTTACGTTTATATTTTAGTTTTATATCCATACTTAATAAAAAAAATAGAACTACAATTTTTATTTGAGGCTATCGTTCTCACAGTTTAACATAATATTATATTATACATAAATATTATACATAAACATATATTATAAGTATATTAAAAATTTTATGAGATTGTTGATTACACTAACATTTAGTAGTTCATCGATGATCTATGATAGGACGGGACGGCAAGTTTTTCCATAAAAAAAATTGCGTTCTACATGCTAGAATTTGTTACTGTTTTTTTTAAATGTGGGATCGATTTTTTGTATGAATTAAATCTTATATTTAATTGCAAATGATCGCCTTGGACATAGATTTTTCATGAAATAAGGATAGCAACACATTTACTGAATTACTAAATAGAGTAGATTGTGCATCCGCTCGTTGCTTCCATAAATAATCGAAAAAGTTTTCATAATGCGATAATATGGAATTGGTGCTATGCTTTGCGCATGTTTGTGACTGGTCACGGAACGCTCTATTTACCGGAGGTACGGTGACCTAACCTCCCACAGTAAATACGGCGTAAGAGTGATCAGTCATTAAACGTCAGTTGGAATGCGCAGGACGTGGCGGCAATCGCAGTTATTCCGACAATTCTACCGACAGTACCTTTTCACAGGCTATTCACCTTTTCACATGTCACAATTTGGTAGAGTGTTTATAATGATGAATACATATCAAGGGGCGCGGTAGCGCCGCGATGGCAAGTATAAGGTACGTTCAGTACGCACGCCGCCGTCGGGCGCTAGCCAAACCCTATTATACATCTCATAGGCATTGTTAGAAACTTGACTTACGGTTTTTTTCACTTTGACAGCATTATTTGTCACATATAACTACTCAAACGAAAGCTTGAGACGAAAGTAATAAAATCACATCAGGGTCATATTTTGTGAAATGGCTTCTATTAAATGTTATTCTGAAGTGAAAGTTCCGGCTCATGAATTCTCGTCAAAAAAATTGTTCTCCCTGATAAATTGTTTTCCGCCATACGTCATCATGTGTGACGTCAGCGCTATAGATATATACTTGTGTACAGATATGTGGTGCAGACGACGATTACAATAACACAGTGCTAAGGTATAGATAGATAAGCAAGCAACTTTATCAAGGGGCGCGTTTGTTAATAATTATAAATCAGTGTTAAATGTAATATAAATTTAACCTAAATATATATTTTAAAACAGTGTTAAATTCTTTTGTACACAATCGAAAAGCAATCATAAACTAATAGTTCATAATTAGATAAGTATTTAGTTTTATTTTGATTTATATAAATATACAATACAAGTAAAGGATTTGTGAACTGATTCTTTGTTAAAATGTTCTCTTTTATTTTTCAGGTTTTATTAGATTGGAAGGCATACAACTATCAGGATACAAGGAAAAAATTTTCTCGTAATGTGACAAGCTAGTGAAGTGTAAAGTATTTAATGATTTTTCATGCAAAAAAGTTTCTATTTTTCCATGTGACAAACTAGTGAAAGTGCTGTATTTTCATCGTTTAAGTATCGAAGAAAGTTTTTACAGAATTTACAGTCAATGTTTTCCTATTTCTATTGGGAGGTTACGCAACTGTCAGGTTATATACTAAAGGAATTCCTGTGACAAGATGGTGAAGTGAAAAGTATTTTATAAAAGTATAATTCATTATTAAGTTTAGAATAATAACTGGTACAGAGTAAGCGTGTTCTTATTTTGATTCAAAGATTATGCTACCTACGCCACAAGATTTGATCATTATTAATAGGAAATACATAAGAGATTATAGAAAAGAATTTTCTTGTGATGTGACAAGTTAGTGTAGTGTTAAGAATGTGTCTACGAAAGTTTCTACGGTTGTTGACATAGCTATTCAATATTATTAAATTTTTTCTGTTGTTTCGTGAGAGGTTACAACTCTCAGGCTGTATACGTATATTGAAAGGAATCCGTGTGACAAGCTAGTTAAAGTGTTGTATTTTCATCGCTGAAGTATCGAAGAAAGTTTCTACAAAATTTGCAGTCCATCTGGTCATTACAAATTATCAAGTTCTTTGGACTTCAAGAAGAATAGCTGTCATAAGCGCAAGTATCTTGTAAGTATAAATAATATACACAAGTTTTTAGATTTTATACTGTATATTTTTTAAAAGTTATACATTAATTCTGTGGATTCACTCCTTGTGGAGGATCCTCTCCTTCTGGAGCATCTTCTCCGTGAAACACTTCTTGTGTTCTTTGCTTGGCCAGGTCCGAGCGTGTCTCTTCTACATTGGACCTGGCCATAAAATTTATGAATTCAGCTAAATTCTTCAGGTTTTGCTGGTAGGGATTCAGCCTCCTTCTGTATCTCCTGAAGTTCCTACCAGCCCTCGTACCTCTTCTACCTATATAAAGTATTTTATGTATTTTTTTTTTAAATTCTCAAATATATTTATATTACTAAAAAATTCTATTGGTAAAATGGTACTATGATTAGCCTGATTTCTGTTGCCCTTGTTGTTGTTGAAATTGTTATTGTCGTTGTTGTTGTTGTTATTGTTATTGTTGTTGTTATTATTGGCTGCACCAACTTGCGCTAAATTAAAAAAACATTTTGTTAGGGTTGGCGTAGGAAAACTAGTCTGGTTTTCAAATCTTAAGAACAAAATACATTATAAAATAAAATTTTTATGTACCATTTTCACTAATATCCATTTGGTTTTGCATGGTTAATTCTAAAAATTAAAAATGAATTTTATAGTTTAGTAACAATTCATGTTTATAATATACACTCATACACACACATAAATATATACATATGGGTTTTATATAGATTTTTTTAAGCCTTAAAATCAAGTTTTCAGTTTGATAATCAATATCTAAAAAAATATGAAAAGATAGTTTAACTCATTATAAAAGAATCTGTGAAAGTTCCAGAATGTCAGAGGCTTTGGTTACTCTGTGAGAAATAAATATAAGAGCTCATTTATTAAAAATGACTTGTTTAGAGCAGCAAAAAATTTAGGTAAAACAGTGAAATATTAGCATAATCCATCAAAATTTTGTTGCGCTACATTATAAAAAATCCTATAGAATATCCCCATGTAATCAGTTTTAACATTTATAATAATTAAAATAAACTAAACAAGATTTTATACTTTGAAAAGCGCCCACGCATGCCATATACTCAATATATAATAGTTTCAAGGATATTTGACTTATATAAAAGTCAATAAACCATTAATTATAATCGATACATCCATACTCATTATTCATTATTATTTAGTTTTATTTATAATCAATTTTAAAAAGCATTTTTTAACAGGGAAATTCAGCTCTAGCAGAAGGGACTATCTTTCCATCTCTCTCTAATAAATGCATAAATGTACGGAAATTAGACTTTAGAACAAATTAAAAAATTTTTAGGAAAGATTGACGGTAAAAAAAGTAGATGAGAATATTCTATGGGATCTAGCGAACAAAACAGAGTAGGTCAGAAAAGCCAAGATACATTCATTAGATGTGAAAATAATGTTGTAAATTCTTATCGGAAGATGCAAGTTTTTTTCCGTAGCTGTATTTTTTTCTTTTACAGAAAGTAGTAACTTTTAGAGAAACCAAGGCCTCTGACATTCTGGAACATTCACAGGTTCTTTCATAAGCGTATCAATTACTTACAGTGATAAATAAGGCTGATTCAATAATGTCTGCAGTTTATACATTATTTTTTACACTAAGTTGATCGGATCACCTGTAACAGAGAAAGAATAATTTATTTTACAACAAAGAATCATGTTCTATTATCGTAAAGTTAATTTATTTAAAGGTAATTAAAATATACTTATCTGACAGTGAGATCCGTTGATAGTATATTTTAAACCTCATGCCATCTTTTTTATAAGTGCATTATTGTACATGAAACTTTTGCAGGTTCTATATTAAACACTATTGCACACTTTTAGTACGAGTTTTAGGGGTTTTTAGCGCGTTTAAAATAATATAATTTATGATAAATTTGGAGTATCCACGCCGAGGTTATAAACTAGCAGAAACCAACAGTAGAATAATTATACTTCAGGCCAGACATAACTATAGTACGAAAGTGGGTTGGTACCAAATTATAGGGTTATAGGGATCCCTATAACGAAGCTATAAAGTATTAGTCTACTGCTGGTTTCTGCTAGCTGATAACCTCCATCTGGGTTCTCCAAGTTTATCATAATAATTATGTTATTTAAAACGCGCTCAAATCCCGTAAAAGTCATAGTACGTGTGTGCAAAATAGTGTTTAATAACTATAACCAGAACTATAAAAAGTTCCAAGTGCAAAAATGCACGGATAAAAAGATGGCATGATGATCAAAATATGCTATTAACGGATATCACTCTCTCAGATAAGTATATTTCAATTATCATTAATGAAATTAATTTTACCATTACAGAACTTGATTCTTTGTTTTAAAATACATTATTCTTTTTGTTACAGGTGAAATTAGCATTAAAAAACGGTATATAAACAGCATCAGACTTGAATGAACAAGCGTTATTTATCACTGTAAGTACTATTTTGGAATATATTGAAGGGCTTTGATTTGTTAGTTAAATAAAATAAAATGAGTAACATATGCATTACCCATAAAATAAATATATATTCTTTTTCTTATAGAAAATGATATAAAAATTGTTAAAATGTTTCATAATCTTCTAAAGTAATATATGTATTGCCCTATTATGTTATGTTATAGTTGGCTTCTCGTTATAAATCAAATCCATTTATAAATATACGGTTCATACTGGTTATATTTTGCATGAAATCATAATTTTTTAATTAAAATCTTTGATAATCTGTTATGCTAATACATATATTTTCTCTATTTAACGTATACCAGAAAAAAATTGTGCGCTTACTATGAAATATAAAAATTAGCTGTTATAAAATTAATGAATTATTTAAAAATGTATTTATTTCTGTAGAAATAGATGGAAAGTGCATAGCATATAAATGTACGATTAATACTGGTAATATTTTGTATTAAATTATTATATTTTCAAATTAAATCTTTGATAACTTGCTATACTAATATATATGCTCGCTTATTTAATGTATATCAGACAAAAATTATGGTATAATATAAAAATAGCTAATATAAAATGAATTATTATTTAAAAATGCTTTTTTCCATAGAAATAGATGGGAAGCATATCCCAAAATCAGCTTTTGCTCGAAGAAAAATTTATTGTCAAAATGAAAAATTTGAAACATCAGAGACGGAGTTTGTCTCCATCAAAATCCAGATTTTGTACGGCAATGGAAAATCATTTTCATGGATTAATTTTGTATATCTCTCCAAAATACAATAATTATTTAAGTTATTTATATGTACATAACATACATACATTTTATTACACATAACATATGACATTACACGTATATTTATTGAAATTTTTAGGTAATTAAAAAAATCTTATATGTATGCTATATTCAAAAGCGCTTTCTGGAGGAACTACAAATTAATGAAATTTAAACAAAAAATATAAATTTAATCCGTTTATGAACTTTGACCCTCTGTAATTTAACTTATAGTTCATGATAAAAAAAATTTAACAAAATTCATGAGACTTAAGACATTTTCTAGATCAATTTCCAATAATTTTTTGATAGATAAAAATTTTTTGAAAATTATACAGAGAATCACCATACATATGTCTATGTGTGTGTATATATATATATGTAATCACTACATACACACACATACACACACACACACACACACACACACACACACACACATATATATATAGATATGTATGGTGATTCTCTGTATAATTTTCAAAAATTTTATAAATTTTCAAATTTTTTTACACACACATATATATATATATAAATATATATATGTATATATATATTCTTCATATAAAATTTAAAGTTATTACAACTCTTGATAACCTTTATGTAACAAAAATTCTAATATTATATACCTTTTAAAAGTAGTGAAATCTGCCCCCCTCCCCCCCCCCCCCAAACAAACCTTTTCAAGGTAAAAGGCTGGTAAGTATAAGGTTGTTTCTTCCTGTAAAAATTAAAAATTAATTTTACAACTCTTGATATTCTTAATGTAACAAAAATTTGAACTCTTGATAACACTTATGCAGACAAAACCAAACTCTCATTAACACTCATACTGAAAAAAAAAATTCTAAGAGCTTACTCTAAAATTAAACTTTAATTTTCAAACTTCGACAACTCTAATGTGGCCGAAATTATGTGCTTTATCCTATACAGTTATTAAATTAAGTAAATTAAAGATCTTGATAACACTTATTTAGACAAAATACTAGCAGCTTCACTGCATGCTGTTAAGAGGTGTTGATAATAAAGTCATCAGATCAATAAATGATATATCTTCTTTCCCCTTGTGAATAAGTGATTGAAACACATACACTGGAAGAATATATGATTTATAGATCAAGTTTGAAGACAAATAATTATGTTAGGACGCATGTCTTCGAACCTCGTAAATGAGTTAATCACCAGCACTCAAATCATGATGCTTATACCTTAAGCTAAATAATCCGAAACTCTCATGGATGAAAATATGAACGTGTAATACCATCTTCGCATTATCGTATCCTTCGATTTCATCTATACCTTCGATTTTATAAAAATTCCCATTTTAATTTTAAGAAAAGAAAGTTATGATATCAATAAATAAATTGGCAAGTTTGTTGTTATAAAAAGTAATCGTTTTGAAATAAATAAATAACCGTTCAAATTGAGGAAGGATTATAAATATGTATGTATTCATATAAACACTCGACCAAAGCATGTGAAACGTAGATAGCCTGAACGGCAAATGGGGCGTTGCGTGCCCGGTCCCAAACATTCGCATAACATGGAGCCATTTCGGGATTATTCCAAGTTTCAATTGTTACCGATTGTACATGTGATAAAATCGTATTATGTTCTTATATGATATATTATCACACGATAAATGTGCTCATAATGTGTCATAATATCATGTGTTTGTCCAAATTTATCACGTAATATAACGGAATTGTCTCGCATCATAAAAAATCATTATTTTTAAACTAATTAATGTCTATTATTTCCTTTACCTGTTGTTATTTATGGAAGCAACAAGCGAATGTACAATCTACTCTAGTTAGTAATTGGGAAAATAAGTTACTATTTCCTTATTGCATTAAATCTATAGCATATATGTCAAGGACGATCATCTACAATGAAATATGAGATTTAAATATTCTGTTCATATAAAAAATCGATCCCAGATTTTTTTTAATAAAACAGGAACAAATTCTAGCATGTAGAACGCAATTTTTTTATGGAAAAACTTGCCGTCCCGTCCTATCATAGACAATGATGGATGTGGTCATCAAATTATATCTCTCTCAAATAACTGATACTTCATTTAGAATGTGTTTCCTACAATTTTTCATCAATATTTGAAGAATCGAAATATAATTTTCTAATAATTCTAACGTCAAAATTTCATTATTTGTATGTATTTTATCACAAAATTAAGTTACTATTTTCAAAAGATAACAGGAAGTTGATAAAAAATAATTTAAACTATTATAGTGTATTAAAAAATGGTATAAAGTCAATTTCTATTAGTGAAGCTAAAAATAATAAATTAATATTTATGCTGCTTATAGATTATTTTTAAATTTAAATGTATACTTAACTAAAAAATAGAATTTCTGCTATCATTTGAGGCCATTGTTTTCACAGTTTAACATAAATATTTTGTGTAGTAGCGATTATAGGATAATAGGAAGATAAGTTAATTATAATTAAATATTTTGTCATCTAGTTGATTACACTGATATTTTGTAATTCATCGATTATCTATGATAGGACGGGACGGCAAGTTTTTCCATAAAAAAATTGCGTTCTACATGCTAGAATTTGTTCCTGTTTTATTAAAAAAAATCTGGGATCGATTTTTTATATGAACAGAATATTTAAATCTCATATTTCATTGTAGATGATCGTCCTTGACATATATCTATAGATTTAATGCAATAAGGATATAGTAACTTATTTTCCCAATTACTAACTAGAGTAGATTGTACATTCGCTTGTTGCTTCCATAAATAACAACAGGTAAAGGAAATAATAGACATTAATTAGTTTAAAAATAATGATTTTTTATGATGCGAGACAATTCCGTTATATTACGTGATAAATTTGGACAAACACATGATATTATGACACATTATGAGCACATTTATCGTGTGATAATATATCATATAAGAACATAATACGATTTTATCACATGTACAATCGGTAACAATTGAAACTTGGAATAATCCCGAAATGGCTCCATGTTATGCGAATGTTTGGGACCGGGCACGCAACGCCCCATTTGCCGTTCAGGCTATCTACGTTTCACATGCTTTGGTCGAGTGTTTATATGAATACATACATATTTATAATCCTTCCTCAATTTGAACGGTTATTTATTTATTTCAAAACGATTACTTTTTATAACAACAAACTTGCCAATTTATTTATTGATATCATAACTTTCTTTTCTTAAAATTAAAATGGGAATTTTTATAAAATCGAAGGTATAGATGAAATCGAAGGAGACGATAATGCGAAGATGGTATTACACGTTCATATTTTCATCCATGAGAGTTTCGGATTATTTAGCTTAAGGTATAAGCATCATGATTTGAGTGCTGGTGATTAACTCATTTACGAGGTTCGAAGACATGCGTCCTAACATAATTATTTGTCTTCAAACTTGATCTATAAATCATATATTCTTCCAGTGTATGTGTTTCAATCACTTATTCACAAGGGGAAAGAAGATATATCATTTATTGATCTGATGACTTTATTATCAACACCTCTTAACAGCATGCAGTGAAGCTGCTAGTATTTTGTCTAAATAAGTGTTATCAAGATCTTTAATTTACTTAATTTAATAACTGTATAGGATAAAGCACATAATTTCGGCCACATTAGAGTTGTCGAAGTTTGAAAATTAAAGTTTAATTTTAGAGTAAGCTCTTAGAATTTTTTTTTTCAGTATGAGTGTTAATGAGAGTTTGGTTTTGTCTGCATAAGTGTTATCAAGAGTTCAAATTTTTGTTACATTAAGATTATCAAGAGTTGTAAAATTAATTTTTAATTTTTACAGTATATTGTAACGGCACGATTATCGTTCTCTAAAATAATCGGTCGTGTACAACCTTGGAATGAATCCACGTTTATTAATAAGTGTCTCGTTGCCGTAGGGCGTGCGAAGCATGGCTTGGCCGACATGGTGTGGCTCATACGAGTGTACGAGGTCGCGAAGGCGGCAGGGGACGAGGTATCGAAATAATGAGATATTCGTGGATTAAAAGAGAACTAGTGAAAATGTATTGTATTAAAAAGAGTACACAGAGCTCGATCTTACGAGCGGTCGTGCGACACCGCACACTACGCGAGAGAGAGAGAGAGAGAGAGAGAGAGAGAGAGAGAGAGATGGGGATCAATCGCCCGAATACCGAGAGTGATAGAGAGCTCGTACTTACAAGGTCGCACGTCGGTGCCGGTTGGTGGTCGCAGTCTCTTAGCTCTCGGACGCTGCAGTCGTCCTGGCCGACTCGAAGTGAAGTCTCACGCAGGGGGACGAACTCCGGGCGGTCGAGTAGGACGAGATAGGTCGCAAGCGGGTGCCCGAAAGGGACACGAAAGTGTGTGGTAAAGAACCGGCGCGAAGGATCGGTGAGGATCGTTCGGACGCTACCGCAATACTAAATAATTGTACGCGCGCGATACCGGAGGACGCTCCGGTCCTTGACACGGCGTTGTCATATTTGGCAACGCGTAATCGATGGACCGGCAACGTCGCGGGCGGGAATACGCGTGCTCTCTCTCTCCAAATATCGGCCTAATATAGGCATTCTCTCGCTCTCTCTGTCTTTCTCGTAGAGTAGTGTCCGCTGGTGGTCGCTAGAATAAGAAATGTATTAGTACAAGTAATACGGCGTACGCCCGGAGAGGCGATAACGTGCGTATTATATATGCGACCGTTATAATATTTATAATCCTTCTCCGATTTAAACAATTATTTATTTATATCAACTCAATTGCTTCTTATAACAAAAACTTGCCAATTTCTTTATTGATATCATAACTTTCTTTTGCTATATTAAAATTGAAATTTATGTAAAATCGAAGGTATAGAGAAGAAACACTAAAGAAATGGTAGTCTGCCCAACAGATCCTTCAAGCAAAGATGTTTACGCATTCATATTGATATAGATAGATGAAAATTTCAAGTTATTCAGCTTCATGTATAAGCATCATGTTCTTTCAGTGTCTGTGATTCACTCATTTACGAGGGAAAAGAAGACACATATATTAACATAATTACTTGTTGAACTAATTAGAAATACCTTTTTAATCATTGCATTTTAATCACATTTCTTATCAACCTTTACTAAGGGAAAAGTAATAAACGTACACAATAAACCTGCTACAATATTATTTACATTATTATTGAAAGTTTGACTTTAATTTACATAATGAAAATAGACTTTTAGAATAAGCACTTTGAATTTTCATCACATAAGGGATATCGAGAGTTTAAAAATTAACTTTGATTAATATAATGAAATAACTGTGTTAAGATAATCAGAGATTAAAAATTTTAAAATTAAAAAATTTGAATTTCGCTAAGCCGTATTAATTTGAAAATTCTCATACTATCCCTCTGAGTGATAGGCTTGACAACTCATAAGTTTTCGTTACCTTTTACAAAGCAAAACATGCATTTCCCTTGGGAAAAGTCTCGTTACATCCAAGCTTTGGAAACTGAGTACACATGTTGCTCTCTTAAAATTGAGAATAACTAATTTTTCTTTGTCTACTCGTCTGCACACATAAACTGTACATAAAATACATATTAATCAAGGGGCGCGGTAGCGCCTCGATGGCAAGTATAAGGTACGTCAGTACATACGCCGCCGTCGGGCGCTATAGCCAGACCCTATATACGTCTCATAGGCCCTGTTGGAGATGTGACATTCGGTTTTCTTCGCATTAAGAGCTTTGTTTCTCACTTATGAGCACTCAAATGAAAGCTTGGAATAAAACTAGCAAAATCACTTCAGGATCATATATTGTGAAATGGCTTCTATCAAAAGATATTATGAAATGAAGGTTCGGGGTCACGAATTCTTCAACGCGAAAATTCTTCTCCCGTGGCGAAAAATGTTCTCCCCGGAAGTACGTCATAGTTCGTGACGAAAGCTCTACGTATACTATTGCTTGCATCTATACAGTTCATCAAGTGTACAGAAGAGCAGACGATAGTGTATTCACATTTTTTGATTTTTCAATACAATAACACATATGCAGTGTTAAAGAAAAATAAGTATTGTACAAAATAAAGTACCAAAGTGATTTTATTTTCAACATAATATGCAATTTATAAAGCTGGGTTTGATGAAATATTTAAAAACTGACAGATATAATTATGAAAAATTTTCACAAACAAGACTAATAGCCTCAAATTAGATAAGTATTTAGTTGTACTTTTTTTTTTAAATATACAATACATGAAAGATTCATGACCTGATTCTTTGTTAAAATATATCCTTTTATTTTTCAGGTTTTTTTACTATTAGATTATATAAAGAAATAACTATTCTGTGATGTGGCAGCTAGTAAAGTGTTAAGAATTCATCTTTCAAGAAAGTTTACGTTGTTGAAGTGAATATGTAACTTTTTCTATCGTCTCCTAGGTTCACCTTTCAAGCAAGTTTCTACATTCTTGAAGTGGATGTGTAATTTTTTCTATCGTCTCCAGGGAGGTAGACTCTCAGGCTATTCGTCGAAAGGGATCCTGATGAGAAGCTAGTGACAGTGTTGTATTTTCATCATCTAAGAATCAAAGAAAATTTATACAGAATTTCCAGTTTATATAATTTTCTTGTGATGTGACAAGTTGGTTAAGTGTTAGGATTATATTCAATCTTCCACGCAAGAAAGTTTCTACAATTGTGGAAGTGCTTATGAACAATTATTAAATGTTCCTATCGTCTCCTGGGAGATAGACTCTCAGGCTATACATCGAAAGGGATCCTTACAAATAGCTAGTGTGTTTTATTGTCTTGGTTCAAGAATCAAAGAAAGTTTTAACATAGAGAATATTCAGTATAAGGAAAAAATTGTCTTGTATTGTGAGAAGCTAGTGAAGTGTCAAGAATATGCATCGCTCATGCATGAAAGTTTCTAAGTTGTTTAAGTGTATATGAATAATTCATAACTTTTCCTATCGTCTCCTGGGAGGTAGACTCTCAGGCTATTCGTGGAAAGGGATCCTGATGAGAAGCTAGTGAAAGTGTTGTATTTTCATCGTCCCAGAATCAAAGAAAATTTATACAGAATTTCCTGTTTATATAATTTTCTTGTGTTGTGACAAGTTGGTTGAGTGTTACGATTATATTCAATCTTTCACGCAAGAAAGTTTCTACAATTGTGGAAGTGCGTTATGTTAACTTTTCCTATCGTCTCCCTGGGGAGATAGACTCTGAGGCTGTAGTCGAAAAGAATTTCTTATGAATAGATTAGTAAATTTTTTATTTTCTTGGTTCAGAGAATATTCATTTTTATATACAGGAAAAATGTCTTGTATTGTGAGAACTAGTGAAGTGTCAAAATATGACATAGCTCATGATAGAACTTTCAAGTTGTTTAAGTGTATATGAATAATTCATAACTTTTCATATCGTCTCCTGGGAGGTAGACTCTCGGCTATTCTGGAAAGTGATCCGATGAGAAGCTGTGAAAGTGTTGTATTTTCATCGTCCCCAGATCAAAGAAAATTTATACAGAATTCCTGTTATTATAATTTCTTGTTGTTTTGACAAGTTTGTTGAGTGTTACGATTATATTCACTCTTCCACGCAGAAATTTTTTCTAAAATGTGGAAGTGCTTATGTTAACTTTTCCTATCGTCTCCTGGGAGATAGACTCTGAGGCTGTACGTCAAAAAGAATTCTTATGAATAGATAGTAAAAGTGTTTTATTTTCTTGGTTCAGAGAATATTCAGTTTATATAAGGAAAAAATTGTCTTGTATTGTGAGAAGCTAGTGAAGTGTCAAGAATATGCATCGCTCATGCATGAAAGTTTCTAAGTTGTTTAAGTGTATATGAATAATTCATAACTTTTCCTATCGTCTCCTGGGAGGTAGACTCTCAGGCTATTCGTGGAAAGGGATCCTGATGAGAAGCTAGTGAAAGCAGTGTTGTATTTTTATGGTTCAAGAATCAAAGAAAATTTATACAGAATTTCCTGTTTATATAATTTTCTTGTGTTGCGACAAGTTGGTTGAGTGTTACGATTATATTCAATCTTCCACGCAAGAAAGTTTCTACAATTGTGGAAGTGCTTATGTTAACTTTTCCTATCGTCTCCTGGGAGATAGACTCTGAGGCTGTACGTCAAAAAGAATTCTTATGAATAGATAGTAAAAGTGTTTTATTTTCTTGGTTCAGAGAATATTCAGTTTATAAAAGGAAAAAATTATTTTCTATTGTGAGAAGCTAGTGAAGTGTCAAGAATATGCATCGCTCATGCATGAAAGTTTCTAAGTTGTTTAAGTATATATGAATAGTTTATAACTTTTCCTATCGTCTCCTGGGAGGTAGACTCTCAGGCTATTCGTCGAAAGGGATTCTCATGAATAGCTAGAGAAAGTGTTTTATTTTGTTTTTCAATTACCGTCAATATTTCCTAAAAATTTTTTAAATTGTTCCAAAGTCTAATTTTGGTACATTTATGCATTTATTAGAGAGAGATGGAAAGATAGTTCCTTCT
This sequence comes from Philotrypesis tridentata, assembly GCA_018906965.1. Taxonomy (NCBI): domain Eukaryota; kingdom Metazoa; phylum Arthropoda; class Insecta; order Hymenoptera; family Pteromalidae; genus Philotrypesis; species Philotrypesis tridentata. Next base: position 60,108 of record JACCIB010000287.1, read on the forward strand.
GCTAGAGCTTAATTTGCTCTGTCTTCAAAAATATTTTTTAAAATTTATTTTTAAATGAAACTAAATAAAAATGATTAATGAGCATGGATGTATTGATTATAATTAATGGTTTATTGACTTTTATATAAGTCAAATATCCTTGAAACTATTACATATGGAGTATATGGCACCCGGGTGCGCTTTTCAAAGTATAAAATCTTGATTAGTTTATTTTAATTATTGTAAATGTTAAAACTGAATGTATACGGATATTCTATAGTATTTTTATAATGTCGTGCAACAAAATTTCTCTGGATTACGCTAATATTTCACTGTTTTACCTACATTTTTTTAACAAGTCATTTTTAATAAACTTGTGCTTTTTAATAAATGAGCTGTTATATTTATTTCTCACAGAGAAATCAAGACCTGTGATATTCTGGGACTTTCACAGGTTCTTTTATAATGAGTTAAGCTATCTTTTCAAATGTTTGTGTCTTCGATATTGATGATCGATCAAGTTGAACACTTGTTTTTAAGGCTTAAAAGGTTTATACGTAGAATCACACAGAAGCATTTTGGTCACTCTGAAAATTAAAAATAACTAAGTTTTCGTTAAACATACCAATCAGAGGGATATCATGAGAAATTTGAAGTTTACCATATAGACCAATTTCAAAATAATCATCATATAAGGCATTCAAAATCGAAGAGCTAAAAATTGGTCTAGACGATTAACTTTAAATTTCATATGCTATCCCTCTGATTGATTTGCTCAATTCAAAAATAGTTATTTTTAATTTTCAGAATGCCAGAGTTCAGGCAGTTTCCAGAATGTGGGTTGAGCGTCTCTTTTCCTAAAAGGTAAAAAGATCATACAAGTTTTCAAGCCCACTACTTAGAGGGATAGTATAAGAATTTTGAAGATGGTATAGTTTAGCAGTATTGAGATAATCAGAGATTAGAAATTTCAAAATTCAATAATTCAAAACTGCTGAGCCGTATCAACTGGAAAATTTTTAGATTATCCCTCTAAGTGACTGGCTTGACAATTTATATTATCTATATACATTCAACAGATCATAACGGAATGGAATTTTTTTGCCATGCCTGGTTAGGTCACTCTAGTGTATATATTGTAGTTCATAAATAAACACTACGTTAGTAGCTGATTGCTTTAAATACATCTTACCTTAAAAGCTATAAATTTAGAATATATTTAATAAACTATAACTTGTTTGCTAAATGACTCAATTCAATTTAGAATAGAACTCAATAGAACTCAATAGAACTCAATTTAGAATATATTTAATAAACTATAACTTGTTTGCTAAATGACACTATTCAATATTGACACTAAATTTATGATGTCAACCGTGTAAGTATTTATGTGAAAGTCATACAGGGGATACCACAACTTTACTGATACTATTTTTTACAGGTTTTCATAAAGTTTGAATTCGATTACAGTTTTCTAAACGTTTACCGAATTAGGTGGGTTGCATTAAAAATGATAATACATCTATCATAAAGAATCATAGGGATATTGGAAATTAACTTACATATACTTCATTTTATTCTAAATATTGTTTTCATTATTCCATAATATAGATTGAACAATTGTAAAGGATACGATATAAACTTGTATAAATATTAAAATGCTATATCACTCATGGTCTGCATGACAATAGTATACGTAACGTACAAATGCTTTCGAGAAAGCAGTTATCAGTTAATTAATTAGTAATAATTTTAGACGTACAGATTACTTTGATGTATATTTGCGAAACAAATCATTATGGAACTTAACATAAAATTTAGTGTCAATAAAGGAAAAAACGCGCTATTCTATTTACCTGGAGGGTGGTGTGGAAAAGATAGATTTCTTGGTAAATAATAATGATCTAAAAAAACTATTTACTCTACAGATAGTGTCTAAAAAATAATTATTATTATTATTACAATAATCCATGAGCAAATGTACATTAATATTTTAAATTTATTACTTATTTAGTTGATGTTAACTATTCTCTGTAATTTACATATTATATACCTTTTAAAAGTAGTGAAATCTCTCCCCCCCCCCCCCAAACTAACCTTTTCAAGGTAAAAGGCTGGCAAGTATAAGGTCGTTTCTTCATGTAAAAATTAAAGATTAATTTTACAACTCTTGATAACCTTAATGTAAAAAAAACTCTTAATAACACTTATGCAGACAAAACCAAACTTTTATTAACATTCATACAGACAAAATAAAAATTCTTAGAGCTTACTCTAAAATTCAACTTTAATTTTCAAACTTCGACAACTCTTATGTAGTCGAAATTATAAATGCTGTATTCTATACAGTTATTTAATTATGGAAATTAAAGATCTTGATAACACTTATATAGACAAAATACTAGTAGCTTTACTGCATACTCTTAAGACGTGTTGATATTATAATCGTCAGATCAACAAATAATATATCTTCTTTCCTCTTGTGAATAAGTGATCGAACACAAATACTGGAAGAATATGTGATACTTATAGATCAAGTTGGAAAACAAATAATTATGTTAGGATGAATGTCTTCTTTTACCTCTGCAATGAGTTAATCACAATCACTCAAATCATGATGCTTATACATTAAGCTAAAAAATCCGAAACTCTCATGTATGAAAATATGAACGTGTAACCATCTTCGCGTTAAGGGTCTGTTGGACAGATTACCATTTCTTTAGTGTCACTTCTCCTTCGATTATCTATACCTTCGATTTGACATAAATTCTCATTTTAATTTTAAGAAAAGAAAGTTATGATATCAATAAATAAATTGGCAAGTTTTTTGCTATAAAAAATAATTGTTTTCAAATAAATAAATAACCGATTAAATTGAGGAAGGATTATAAATATATGTGTTCATATAAACACTCAATCCAATTGGAGCATGTGAAAAGGTGGATAGCCTGTGAAAAGGTACAGTCGGGTACAATTAAAACTTTGAATAATTGCGACTGCTGCCACGTTCTGTACATGTAATAGAATGGTATGATGTTCTTACATGACATTATCACATGACAAATGTGCCCATAATATATAGTAATATCATGTTTGTCTAAAATTATTATGTAATTTAACAAGCTTGTTTCGCATCATGAAAACTTTTTCATTTATTTATGGAAGCTGAGAGCGGATGTACAATCTACTCTACTTAGTAATTCAGTAAATGTATTGCTATCCTTATTTCATTCAAAATCTATGTCCAGGACGATTATATACAATTATATATGAGATTTAAATTCTGTTGATTTACATACATTTAAAAAAAACAGGAACAAATTCTATCATGTAGAACGCAATTTTTTGACGGAAAAACTTGCCGCCCCGTCCTATCATAGATAATCGATGAACAACTAAACGTCAGTGTAATTATCAAAATCATAAAATTTTTAATATAGTTAATTTATCGTCCTATTATCCTATAATGCGTAATACTCAAATCATTATATTAAACTGTGAGACCAATGGCCTCAAATAATAAAAAACAATGGAATTTTTTAATTAAGTAAAGATTTTAATTAAGTAAAGATTTGAAACTAAAAGCTGTAAACTACATAAATATTAATTTAAAACTTTTAAACTTGATTTATTTTCCAACTAGACTCATAGAAATTTATTTTATAACATTTTTTTAATATGTAATAATAGTTACAATTATTTTTAATCAACTTCCTGCAATCTTCCGATAATACTAACAGAGGTTTGTAAAACATACATACAAATAACCAAAAATGAGCTTAGAATGATTGCAAGATTAAGTTTGAATTCTTCAACAATTCGTCAAGGACAGTAATAAATACATATAGAATGAAAAATCGATTCAGAGATTTTTTAACGGTGTTTCATTAACAAGTTAATTTGGTTAACCTTGCATAATTTAAATATGGTATACATCGTTATCTATGATAGGACGGGGCGGCAAGTTTTTCCGTCAAAAAATTGCGTTCTACATGATAGAATTTGTTCCTGTTTTTTTTAAATGTATGTAAATCAACAGAATTTAAATCTCATATATAATTGTATATAATCGTCCTGGACATAGATTTTGAATGAAATAAGGATAGCAATACATTTACTGAATTACTAAGTAGAGTAGATTGTACATCCGCTCTCAGCTTCCATAAATAAATGAAAAAGTTTTCATGATGCGAAACAAGCTTGTTAAATTACATAATAATTTTAGACAAACATGATATTACTACATATTATGGGCACATTTGTCATGTGATAATGTCATGTAAGAACATCATACCATTCTATTACATGTACAGAACGTGGCAGCAGTCGCAATTATTCAAAGTTTTAATTGTACCCGACTGTACCTTTTCACAGGCTATCCACCTTTTCACATGCTCCAATTGGATTGAGTGTTTATATGAACACATATATTTATAATCCTTCCTCAATTTAATCGGTTATTTATTTATTTGAAAACAATTATTTTTTATAGCAAAAAACTTGCCAATTTATTTATTGATATCATAACTTTCTTTTCTTAAAATTAAAATGAGAATTTATGTCAAATCGAAGGTATAGATAATCGAAGGAGAAGTGACACTAAAGAAATGGTAATCTGTCCAACAGACCCTTAACGCGAAGATGGTTACACGTTCATATTTTCATACATGAGAGTTTCGGATTTTTTAGCTTAATGTATAAGCATCATGATTTGAGTGATTGTGATTAACTCATTGCAGAGGTAAAAGAAGACATTCATCCTAACATAATTATTTGTTTTCCAACTTGATCTATAAGTATCACATATTCTTCCAGTATTTGTGTTCGATCACTTATTCACAAGAGGAAAGAAGATATATTATTTGTTGATCTGACGATTATAATATCAACACGTCTTAAGAGTATGCAGTAAAGCTACTAGTATTTTGTCTATATAAGTGTTATCAAGATCTTTAATTTCCATAATTAAATAACTGTATAGAATACAGCATTTATAATTTCGACTACATAAGAGTTGTCGAAGTTTGAAAATTAAAGTTGAATTTTAGAGTAAGCTCTAAGAATTTTTATTTTGTCTGTATGAATGTTAATAAAAGTTTGGTTTTGTCTGCATAAGTGTTATTAAGAGTTTTTTTTACATTAAGGTTATCAAGAGTTGTAAAATTAATCTTTAATTTTTACATGAAGAAACGACCTTATACTTGCCAGCCTTTTACCTTGAAAAGGTTTGTTTGGGGGGGGGGGGGGTAGTATATACGTAGAGCTGACTTGAAGATGACGTAGTCCGCGGAGAACATTTGTTACGACAGGAGATGAATTTTCGATTAGAAGAATTCCAAACCTCGAACTTTCACTTCACAAAATCTTTTGATAGATTGCCACTTCACAAAATATGATCCTCAAGTAATTTTGTTAGTTGTATCCCAAGCTTTCATTTGAGTTCTCATAGATGAGAATAAAAGCTCTTAATGCGAAGAAAACCGTACATCAAGTTTCCAACAGGGCCAATTTAAAGTATATATGGTCTGCAGGCTAGCGCCCGACGACGGCGTACGTACTAAAATACCTTATACATGTCATCGTAGCGCTACCGCGCCCCTTGATATATGTATATATATATTGAACGAGCTCGGCTACAGCATTCGTCCCCTTTCCAGAGCAGGATAGCTATGCCGACTTAGATCTATACGCATACCATCTCCAGCTGGAACACTCGTAGCGTGTGTATAGTTAGAACTACGAGGAAACGGGACATAGTAAAACCCGTGAGTGCTAGCGAGAAACACATATATATGAAAATGCATAAGAGCGACAGAAACAGACTTTCCCTCCCACAATATTCTCTTGTTCCCCACTCTCTATCCGACTCTTTTTTGTATAAGGACTATCGATGGGCCTGACTTTTTTTCTGTAGTCCACCGAATCTCGAAGGTTAGCATCGGAAAGAGTAAGGGGCGAGAAGAACATTGAGGGAGAGAAAATTCGTCTTTACCCCCCTGTGGCAATAAGTGTTTCACATCAAAAATTTGGAATCAAAATATTCAAGCATTTTTACTTCTATCTGATAGGTAATGCCGAGACGAAGGGCAAGTATTGCTTGAAATTGCATAATTCATAATATTTTTTGGATCTCAGCACTTTTCTATCATACCGTTAGTTATGGATCATAAGTGGCTATCGAATCCCCTTAACTATACTTTTGCAAACAATAAATACAGCTTAAGAGCGGATTGTCACGCGCTAATATGTCAATTGATAATCCATCAGTCGATGTAGATCTAGCAACTGAAAATTATTTCTAGCTTCTGTTGCAGTGTTTATTTCTGCACGTGGAGAAAAAATAAGTTTGCTTATAGCCAACAATAGAATTATAGGGGTCAGCTGTAACAAATGAAATGGTCAGCACTTGACTACCATTGCCCTTCATAAAGCCGATACCGTTAATTCGAATAATGTATGGATGTTCTTAAACTAGAATAAAGTAATGAAACAAAATATCATCCAAGCGTACAAAAATGTCGTTTATTTTTATACAAGTATACATGCCTTTAACGACCTTTTTACGAGAAGCAATAGCCACGTCGACGGAAGCCATGCATGAAGTATTAGGCTGACGGCTGTGATTAGTGGTCACATGCAGGACATTTCTTTTAATATAATCTAATTAAATTTTTGAAGCCTTAGAAATCGCTGTTCCGTGTAGTAATCTACAACTACCCTTATTTTCAAATACATACTTTCCCTTCTAAGTGAAATTGTCATTAACGGCCAGTCATGAAACCACAATGTGGGAATCTGCCTCATCCACAAGTCTGTTCAACAGAAAAAACTATTTTCACCTGTAAAATGCAGGGACGAATTTACCGCACAAGTGAAAATGTCTTCCGCGACGTACCTACGTTGAGCAACGGCTAATTCTGCCGAAAAAGTACACGATGTCGCCATCTAACGAATCTGATTGCAGCAAGCACAAGAACATATGAAGTGTAATAAAACATAAGTATTTTTTGGCGATAATATATTATCTTATTGCTGGTAATAATCGTAGTATACTTAAATTTGAAAAAACTTACATTCTCGTATGAGTGAAAATGTCACGCAAGAACGTTACAGATCGACTAGTGAATTAAATTTAACAAACAAACTCAATCTGTAGATTGCCTCCAAATTTTTTTCCGTAAAATCACAAATGTGCTCAACTTTCTAGCTCCAATAAACCACAGTAAATAAATCAGTTCCTTTCACATTCGAGTGAAAGTGTCATCAAGGTCCCAGTCACTATGGCTGAATCTATCAGACATAAAGAGCTGATTGTCACGCGCTAATATGTCAATTAATAATCCATCGGTCGATGTAGATCTAGCAACTGAAAATTATTTCTAGCTTCTGTTGCAGTGTTTATTTCTGCACGTGGAGAAAAAATAAGTTTGCTTATAGCCAACAATAGAATTATAGGGGTCAGCTGTAACAAATGAAATGGTCAGCACTTGACTACCATTGCCCTTCATAAAGCCGATACCGTTAATTCGAATAATGTATGGATGTTCTTAAACTAGAATAAAGTAATGAAACAAAATATCATCCAAGCGTACAAAAATGTCGTTTATTTTTATACAAGTATACATGCCTTTAACGACCTTTTTACGAGAAGCAATAGCCACGTCGACGGAAGCCATGCATGAAGTATTAGGCTGACGGCTGTGATTAGTGGTCACATGCAGGACATTTCTTTTAATATAATCTAATTAAATTTTGGAAGCCTTAGAAATCGCAGTTCCGTGTAGTAACCTACAACTACCCTTATTTTCAAATACATACTTTCCCTTCTAAGTGAAATTGTCATTAACGGCCAATCGTGAAACCACAATGTGGGAATCTGCCTCATCCACAAGTCTGTTCAACAGAAAAAACTATTTTCACCTGTAAAATGCAGGGACGAATTTACCGCAAAAGTGAAAATGTCTTCCACGACGTACCTACGTTGAGCAACGGCTAATTCTGCCGAAAAAGTACACGATGTCGCCATCTAACGAATCTGATTGCAGCAAGCACAAGAACATATGAAGTGTAATAAAACATAAGTATTTTTTGGCGATAATATATTATCTTATTGCTGGTAATAATCGTAGTATACTTAAATTTGAAAAAACTTACATTCTCGTATGAGTGAAAATGTCACGTAAGAACGTTACAGATCGACTAGTGAATTAAATTTAACAAACAAACTCAATCTGAAGATTGCCTCCAAATTTTTTTCCATAAAATCACAAATGTGCTCAACTTTCTATCTCCAATAAACCACAGTAAATAAATCAGTTCCTATCACATTCGAGTGAAAGTGTCATCAAGGTCCCAGTCACTATGGCTGAATCTATCAGACATAAAGAGCTGATTGTCACGCGCTAATATGTCAATTGATAATCCATCGGTCGATGTAGATCTAGCAACTGAAAATTATTTCTAGCTTCTGTTGCAGTGTTTATTTCTGCACGTGGAGAAAAATTAAGTTTGCTTATAGCCAACAATAGAATTATAGGGGTCAGCTGTAACAAATGAAATGGTCAGCACTTGACTACCATTGCCCTTCATAAAGCCGATACCGTTAATTCGAATAATGTATGGATGTTCTTAAACTAGAATAAAGTAATGAAACAAAATATCATCCAAGCGTACAAAAATGTCGTTTATTTTTATACAAGTATACATGCCTTTAACGACCTTTTTACGAGAAGCAATAGCCACGTCGACGGAAGCCATGCATGAAGTATTAGGCTGACGGCTGTGATTAGTGGTCACATGCAGGACATTTCTTTTAATATAATCTAATTAAATTTTGGAAGCCTTAGAAATCGCAGTTCCGTGTAGTAACCTACAACTACCCTTATTTTCAAATACATACTTTCCCTTCTAAGTGAAATTGTCATTAACGGCCAATCGTGAAACCACAATGTGGGAATCTGCCTCATCCACAAGTCTGTTCAACAGAAAAAACTATTTTCACCTGTAAAATGCAGGGACGAATTTACCGCACAAGTGAAAATGTCTTCCGCGACGTACCTACGTTGAGCAACGGCTAATTCTGCCGAAAAAGTGCACGATGTCGCCATCTAACGAATCTGATTGCAGCAAGCACAAGAACATATGAAGTGTAATAAAACATAACTATTTTTTGGCGATAATATATTAGCTTATTGCTGGTAATAATCTTAGTATTCTTAAATTTGAAAAAACTTACATTCTCGTATGAGTGAAAATGTCACGTAAGAACGTTACAGATCGACCAGTGAATTAAATTTAACAAACTAACTCAATCTGTAGATTGCCTCCAAATTTTTTTCCGTAAAATCACAAAAGTGCTCCACATTCTTGCTCCAATAAACCACAGTAAATAAATCAGTTCCTTTCACATTCGAGTGAAAGTGTCATCAAGGTCCCAGTCACTATGGCTGAATCTATCAGACATTAAGAGCTGATTGTCACGCGCTAATATGTGAATTGATAATCCATCAGTCGATGTAGATCTAGCAACTGAAAATTATTTCTAGCTTCGGTTGCAGTGTTTATTTCTGCACGTGGAGAAAAATTAAGTTTGCTTATAACCAACAATAGAATTATAGGGGTAAGCTGTAACGAATGAAATGGTCAACACTTGACTACCATTGCCCTTTATAAAGCCGACACCGTTAATTCGAATAATGTATGGATGTTCTTAAACTAGAATAAAGTAATGAAACAAAATATCATCCAAGCGTACAAAAATGTCGTTTATTTTTATACAAGTATACATGCCTTTAACGACCTTTTTACGAGAAGCAATAGCCACGTCGACGGAAGCCATGCATGAAGTATTAGGCTGACGGCTGTGATTAGTGGTCACATGCAGGACATTTCTTTTAATATAATCTAATTAAATTTTGGAAGCCTTAGAAATGGCTGTTCCGTGTAGTAATCTACAACTACCCTTATTTTCACATACATACTTTCCCTTCTAAGTGAAATTGTCATTAACGGCCAATCGTGAAACCACAATGTGGGAATCTGCCTCATCCACATGTCTGTTCAACAGAAAAAACTATTTTCACCTGTAAAATGCAGGGACGAATTTACCGCACAAGTGAAAATGTCTTCCGCAACGTACCTACGTTGAGCAACGGCTAATTCTGCCGAAAAAGTACAAGATGTCGCCATCTAACGAATCTGATTGCAGCAAGCACAAGAACATATGAAGTCGTAATAAAACATAACTATTTTTGGCGATAATATATCAGCTTATTGCTGGTAATAATCTTAGTATTCTTAAATTTGAAAAAACTTACATTCTCGTATGAGTGAAAATGTCACGTAAGAACGTTACAGATCGACTAGTGAATTAAATTTAACAAACAAACTCAATCTGTAGATTGCCTCCAAATTTTTTTCCATAAAATCACAAATGTGCTCAACTTTCTAGCTCCAATAAACCACAGTAAATAAATCAGTTCCTTTCACATTCGAGTGAAAGTGTCATCAAGGTCCCAGTCACTATGGCTGAATCTATCAGACATAAAGAGCTGATTGTCACGCGCTAATATGTCAATTGATAATCCATCGGTCGATGTAGATCTAGCAACTGAAAATTATTTCTAGCTTCTGTTGCAGTGTTTATTTCTGCACGTGGAGAAAAATTAAGTTTGCTTATAGCCAACAATAGAATTATAGGGGTCAGCTGTAACAAATGAAATGGTCAGCACTTGACTACCATTGCCCTTCATAAAGCCGATACCGTTAATTCGAATAATGTATGGATGTTCTTAAACTAGAATAAAGTAATGAAACAAAATATCATCCAAGCGTACAAAAATGTCGTTTATTTTTATACAAGTATACATGCCTTTAACGACCTTTTTACGAGAAGCAATAGCCACGTCGACGGAAGCCATGCATAAAGTATTAGGCTGATGGCTGTGATTAGTGGTCACATGCAGGACATTTCTTTTAATATAATCTAATTAAATTTTTGAAGCCTTAGAAATGGCTGTTCCGTGTAGTAATCTACAACTACCCTTATTTTCAAATACATACTTTCCCTTCTAAGTGAAATTGTCATTAACGGCCAGTGATGAAACCACAATGTGGGAATCTGCCTCATCCACAAGTCTGTTCAACAGAAAAAACTATTTTCACCTGTAAAATGCAGGGACGAATTTACCGCACAAGTGAAAATGTCTTCCGCGACGTACCTACGTTGAGCAACGGCTAATTCTGCCGAAAAAGTACACGATGTCGCCATCTAACGAATCTGATTGCAGCAAGCACAAGAACATATGAAGTGTAATAAAACATAACTATTTTTGGCGATAATATATTAGCTTATTGTTGGTAATAATCTTAGTATTCTTAAATTTGAAAAAACTTACATTCTCGTATGAGTGAAAATGTCACGTAAGAACGTTACAGATCGACTAGTGAATTAAATTTAACAAACTAACTCAATCTGTAGATTGCCTCCAAATTTTTTTCCGTAAAATCACAAATGTGCTCCACATTCTAGCTCCAATAAACCACAGTAAATAAATCAGTTCCTTTCACATTCGAGTGAAAGTGTCATCAAGGTCCCAGTCACTATGGCTGAATCTATCAGACATTAAGAGCTGATTGTCACGCGCTAATATGTCAATTGATAATCCATCAGTCGATGTAGATCTAGCAACTGAAAATTATTTCTAGCTTCGGTTGCAGTGTTTATTTCTGCACGTGGAGAAAAATTAAGTTTGCTTATAGCCAACAATAGAATTATAGGGGTAAGCTGTAACGAATGAAATGGTCAGCACTTGACTACCATTGCCCTTCATAAAGCCGACACCGTTAATTCAAATAATGTATGGATGTTCTTAAACTAGAATTCAGTAATGAAACAAAATATCATCCAAGCGTACAAAAATGTCGTTTATGTTTATACAAGTATACATGCCTTTAACGACCTTTTTACGAGAAGCAATAGCCACGTCGACGGAAGCCATGCATGAAGTATTAGGCTGACGGCTGTGATTAGTGGTCACATGCAGGACATTTCTTTTAATATAATCTAATTAAATTTTGGAAGCCTTAGAAATGGCTGTTCCGTGTAGTAATCTACAACTACCCTTATTTTCACATACATACTTTCCCTTCTAAGTGAAATTGTCATTAACGGCCAATCGTGAAACCACAATGTGGGAATCTGCCTCATGCACATGTCTGTTCAACAGAAAAAACTATTTTCACCTGTAAAATGCAGGGACGAATTTACCGCACAAGTGAAAATGTCTTCCGCAACGTACCTACGTTGAGCAACGGCTAATTCTGCCGAAAAAGTACAAGATGTCGCCATCTAACGAATCTGATTGCAGCAAGCACAAGAACATATGAAGTCGTAATAAAACATAACTATTTTTGGCGATAATATATCAGCTTATTGCTGGTAATAATCTTAGTATTCTTAAATTTGAAAAAACTTACATTCTCGTATGAGTGAAAATGTCACGTAAGAACGTTACAGATCGACTAGTAAATTAAATTTAACAAACAAACTCAATCTGTAGATTGCCTCCAAATTTTTTTCCATAAAATCACAAATGTGCTCATCTTTCTAGCTCCAATAAACCACAGTAAATAAATCAGTTCCTATCACATTCGAGTGAAAGTGTCATCAAGGTCCCAGTCACTATGGCTGAATCTATCAGACATAAAGAGCTGATTGTCACGCGCTAATATGTCAATTGATAATCCATCGGTCGATGTAGATCTAGCAACTGAAAATTATTTCTAGCTTCTGTTGCAGTGTTTATTTCTGCACGTGGAGAAAAATAAAGTTTGCTTATAGCCAACAATAGAATTATAGGGGTCAGCTGTAACAAATGAAATGGTCAGCACTTGACTACCATTGCCCTTCATAAAGCCGATACCGTTAATTCGAATAATGTATGGATGTTCTTAAACTAGAATAAAGTAATGAAACAAAATATCATCCAAGCGTACAAAAATGTCGTTTATTTTTATACAAGTATACATGCCTTTAACGACCTTTTTACGAGAAGCAATAGCCACGTCGACGGAAGCCATGCATAAAGTATTAGGCTGATGGCTGTGATTAGTGGTCACATGCAGGACATTTCTTTTAATATAATCTAATTAAATTTTTGAAGCCTTAGAAATGGCTGTTCCGTGTAGTAATCTACAACTACCCTTATTTTCAAATACATACTTTCCCTTCTAAGTGAAATTGTCATTAACGGCCAGTGATGAAACCACAATGTGGGAATCTGCCTCATCCACAAGTCTGTTCAACAGAAAAAACTATTTTCACCTGTAAAATGCAGGGACGAATTTACCGCACAAGTGAAAATGTCTTCCGCGACGTACCTACGTTGAGCAACGGCTAATTCTGCCGAAAAAGTACACGATGTCGCCATCTAACGAATCTGATTGCAGCAAGCACAAGAACATATGAAGTGTAATAAAACATAACTATTTTTTGGCGATAATATATTAGCTTATTGTTGGTAATAATCTTAGTATTCTTAAATTTGAAAAAACTTACATTCTCGTATGAGTGAAAATGTCACGTAAGAACGTTACAGATCGACTAGTGAATTAAATTTAACAAACTAACTCAATCTGTAGATTGCCTCCAAATTTTTTTCCGTAAAATCACAAATGTGCTCCACATTCTAGCTCCAATAAACCACAGTAAATAAATCAGTTCCTTTCACATTCGAGTGAAAGTGTCATCAAGGTCCCAGTCACTATGGCTGAATCTATCAGACATTAAGAGCTGATTGTCACGCGCTAATATGTCAATTGATAATCCATCAGTCGATGTAGATCTAGCAACTGAAAATTATTTCTAGCTTCGGTTGCAGTGTTTATTTCTGCACGTGGAGAAAAATTAAGTTTGCTTATAGCCAACAATAGAATTATAGGGGTAAGCTGTAACGAATGAAATGGTCAGCACTTGACTACCATTGCCCTTCATAAAGCCGACACCGTTAATTCAAATAATGTATGGATGTTCTTAAACTAGAATTCAGTAATGAAACAAAATATCATCCAAGCGTACAAAAATGTCGTTTATGTTTATACAAGTATACATGCCTTTAACGACCTTTTTACGAGAAGCAATAGCCACGTCGACGGAAGCCATGCATGAAGTATTAGGCTGACGGCTGTGATTAGTGGTCACATGCAGGACATTTCTTTTAATATAATCTAATTAAATTTTGGAAGCCTTAGAAATGGCTGTTCCGTGTAGTAATCTACAACTACCCTTATTTTCACATACATACTTTCCCTTCTAAGTGAAATTGTCATTAACGGCCAATCGTGAAACCACAATGTGGGAATCTGCCTCATGCACATGTCTGTTCAACAGAAAAAACTATTTTCACCTGTAAAATGCAGGGACGAATTTACCGCACAAGTGAAAATGTCTTCCGCAACGTACCTACGTTGAGCAACGGCTAATTCTGCCGAAAAAGTACAAGATGTCGCCATCTAACGAATCTGATTGCAGCAAGCACAAGAACATATGAAGTCGTAATAAAACATAACTATTTTTTGGCGATAATATATTAGCTTATTGTTGGTAATAATCTTAGTATTCTTAAATTTGAAAAAACTTACATTCTCGTATGAGTGAAAATGTCACGTAAGAACGTTACAGATCGACTAGTGAATTAAATTTAACAAACAAACTCAATCTGTAGATTGCCTCCAAATTTTTTTCCATAAAATCACAAATGTGCTCAACTTTCTAGCTCCAATAAACCACAGTAAATAAATCAGTTCCTTTCACATTCGAGTGAAAGTGTCATCAAGGTCCCAGTCACTATGGCTGAATCTATCAGACATAAAGAGCTGATTGTCACGCGCTAATATGTCAATTGATAATCCATCGGTCGATGTAGATCTAGCAACTGAAAATTATTTCTAGCTTCTGTTGCAGTGTTTATTTCTGCACGTGGAGAAAAATTAAGTTTGCTTATAGCCAACAATAGAATTATAGGGGTCAGCTGTAACAAATGAAATGGTCAGCACTTGACTACCATTGCCCTTCATAAAGCCGATACCGTTAATTCGAATAATGTATGGATGTTCTTAAACTAGAATAAAGTAATGAAACAAAATATCATCCAAGCGTACAAAAATGTCGTTTATTTTTATACAAGTATACATGCCTTTAACGACCTTTTTACGAGAAGCAATAGCCACGTCGACGGAAGCCATGCATGAAGTATTAGGCTGACGGCTGTGATTAGTGGTCACATGCAGGACATTTCTTTTAATATAATCTAATTAAATTTTGGAAGCCTTAGAAATCGCATGTTCCGTGTAGTAACCTACAACTACCCTTATTTTCAAATACATACTTTCCCTTCTAAGTGAAATTGTCATTAACGGCCAGTCGATGAAACCACAATGTGGGAATCTGCCTCATCCACAAGTCTGTTCAACAGAAAAAACTATTTTCACCTGTAAAATGCAGGGACGAATTTACCGCACAAGTGAAAATGTCTTCCGCGACGTACCTACGTTGAGCAACGGCTAATTCTGCCGAAAAAGTACACGATGTCGCCATCTAACGAATCTGATTGCAGCAAGCACAAGAACATATGAAGTGTAATAAAACATAACTATTTTTGGCGATAATATATTAGCTTATTGTTGGTAATAATCTTAGTATTCTTAAATTTGAAAAAACTTACATTCTCGTATGAGTGAAAATGTCACGTAAGAACGTTACAGATCGACTAGTGAATTAAATTTAACAAACTAACTCAATCTGTAGATTGCCTCCAAATTTTTTTCCAGTAAAATCACAAATGTGCTCCACATTCTAGCTCCATTAAAGCACAGTAAATAAATCAGTTCCTTTCACATTCGAGTGAAAGTGTGATCAAGGTCCCAGTCACTATGGCTGAATCTATCAGACATAAAGAGCTGATTGTCACGCGCTAATATGTCAATTGATAATCCATCGGTCGATGTAGATCTAGCAACTGAAAATTATTTCTAGCTTCTGTTGCAGTGTTTATTTCTGCACGTGGAGAAAAATTAAGTTTGCTTATAGCCAACAATAGAATTATAGGGGTCAGCTGTAACAAATGAAATGGTCAGCACTTGACTACCATTGCCCTTCATAAAGCCGATACCGTTAATTCGAATAATGTATGGATGTTCTTAAACTAGAATAAAGTAATGAAACAAAATATCATCCAAGCGTACAAAAATGTCGTTTATTTTTATACAAGTATACATGCCTTTAACGACCTTTTTACGAGAAGCAATAGCCACGTCGACGGAAGCCATGCATGAAGTATTAGGCTGACGGCTGTGATTAGTGGTCACATGCAGGACATTTCTTTTAATATAATCTAATTAAATTTTGGAAGCCTTAGAAATCGCAGTTCCGTGTAGTAACCTACAACTACCCTTATTTTCAAATACATACTTTCCCTTCTAAGTGAAATTGTCATTAATGGCCAATCGTGAAACCACAATGTGGGAATCTGCCTCATCCACAAGTCTGTTCAACAGAAAAAACTATTTTCACCTGTAAAATGCAGGGACGAATTTACTGCACAAGTGAAAATGTCTTCCGCGACGTACCTACGTTGAGCAACGGCTAATTCTGCCGAAAAAGTACACGATGTCGCCATCTAACGAATCTGATTGCAGCAAGCACAAGAACATATGAAGTGTAATAAAACATAACTATTTTTGGCGATAATATATTAGCTTATTGTTGGTAATAATCTTAGTATTCTTAAATTTGAAAAAACTTACATTCTCGTATGAGTGAAAATGTCACGTAAGAACGTTACAGATCGACTAGTGAATTAAATTTAACAAACTAACTCAATCTGTAGATTGCCTCCAAATTTTTTTCCGTAAAATCACAAATGTGCTCCACATTCTAGCTCCATTAAAGCACAGTAAATAAATCAGTTCCTTTCACATTCGAGTGAAAGTGTGATCAAGGTCCCAGTCACTATGGCTGAATCTATCAGACATAAAGAGCTGATTGTCACGCGCTAATATGTCAATTGATAATCCATCGGTCGATGTAGATCTAGCAACTGAAAATTATTTCTAGCTTCTGTTGCAGTGTTTATTTCTGCACGTGGAGAAAAATTAAGTTTGCTTATAGCCAACAATAGAATTATAGGGGTCAGCTGTAACAAATGAAATGGTCAGCACTTGACTACCATTGCCCTTCATAAAGCCGATACCGTTAATTCGAATAATGTATGGATGTTCTTAAACTAGAATAAAGTAATGAAACAAAATATCATCCAAGCGTACAAAAATGTCGTTTATTTTTATACAAGTATACATGCCTTTAACGACCTTTTTACGAGAAGCAATAGCCACGTCGACGGAAGCCATGCATGAAGTATTAGGCTGACGGCTGTGATTAGTGGTCACATGCAGGACATTTCTTTTAATATAATCTAATTAAATTTTGGAAGCCTTAGAAATCGCAGTTCCGTGTAGTAACCTACAACTACCCTTATTTTCAAATACATACTTTCCCTTCTAAGTGAAATTGTCATTAATGGCCAATCGTGAAACCACAATGTGGGAATCTGCCTCATCCACAAGTCTGTTCAACAGAAAAAACTATTTTCACCTGTAAAATGCAGGGACGAATTTACTGCACAAGTGAAAATGTCTTCCGCGACGTACCTACGTTGAGCAACGGCTAATTCTGCCGAAAAAGTACACGATGTCGCCATCTAACGAATCTGATTGCAGCAAGCACAAGAACATATGAAGTGTAATAAAACATAACTATTTTTGGCGATAATATATTAGCTTATTGTTGGTAATAATCTTAGTATTCTTAAATTTGAAAAAACTTACATTCTCGTATGAGTGAAAATGTCACGTAAGAACGTTACAGATCGACTAGTGAATTAAATTTAACAAACTAACTCAATCTGTAGATTGCCTCCAAATTTTTTTCCGTAAAATCACAAATGTGCTCCACATTCTAGCTCCAATAAACCACAGTAAATAAATCAGTTCCTTTCACATTCGAGTGAAAGTGTCATCAAGGTCCCAGTCACTATGGCTGAATCTATCAGACATAAAGAGCTGATTGTCACGCGCTAATATGTCAATTGATAATCCATCGGTCGATGTAGATCTAGCAACTGAAAATTATTTCTAGCTTCTGTTGCAGTGTTTATTTCTGCACGTGGAGAAAAATTAAGTTTGCTTATAGCCAACAATAGAATTATAGGGGTCAGCTGTAACAAATGAAATGGTCAGCACTTGACTACCATTGCCCTTCATAAAGCCGATACCGTTAATTCGAATAATGTATGGATGTTCTTAAACTAGAATAAAGTAATGAAACAAAATATCATCCAAGCGTACAAAAATGTCGTTTATTTTTATACAAGTATACATGCCTTTAACGACCTTTTTACGAGAAGCAATAGCCACGTCGACGGAAGCCATGCATGAAGTATTAAGCTCACGGCTGTCATTTGTGTTCACATGCAACTCATTTACTTTCTATATAATTTAGCTAATTTATGGCTGCCATAAAATTGCTTTTCAAGTTGTGATCTAAAATTACCCATAGTTTCAAACACATACTTTCCCTTCTAAGTGAAATTGTCATTAACGGCCAAACATGAAACCACAATGTAAGAATCTTCCTCATCGACAAATTTGTTGTACAGAAAAAGATATTTTCACCTGTGCAATGCAGAGATGTATTTACCTCATAAAATTCTATGATCATAAATTATCATATATCTATAAAAATCTAATATGTATAACAACTTGTTGCAGTGCATGGAAAGAAGTTAATCATTGTTATAGTACAGGAGGAAATTTATAAATAAGTCTTGAATCTTGATTTGCATGTGGTAATTTTTTAGAGCTCTCACTGTTTTCAGATAAAAAAATAAAAAAACTTATTGCAATATTCTGATATAAATAAACTTAAATATATTTGAGGAGTTGAAAGATTTTCTTGATACTTAACCAACAATGCATAAAATTTCTTAGTTGGTGCTTTGAGAATCATCAATAAAAAGCTCAACTGCACATGGCCATAAAGCATGAAAATCTAAATGTCTGCATTTATCTTCATCTGTTGACTATAGCTATACCTTGCCTTTGTAATGTGTCAAAAATATGTAATTGATGGTTACACTGGTAACGTTGCTTCCAAATTAAACGTATGTTGAGTGAAACACTATACAAGATACATATAAAAAGTAGCAACAATAAATATTAATCTAGCACTGATAATCAAAACTTAATCTTGGAAAAAAAAAATTCTTAAAAAATAAGAAATGTAAAAATAGTGAGAATAGTTTTTCAAAGTAAATGAAAAAATTGAAGACTCGAATGGATGAATAATTTATTCCTTCCATAAAATAAAAAATACTCTATGTTATAAAAAGAAAACTCTTGGATCAGCATAAGAATAGTTCCACCTTTCCACCTTCCTGGAAGAAACTGCTACTATGGAAATAGAAAATTGGAGTTAGGAAGTACGTACTTTACTGAAAAATCGCATCCAGCAGTCTTTTTTGATTTGGAATCTACAGGGTTAGGTTAGGCAGTGATTGTGGTATTGTGCAAATTAGGGTGAAATAAGAAAATATGTTTTGTAATATCTATATTAATTCAAAATGCTTTTCATGACTGCTTCTCTTATTCATAGTTCAAGAAATTTTGGTGGAGATTTAATGCTTCGTAACAATGAAGTTAATTCACTTTTCAGTGCATCAGCTTCTGAGTCATTTACAATTAATAAATAAATATATTATTTTACTGCACATAATTTGAAATTTGACATCGCCTTATGCTTTTTATAAGAAGACTATTTCAATGTTATTAAAGGCTTTATAGGTGGACTACCACTATAAAGAACAGGATTAGAGGACAGAATTAGGGGACAAATTTGACAAATTAACTTAAAGTCTCTTGCGTAAATACTTATGAGGCTACTGAAGATATTGCTATTATTAAAAAAATTGGAAATAAATAAATTATAAACTACCATACCTTAGTACAAAATAGAATTAATTTTAAAGATGCAAGAATAAAGTAGTTAGATGACACCAAGATGAAAACATTATTATAATTATTAAATCTTGTTTGTAAGATTGTTCGAGTACAAATATGAAAAAAACTCAACTCATTCTAAAACATATGAAAAACACCGAACTATTATTAACTATCTTTACATAGGTCTGCAGTCTATACATTCATAATTAAAGACTGCTGAAATTATATTCGTACATAAGATAAGAAGAAAAAGTATAACATACTTAACTGTTAGCCAGCATCATTAATTACAAATGGTAAGTATATAGAAACACGGAATATGCAATAAAGAAGCAGTATTGTGGCTTATCGGTGTTATAGTACCCAATGCCATCTAAATAATAATAATCAGAATAAATCAGCATAATTTTTAAACCATAATAAACTGTGATTTTTAATAAACAAAATAAAAAGAACTAAGGTTATAACTTAATAGCATGAGTGAACATATATTCTATGAATTTATATTCTAAAATAATTTTATAATTTTTATGATAAAATAAAACTCACTAGATTTCCCTTGCAAAAATATTTATATAAAACAAAATATAAATTATTACCTAAAAGATGAAAAAATTAATCCCAAACAATCATGTAACCTAACAATATAACACTTCACAAATATAAGTATTATTTTAAGCCATAATATGTAACTACGGATTCAATTATCTGTATCACTTGTAAATAAAAAATCAGTAAATAAAAAAATTTGTAAATAAGTAATCTTCTGTCATTAAATATTTTATCTGCTTTATTAAAATTCATATGTATCAACAAATTATGAATTTTTCACTTAAAATACTGCTTCAACAAACAATAACATATGTAACACATGTAATACACACATACATCTATTTTCTAAATAAGTTGTTCCTATACAAGATAATTGAATACATTTTATTTTGAATGCATATAGAAATAATCCAGTTTCAATTAA
This sequence comes from Philotrypesis tridentata, assembly GCA_018906965.1. Lineage (NCBI taxonomy): Eukaryota > Metazoa > Arthropoda > Insecta > Hymenoptera > Pteromalidae > Philotrypesis > Philotrypesis tridentata. Next base: position 81,118 of record JACCIB010000287.1, read on the forward strand.
TCCTCTTCAACAACTTGAAAGGATTAACATAATCGATACTGTAGGAGTACCTAATTACAATATTGATGATATCCAGTAGAAAAAATCTCGAAAATCATTCTCCGGATGATATAAATATTTACGTTCACCAAAGTTTAAAAGCCGGAAAACAAGAAACCCGTTAAAAAAATTCGATTCTGTGTTCAAAGCTACTATATTACGAAGATACCGACATCACTATTACTGTATCATTTAAAGAATCGCTTTCTTGTGATTTTAGGAAAGAGACATTCATACCACTTCCACAATATTGAGCAATCCATGATCTGATAAAGACGACAGTACGAAAGATGTAATTTCTTTACGTATCGTAGGGATAATATTAATAAACCAACTATTTTTTAATAAAGGCGTGCCAAATACACCTCCTGTGCAGCTAACAAGATACGGTTCCCTGGTGAATGCTAGGCCTCGCTCGTGTTGTCTGCGATGCGAGGTTGAAATTGGTGCTGTCTGCGGTGCAAGGTTGGGGTTGGTGATCCTTGGAGTTGGTCAATCTGGAGAAAGTCGAATGAAATTAGTATTTGTTTTTTACGTGTGCGCGTGAGGTGCGATCGTGTCGCTTCGTGGCCTCGCGAGCTGGACCTATGCGCGATATTTCTAAAAATGGTTTGCGGAAACCAGTTCCATCATAATGCCATTTCAATAACGATTGTCACGGCTTCTGTCAAAAATCTCGACGCCGAAAATGAATGGTCACTTAATTGACGGGGCGAGTGATAGTGCCGCAATGCACGGGATCAAAAAACAATAAAAAATACTACCGGTAATCGCAACGCTTACAATATATCGTGGATTCGCGAACTCGTCGATTATATTGATACGCGTACAAACTTTTATGATAGCGCGATCCTGGGTCGCTTGGTCTTGAGCGGATGTTGTGTTGCTGTGTGTTGAAGGTATGCTGTGTGTTGAAGGTCGCCGTCGTCTACTTGATGTGCTGGGCGCGCGATGGTTCGAGCAATGTGTTTACTAGCAAAGCGTGTGCGTGTGGCTAAGAGAGAAAAGCGCGCGCGAGGCAGCACGTAAGCGTTTGCCTATGTGAAAGCGCTTGGTAGCGTGTTGTGCTCGAGCCGTATGTTTGCGCCCTTAAGAGAGGACGAGAACGCGCTCTATTGCCTGTAATTTGGCAATTCTCTGATTTGGTAGGAAGAGAGAGAGAGAGAGAGAGAGAGAGAGAGAGAGAGAGAGAGCGCATTGTTGCTAAGTGTCGTAGCAGCGTTGGCGCTGCTGCGCGGGAGAGAGAGAGACGCTCTGCCGCTCTGTATATGCGAGAGAGAGGGACGACGCGTATAAGCGTCGGCCTAAAATGGCGGCGTTCGCTGAGCAGCGAGGAGGTGGAGAGCGCTGCTGCTCGCGCAAGTGCGAGAAGGCGCGCGCTAGCGGCTAGCGTCGTGCGAGCGGGAGAGAGAGAGAGAGAAAGCTGTCTCCCCCTTTCCGCCGCGCTGCGCTGAAGCCGAGAGAGAGAGAGAGAGAGAGAGAGAGCGCTGCAGGCGTCTCGAGTTTCCCGCGCAAGAGAAATGTCTGTATACGCGCGCGGCTGTGCCCGCGTGCCTCCCCTCTTCTGCGTGTTGTTGAATGTTTACACAACACTATAGAGTTCGGAGAAGGTCGCAAACGACGCACGAAGACGCGAAAACAAAGCGCGCCCAAGGTCTTGAAAATTTTACCTCCTGAATTTTCCCTTGAGGTGCCGGTGCGCTGAGCTGCTGGAGATGATGCGACGTTGGCGATGCTTCGGCGCTGATGCTCGTCGACGTGCTGCTCAGCGTCGAGGCGGTGTGCTGCTCGCCGATGCCGCTCGAGAAGAGTTGCTGCCGCGGCGTCGATGTTGCTGTAGAGGAGATGCCGCTCTGATCCTGTCGCGTTGATGCTGCTGCGGCGATGATGCTGCTGCTGCGGTTGCCGCGCTGATGCCGCTGCTGCCACTGCTGCCTAGGCCGCTGGCGTCGTCTCTTCGTCGGATGAAAAAGCGCTTTGTCTGCGAGTGCGCCGGCGTGCCAGCACGCACTGCAAGAGCAAAGGCGGTGTGTATGTACCGCGTTGGTGGCTGCGTGCACGAGGGGGGCTGAGAGAAGAGTCCTTCCTCTCGCCAGCTGAGTTCCCAACGGTGATGGCGTCGTCGGGTGCCGAGAGTGGCTTCGGGTGGTAGCTTTTACGCCGGCGTGCCTGCACGTACAAGATTACCGCTGCGTGCGCTAGAGGTGTTGTGCGCCGCGCAGCTCCTGGGTCGGCGGCACTTGTTGCTGATGCCGTCGAGGTCTCGTGGTGATGCTCCTCCTCCTCGTTGCTGCGTGTTTGTCGCGTCACCAATATAGGGGGGTGACGGTTGCGGGAGGTGGCGTGGAGAATAAGACGCTTAGTGTGAAGTATTGGCGTATGTAGTTTATTCCCTTTGTGGTCGGGCCTCTCTCCAGGCGACTGCTCTGGTGTGCTCTCGGCGGTAGACTGACGCAGTTCGTTCCGCTCAGGGCTCTCACTCCTCTACCCGCTGCTCGGTGCTGCCACCTGTCGGTGGGCCGAGTCCATACAATCTCTAGACCTCTTCAATTTTTGGATATAGACAGAGATGAGTGGGGAGATGCGCAACGCTGTAGTCGTCGGCGCGACGATTTTGAAGGCAGTTGAGCCGGCTCTCGAGTTGTGACGTACCATATGGTGCGAAATAAAATTCACAGCAATGTGAAAATCCTTTACTAAAAAAAAGGTGAAAACTCCTCGGAAAGCAGGTAGAAAGAGGGGGTAGAAAGCACAGAAGCGAGTATCTTCTCTCCGCGCTGCTCCGAGACGGTTTCGAGATTTTCGTGCACTTGGCCCTCGTTCAGCTACCTGAAAATCCTTCGAACTAGTCCGTTTTATTACGGTCTTATTGTTGTCATCTTTCAAAAATAAAATTTTTAAATAAACAATTTTAATATATTTAATAACAGTATAATAAAACGGCATTTTTTTGAATAACCAGGAATTTTGAAAGAAAAAAATCGGTTAATTTTAACTAACATTATTAAAAAATATTCTAGATTTTCTTACTATCTCTATTGCTATTATTAACATAATAATATAACGTTAAATTAAATAATCTTATACATATTATAGAATACGTGATTTTTTCAATGTTTTTTTTTGTTTATTTATTTGTCCAAAGAGTGGAAGGAATGCTCAATGCACCTTGATAGGAATTGTGCAAAATTCTCCGTGCGTGGGACTCTCCTAGCGAAAGATAGGCATATTTACTAATACTTCCACTCTTATAGGGTCGCAACACTTTTTTACTATTTAATAAAACTATACTTTTCTTTGGAAATTTCTTATTTACAAATTTTCAAATTAGAGATAACTAATAATAGCTAGCATTGTCCAAGTAATATAATTATTTTTACTTTTTAGCTGTTTTATATTTATGTTGACTTAATAATAACTAAGTGCTTATTATTTCTAACAAAAAAAGAAACATTGCAAAAATCACGTATTCTGTATAATATAATGTTATTTAATTTAACTTTATGTTATTATATAAATACTAGCCCGTAAGAAAATCTCTCGGAAAATCTAAAATACTTTTTAATGAAGTTAGTCAAAATTAACCGATTTTTTCATTCAAAATTCCTTGTTATTAAAAAAAATGCCGTTTCATTATACTGTTATTAAATATATTAAAATTGTTTATTCAAAAATTTTATTTTTGAAAGATGACAACAATAAGACCTCAATAAAACGGATTAGCTCGAAGGAGTTTCAGGTAGCTGACCGAGGGCCGAGTGAACGAAAATCTCGAAACCGTCTCTCGAAGCAGAGCTCGGAGACAAGATACTGTAGACTCGAAGTACACAAACAGTTTGCTATATCTGCTTTCCGAGGAGTTTTCACCTTGTATTTAGTAAAGGATTCTCACATTGCTGTGAATTTTGGTTCGCACCATATGGTACGTCACAACTCGACAGCTAGCTCGGCTGCCTTCAAAATCGCCGCGCCGACGCCTACAACGTTGCGCATCTCCCCACTCATCTCTGATATAGAGATAGTGCGGTCGACGCGGAATACGTATTTATAATAGTAAAAAAAACCACAGTTCCTTTGAGAAAACATTTTGCTACTCAGCTAGCAACGGGTTTGTAAATTTTATAATTTATTAATACGCAAAGAAAAGGTGGGTCAAATTCTTTGAATTATTTTTTCAAATCAATTTTTATTAATTTTATTTTTTACTCTTTTATATTATAAGTGTTAATAGCATAATATATTTAAATTATTTCAGAACAATTAATTTAAATTTACAGCAGAAAGCAGTGAAGTGAGCATATTAACTCCTCTGGTACTACCTTCGATCTCCATTGCTTCTCATTTCGCAACCTGCTCACATTACCCCATGAATCCCACATGGCGCTATCTTCCTTTTACAATCTTTCCAAAGATTGAGAAAGGAAAGAGTATATTAAAATATATTGTTATTGTGAAAAATTTAATTATTGTTTATGTGTAAAGTGGCTGATACATAAATATTATAAATTTAAGTATTCCTGTACTACTACTATAGTATACTCTAAAAATAATTTATGAAAATGAAAAATTGGCAAACATTGACAAGAGTCGATGATTTAAGTAAATTTTTAATCGAGAAGCAGTTACATAATATTACTTTAAAAAAATACGAAGAGAAAGAGAGTCCGTTTTTAAAGTTTATAAAATCTAAGTTGAAAAATATTCATAAAGAATTTGTTGCTAATCGAAGTGTAGAGTCTACAGTTACTTTACTATTAGATCTTGTGAAGGAATATAAATTGCTACATTTATATAACTTAAAGAACTCAAAGAGCTTACAGCTCCACTTAAATTTATATTTACAATTTTTGAACTCCAGTGCAGTCGAAATAAAAAAATGTACAAAGTACACACTGGATGAGCATAACGGAGTGGCCATCTATGCTAGGAAAGATATTCCTGCGAAGAGTGTCATTAATGCACTATTTGGAAAAATTATGCCACTCCAGTACAATGAGGAAAAATTTCTCGTGCAGAAGAAAAAGACTTGTCAATGATAAAACTTTTTGGAAAGAAAAATATGCACTTGTTAGTCGGAAGTTTAGCATTTGTAAACCATGACTGTAATTTCAATAGTGCATATATTATTAAAAACAATATGTTGGCTTTGAAAACAAAACGGTTAATCAAAAGGGGTGAAGAAATTTCAGTTTTCTACGATGATAACTATTTTGGCCCCAATAATATTGATTGCGAATGTTACACCTGTGAACAAAAAAAGTGTGGTAAGAATTTTTAAATATTATTAATATATAGTTCAAAAGCTTTGATAAAGTACACACTCCTCATAGTTAGGAAATGTTTTTTGCTAAAGTTGCTAAGATTTTAAAAGCATCAACAACTTAAATATTTACATGAATAAAAATTTACATAAATTCGCTCAAGTACATTATTACTATTGCAAAATGAAGTTCAAAAAAGTATTTTTTGTTTTGTTTCGTATTAAAGTTATTTAGAATTAAATTTTCTACAACATATATTATACATCCATTCAAGAGTACAAAATTAATTTTACTAAATTGTTAAAAATCGAACAAATTTTTTTCAAAGATCATATTGCCATAAGTTTTGCGAAAAATAATTCTGTTTCATGAATTTATTAAAAACAAGGAGTTTTATACCTGAATTCAGGGTTATACTTGAGTTAGTAGGTAGTGCTTGACTTGAATTTAAACAAAAAAATTTTGCATAAGGCTTTAAAAATTCAGAATTATTATGCTTGAGTTGTTGGGTTATATCTGAGATACCTTTTAAAAAGATTATGAGTTAATAGGTGAAAAAAATTATTTATAAGTAATTAAAAAAAGATCCTTTTCAAAGCACATGATATTAATTGTCACTTTATTTATGCCTGCATTAAGGGGTCGTACCTGAGCTAAAGGGTTATGCCAGAGTCATCCTAAATCTGAAATAAAAATAATGATTTAATCGGTGAAAAAAATTATTTATAAGTAATTAAGAAAAAAATCTTTTACCTGGTTAAAGTATAGATATTCATTGTTATTTGACATTTTTTTTGAAGATTATACATAAGTATTATCTATGCAATGCCATGTGTAAATTACTAAATTTCGGCATCATATTTCCAAATCCTTGGAATTCTCATCTTGCACATGGTGAAATTAGATCAGTCAGGATTCAATACCTAATAACCGTGTTTCTCCTCAGCTTTAATGGAAGCTTTTCTTGAAAATATAAATTTTAAATCCTTAGTAATGCATAAGTTGATAATAATAATTGAACTGAATGTTACGTATAACTCTAGTGTAGACTCTAATTCTCTTTTATCTAATAAGAGAAGCCGCTCTTGATCATGAGTCTTGGCCCATTTTACTGCAGAGAATTCTAATCTCACTCTAAGCCTCTTCGTGATTCGAAGCAATCCTGCTCTTTCATCATTGGAGTAAGTGATTGCAATATGCATGATATTTCCTGATAAATTAGTTCAATTGCATCCAAGATGACAGGTGGGTTCACAAAGAGGATATACTTTGCCGAGTAAGTAAAAAATCGATGTCCTTGCTTCAGCACATAGTTGACTTTTTGCTTTCGAAAAACTTATCAAATCTCTAAAATACTATGAAAAACGGAAGAAGTCAGGACTCAAGTAAACATATGAAATTATTTAAATATTCACAATGCCACAAGTTTTGGGAAAAATGATTCTTTTTCATTAGGCTTTTTTTTAGCAGCATTATGCCTGGATTAAGGGGTCGTACCTGAGCTAATGGGTTATGCCTGAATCATCCTAAATCTGAAATAAAAATAGTGAGTTAATCCTCGAAAAAAATTATTTAAAAGTAATAAAGAAAAAAATCTTTTACCTGGTTAAAGTATAGATATTAATTGTTATTTGACATTTTTTTTGAAGATTATACATAAGTATTATCTATGCAATGCCATGTGTAAATTACTGAATTTCGGCATCATATTTCCAAATCTTTGGAATTCTCATCTTGCACATGATGAAATTAGATCAGCCAGGATTCAATACCTAATAACCGTGTTTCTCCTCAGCTTTAATGGAAGCTTTTCTTGAAAATATAAATTTTAAATCCTTAGTAATGCATAAGTTGATAATAATAATTGAACTGAATGTTACATATAACTCTAGTGTAGACTCTAACTCTCTTTTATCTAGTAGGAGAAGCAGCTCTTCATCTTGAGTCTTGGCCCATTTTACGTATATAATATGGATTCTAATCTCACGCTAAGCTTCTTCATGATTCGAAGCAATCCTGCTTTTCATCATTGAAGTAGGTGGCTGCAATGTACACATCAATTTGAAGGATTGTACAGCCACTTGAACTATGCTTGGAGATGAACCGACCAATGTAAACTTTCTTTACTGTTTTGTGTAAAGCCTCCAATGCATTTCTCAAACAATCCTCGTGTCAAGTCCTTATAAACTAGATTAAATCCATTAAATTAAATTATTAAATTATTAAATTGTTATTATTTAATTGTTAAATTATTATTAAATTGGATAGCATCCATGATGGCAGGCGTGTTCATAAAGAGGATATATTTTTTGAGTAAAAAAAAATCTCCGTCCATGCTTCAGCACAAAGTTGACTGTCTGCTTTCCAGATACTTATCAAATCTCTTTAATACTATAAAAAACGTAAGAAGTCAGGACTAAAGTAAACCTAAGAAATCGCTTAAACATTCTAATTGCCACAAGTTTTGCGAAAAATGATTCCTTTTCATTAGCCTTTTTTTGTGCACCATTATGTCTGCATTAAGGGGTCGTACCTGAATTAATGGGTTATGCCTGAGTCATTCTAAATCTGAAAGAAAAATTTTGAGTTAATAGACGAAAAAAATTATTTATAAGTAATTAAGAAAAAAATCTTTTTCCTAGTTAAAGTATAGATATTAATTGTTATTTGACATTTTTTAGAAGATTATACATAAGTACTATCTATTCAATCCCAAGTTAGTCGGGGCCCCATGGAACTGTATAGGATAGTTATTGGAAGTTCGTGCCACTAGCAATTTTATTGTTGGAACTGGTAATGGTTCAGGTACTGATAACTACCAAAAAGTCTCTACAATGTACCTACCCCGGAACATTGTTATTATTGCAAAATTATGGCCAAAAATGCATTTTTTTTTGGTTTATCGTCTCTAGCTCTTTTATTATTAACTTTACGTGAAAAAGTTGAGAATGTTTTTTGTTCAGAATTAAATTTCCTATAAGGTACATGTGTTCTCGGATGCAAAATTGACTTTTTTCATCGCTAAATTGTTTAAAACAAAAAAAGTTTTTGTAAACTTTTATATTGCAATAGTTTATATAAAAAATACTTTTTTTAATCGAACTTACACTCAAACATATCTCTATAGTTCATACAACATAAAAATTTCAGTCCGACCTCGCTATCTCAAAATGGCGGCTTATTGTAAAATTATTAATCAGTATTTTCCAATTCATTTCAATTTTGCTCTAATTGCAATAAATTGATGGGACCACTTGGAATCGATAGCTTATGTCCTACTTAACAAATACTTAAAATAACTTTTTTTCAAATTAATATTTAACAACATTTTTAGCAACAAATGTCTTTTTCAATATTGTTATCTCGGTCAATTTTAAAGTTACAGAAATGTGCTAAAGTGAATCGTAAAGTGCATAAAAAATCATGAATTTTCATATATTTACTTTTAAGATTGAACCAATAGGAGCCGAGATAAAAAAAATTTTTCAATCGCCGATTGCGCCGAAACTACTTGATATTTTTTGTTGAAATTTAGCACAGTGGTTGTTGAAATAATGCTCTAAAAGATGACATTTTATCGAATAGCTCTAGATGGTTTAGTTCGTCTAAAACGACTGACGAACAATGTGAGTTCAGCGCGCGCGGCCGCGCGGCTACTCCTGCGCCGACCAGGGAGGGCGGTGCAGTGGTGGGGGGACTGCCGCGCGACGGCGGACAGAATTCGGACACCTTAGTTGTAATTTGATTATCTCGTTGACCAAAACTGCTATTGCAATAAACTTTTTTTTCATTTAACCTGCTTTTTTCTCAGCTTTAACGCTATGCTAATTAAATTTTCATGGGTACAATACAAACACCCTAAATTACCAATTTTTTCGACAAAAATCTCTTATACCTATTTTCATAGATTTTACATGCATGCATTGCTTTACTATCATTATATAAGTACTTACATTCATCATAAAAATGTTCTGTAATGCAATGCAGGCTTTGTATATAGCCATAAGAGATTTTTGTCGAAAAAATTGGTAATTTAGGGTGTTTGTATTGTACCTATGAAAATTTAATTAGCATAGCGTTAAAGCTGAGAAAAAAGCAGGTTAAATGAAAAAAAAATTTATTGCAATAGCAGTTTTGGTTAACAAGATAATCAAATTACAACTAAGGTGTCCGAATTCTGTCCGCCGTCGCGCGGCAGTCCCCCCACCACTGCGCCGCCCTCCCTGGCCGGCGCAATAGTAGCCGCGCGGCCGCGCGCGCTGAACTCGCATTGTTCGTCAGTCGTTTTAGACGAACTAAACCATCTAGAGCTATTCAATAAAATGTCATCTTTTAGAGCATTATTTCAACAACCATTGTGCTAAATTTCAACAAAAAATATCAAGTAGTTTCGGCGCAATCGGCGATTGAAAAATTTTTTTTATCTCGGCTCCTATTGGTCCAATCTTAAAAGTAAATATATGAAAATTCATGGTTTTATATGCACTTTACGATGCACTTTAGCACATTTCTGTAACTTTAAAATTGACCGAGATAACAATATTGAAAAAGACATTTGTTGCTAAAAATGTTGTTAAATATTAATTTGAAAAAAAGTTATTTTAAGCGTTTGTTAAGTAGGACATAAGCTATCGATTCCAAGTGGTCCCATCAATTTATTGCAATTAGAGCAAAATTGAAATGAATTGGAAAATACTGATTAATAATTTTACAATAAGCCGCCATTTTGAGATAGCGAGGTCGGACTGAAATTTTTATGTTGTATGAACTATAGAGATATGTTTGAGTGTAAGTTCGATTAAAAAAAGTATTTTTTATATAAACTATTGCAATATAAAAGTTTACAAAAACTTTTTTTGTTTTAAACAATTTAGCGATGAAAAAAGTCAATTTTGCATCCGAGAACACATGTACCTTATAGGAAATTTAATTCTGAACAAAAAACATTCTCAACTTTTTCACGTAAAGTTAATAATAAAAGAGCTAGAGACGATAAACCAAAAAAAAATGCATTTTTGGCCATAATTTTGCAATAATAACAATGTTCCGGGGTAGGTACATTGTAGAGACTTTTTGGTAGTTATCAGTACCTGAACCATTACCAGTTCCAACAATAAAATTGCTAGTGGCACGAACTTCCAATCAAAATCCCATGGGGCCCCGACTAAGTGTGAATTACTAAATTTCGGCACAATATTTCTAAATCCTCGGAATTCTCATCTGGCACATGATGAAATTAGATCAGCCAAGATCCAATATCCAATCACCGTCTTTCTCCTCAGCTTCAATGGAAGCTTTTCTTAAAAATATAAATTTCAAATTCCTAGTAATGCACAAGTTGATAATAATAGTTATTATAGTGAATGTGACGTAAAACTCTGGTGTAGACTCTAACTCTCTTTTATCTAATAGGAGAAGCAGCTCTTCATCTTGAGTCTCTGCTTATTTTACTGCAGAGAATTCGAATCTCACGCTAAACTTCTTCATGATTTGAAGCAATCCTGTTTTTTCATCATTGAAGTAGGTGGCTGCAATGTACACATCAAATTGAAGGATTGTACAGCCACTTGAACTATGCTTGGAGATGAACTCCTGAACCGACCAATGTAAACTTTCTTTACTGTTTTGTGTGAAGCCTCCAATGCATTTCTCAAACAATCCTCGTGTCAAGTCCTTATAAACTAGATTAAATCCATTAAATTAAATTATTAAATTGTTATTATTCAATTATTAAATTATTATTAAATTGGATGGCATCCATGATGGCAGGCGTGTTCATAAAGAGGATATACTTTTCTGAGTAAAAAAAAATCTCCGTCCATGCTTCAGCACAAAGTTGGGTGTCTGCTTTCCAGATACTTATCAAATCTCTCTAATACTATAAAAAACGTAAGAAGTCAGGACTAAAGTAAACCGAAGAAATCACTGAAACTTTTAAATTGCCACAAGTTTTGCGAAAAATGATTCCTGTTCATTAGGCTTTTTTTGTGCACCATTATGTCTGCATTAAGGGGTTGTACCTGAGTTAATGGGTTAAGCATGAATCATCCTAAATCTGAAAAAAAAGTTTTTAGGTACTTTCATTTTTACATGATTTTTGTGAATTGGTGTCATTTTCCTACGTAAGGTTCATATTATTTTAGGAACTCAATCATCATGATATTTCCTACAAATATAACAAAAACTGTCTCATATCCATTCATGACCTAACTTGCACACGCGCCGATTTTGACAATTGTGGTCTGATTTCAATTTTAAAAAGCGTTTGAACAACGTACCTTTATAATCTCTGGGATCACTATTTCAATTCCGTTTGAAAGAATTTTTATGTTATTAACGTTAATCTGAGTGAGAATTTATGCTCGTTGAGGCTTGCTTAAAGCTAATTGAACAACCGTTTTAAAAGTAATATTTTCTAGGTTTGAAACATCTAAACTTTCTAGATGTTCTAGAACAATAGAGACATCTCATGTCGTATCATATTTGGGTCTTGTAGATCGGAATTTTAACACTTCTTTCATGAACCTAGTTACGCTTGAATTTTTGCCTAGCTTGTCTTTGGCAATCAAGGAGATTGCGCTTCTACAAGATTTTAGGGTCCCATGAGGGGAGACGGCTCAATAGGCAGAGTGTCGGACTCGTGATCCAAAAGTTCTGGGTTCGATCCCGACTCTCGGCTTTTCTGTCATTGGGACACCTCTATGTTTACATACACCTGTATGTATATACTTAAGTGTCTTATAACGTCGAAGCTCCAGTGGTTCGGATTACACTGTACACAATCTATGGATGTATTGTGTAGCTAAACTGTAGGTCCAGTTTAGCTACACGTCGTGTGGCGTGTGCAGTCCATGTGTGCGTCGAGCATATATATACGTATATCTGCTCGGGGCACAGACATGGCTAAAACATGCCTAGACTATAGGGAACTCCGCCGACCGGAGCCACAAGGTATACTCTAAAGGTATCACTGCGTGGAATCGGGTGGCGGGGAGGAAGGTACAGCATAATGGGCATCTGCCTCAGTGCTCGGTCATGGCACGTCCCCGAGCAAGGGCCGCCATGACCACCTCCACCACTACCAATTGTGCCAATAGGGTCCCATAAGAAGCCCTGGCCTGCAACCTTTCAATCAAGAAACTTAGATTGAGCTTAGGTTCGGTATTTTGAAATTCGATTTTTTTTCTTTGGCAAAATTGATTCCATTGGCGTAGGGCACTTCTGTACTGTTTTATGGTAGATTCACTTAACGATGACGTAACGATGTCTAAGGCCTCGACGGGGATGTCTCGTTTCATGAACGCTTGTCGGATACTCAGCCCGCCATCAAAACTAGGTTTTCCGCTTGTGGATGTATTTGTGATTTGCATGGAGACAACAGTAATTGTGCATTAGCGTTCAAGGCTATAAGGTTTTCCATCAACCAATTTTTCGAGCAGCGAAAAGCAGGATTGACTTTCCCGCAGCGGCAACAGTACACTTTATAAAAGAACGGGTCTTTTATATAGTGTACTCTTGTGAATATCTTTTCTTTCCATCATAGTAACTCTTGTTTGACACTATTCGAGATCGTCATCCAGCTATCATAGCATTTTTCGCTGATAATTAAGTGGAAGATTTTTTGTTTTTCCAACGCTTTGGTGTACCCACCAAACAAACTGAGATTAATTTCCCAATTACTATGAAATATGTAGGTCGTTGTGGATCAAGGATTATTTGTTTGCGAAAATTTTATATTCTCGTCTACTTCATTAAGAGCCTTGGCTTCTTTGATCTTTTCGGCTTGGTCTTGCCCATATAAAAATTTTTCAATCTTGGAGTTCTTTAGTCTCTTTATTAAGTCTCGGTTCGATTAAACCTTTTCTTGAATAATTTCTTTTGTGGATGAAAGCGGACATTATTTTTCCCGAGCCCCGTAAGAGTATAAGGATGTCATCTAGGGTTAAGCCTTCATTGTTCTCACTCTCTTTATAAAGACTTGTAGCCTTTCAAGCTGTTGAAATCTGTGGATCAGCTTTGGTGCATCAAATTCGGTTGCGCAAGCGTATTTTTCGAAGATGGGGTCGAGCTCTTCTTTTTGCATGCCTTCCTTGCAAAGAAGTTCCAGCGTTTTATCAGCTCTGTATCGTTCTCCAACTTCCGAGCCTCTTTCATTAAAGGATTGTTGCCCAGCTGTTAATGAAAAACATGATGCATGAGTATTGATTTTTGGTTTAAAGCTGCATATCTTTGCGAACCGGATGTAAGCGATGGGGTCTTGACAAAGAGAAGCTCTAATTAAAGGGATATGAGTAAGAAAATATTCATTGGAATAGGCCCTCAGGGAAAAGTATTAAAAACAACTGTAATACTAAACAATTTGAAGAAATATTGTACAGCCTAGTCAACAACTCATCTGACTACACCGCATGACGGCGACAATATCCAGATGCCTTCGACCTACACATTTGGGATATCTCAAATAAAGTTGTCTAAATATTCAATTCAATTCCAAATTATAATCCAGTGCTGTATTAAGCATAAACTAAAATTACTAAAATAATTACTATAAAATACTCTTGAATGCTGCACATCTTTACGGATCTGGTTTAAGCGACGGAGTCTTGACCGTACGTAGCTGCTACTGAAGGGATAGACTATAGAACATATGTGATGGAATAAGCACTGAGGGAAAAGTATGGAAAACCATCATAATACTAAACAATTTGAACAAATATTGTGTAATCTAATCAATCATTCATCTGACTAAACCGCACTATGTTGCCATACGGCACTTCTCTAATAACCTGTATCCGAGTGCTCTAACAACTAGAATTTGACAGAATATTTTGTAACCCAATTAGCCAATTCTCTGATTACACGGCTTTACGGCGACACTATCCAAATGTCTCCGACCTACAGATTTGTGATATCTCAAATAAAGTTATCTAAATATTCATTTCAATTCAATTCCAAATTATAATCCAGTGCTGTATGAAGCATAAACTAAAATTACTTAAATAATTACAATAAAATTCCCTTGAATGCTGTACATCTTCAAGGAAATGGTTTAAGCGACGGGGTCTTGACCGTGCGTATTTGCTACTGAAGGGATAGACTATAGAAAATATTTGATGGAATAGGCACTGATGGAAAAGTATGGAAAACCATCATAATACTAAACAATTTGAACAAATATTGTGTAAACTAATCAATCATTCATCTGACTAAACTGCACTATGTTGCTATACGACACTGCTCTAATAACCTATCTCTGAGTGCTCTAACAACTAGAATTTGACAGAATATTTTGTAACCCAATTAGCCAATCCTCTGATTACACGGCATTACGGCGACACTATCCAAATGTCTTCGACCTACAGATTTGTGATATCTCAAATAAAGTTGTCTAAATATTCAATTCAATTCAATTCCAAATTATAATCCAGTGCTGTATGAAGTATAAACTAAAATTACTTAACCCATTAACGTCAAAATTGCAGGTTTGCACATGTCCACATTCAACGCTGTATATAAGAATCAAATCGGCCAGTGAAAAATATGCAAATCATGTTTTCTAATAGATTTTTTCATGACCATTCAGAATCCGGCGTGAAAATTTCGAAAAAAAGCTTTTTTGGCCCTCATTTTTTAAGTTTTAGGAAAAAAAACGCAAAAATTTTTGCAGTTTTTTTCGAAAATACAATTTTTTACCGGGAATCCGTTGAGCCAGTGGTCTAAAATCTTCATAAATCGTGCACAATCTATTTTTCCTTTAAATCGTTGTGGTTAAAAATATCAAAATTCACCTTGGTGAATCCAAAATGGCGGCCGAAGTCAGAAAAAATAATGAATTATTGATTAATTTTTTAAGGAAGCGTTTTATGAAAAAATGTCACAGAACAAAAAGTGTTTAGAATCATGAAAATATGTCTAAAATTTTTTTCAGGACGTTTTGGGAAATTTTTTGATTTTTCCGGAAAATGGTTGTCAATGTGTAACAGGACCCGGAATTATTTTCCTATTTTTTATTCGAAAATGGTTGGCTTATCGAAAAAGTTTCATAGAATAAAAAGTGCTTAGAATCATTTGAAGAATACGTGTGAATTTTTCCAAGTTGTTTTGGATCACTTTTGATTTTTTGGTTCCACCCATTTTCCGGAAAAATCAAAAAATTTCCCAAAACGTCCTGAAAAAAATTTTATACATATATTTTGATGATTCTAAACACTTTTTGTTCTGTGACATTTTTTCATAAAACGCTTCCTTTTCGAGTAAAAAATTAATCAATAATTCATTATTTTTTCTGACTTCGGCCGCCATTTCGGATTCACCAAGGTGAATTTTGATATTTTTAACCACACCGATTGAAAGGAAAAATAGTTTGTGCACGATTTATGAAGGTTTTAGACCCCTGGCTCAACGGATTCCCGGTGAAAAAATTGTATTTTCAAAAAAAAAAGCAAAAATTTTTGCGTTTTTTTTTCTTGAAACTTAAAAAATCATGAAAAAATCTATTAGAAAACATGGTTTGCATATTTTTCTCTGGCCGATTTGATTCTTACATACAGCGTTGAAAGTGGGCATGTGCAAACCTGCAATTTTGACGTCAATGGGTTAAATAATTACTATAAAATTCTCTTGAATGCTGCACATCTTTACAGATCTGGTTTAAGCGACGAGATCGTGACCGTGCGTAGCTGCTACTGAAGGCATAGACTATAGAACATATGCGATGTAATAAGCACTGAGGGAAAAGTATGAAAACCACTATAATACTAAACAATTTGAACAAATATTGTGTAAACTAATCAATCATTCATCTGACTATACCGCACTATGTTGTCATACGGCACTTCTCTAATAACCTATATCTGGGTGCTCTAACAACTAGAATTTGACAGAATATTTTGTAACCCAATTAGCCAATCCTCTGATTACACGGCATTACGGCGACACTATCCAAATGTCTCCGACCTACAGATTTGTGATATCTCAAATAAAGTTATCTAAATATTCAATTCAATTCAATTGCAAATTATAATCCATTGCTGTATGAAGGATAAAATAAATTACTAAAAAAATTACTATAAAATTCGCTTGAAAGCTGCACATCTTTACCAATCTGATTTAAGCGACGGGGTCTTGACCATGCGTAGCTCTTATTTAAGGAATAGAGGGAAGAAAATATTGGTTGCAATAGGCACTGAGGGAAAAGTATTGAAAAGAACATTAACGCTGAACAGTTTGTGGAAATATTGCACAGCATAATCAGCCATTTATCTGACTACACAGCATGACGGCGACACTACCCTTATCAAAAAATGTGCAGATATTTATACAGATATCTCTGCAGAATTCTTTGCTGATTTCTGCAGAGCAATCTGCAGGGTTCTTTGCAGGAGGTCTAAATTCTGTGCAGAAGCAATTATGAAACAGAAATCTCTGCAGCAATGTGTGCAGTAAGCTCTACAGAGAATTATACTCAAATTACTGTAAAAATATTGACCTTGTTCCTCTGCAGTGAATTTGGAGCTCCTGCAGGGGACCCTGCAGATTGTTCTGCAGCGCTTTACAGAGAATTCTGTAGTGATCTCTGCGTAAATATCTGCATATTATGTTGATAAAGGTATCCTAATGTCTCCGACCTACAGGTTATGGATATTTTATCTGAAGCTGTCTACATTTTCAACTCAATTACCAATCAAAATCCATTTCTGTATGAAGCATCAACCAAAATTTATAAAATAATTATTAAAAAATTGTCTTAAATGCTGCATATCTTTTGCCAACCGGATTTAAGGATTTAAGTGACGGGGTCTTAACCTTGCCTAGCTGTTATTGAAGTGATAAAGAATAAAAAATATTTGTTGGAATAGGCATCCATGAAAAAGTATAAAAAAAAGCTACAATGCTAAACAGTTTGCAGAATTATTGTACAGCCTAATGAAACATTCATTTGACTACACCGCATTACGGCGACACTATCCTAGTGTCTCCGACATACAGGTTCTGGATATTTGATGTGAAGTTGTCTACATCTTCATTTCAATTCCAAATCAAAATCCATTGCTGTATGAAGCATAAAATAAAATTACTAAAATAATTACTATAAAATTCGCTTGAAAGCTGCACATCTTTACTAATCTGATTTACGCGTAGTTTTCTTAACCGCGCCTAGCTGTTATTGAAGTGATAAAGAATAGAGCATATTTTTTGGAATAGGCATCCATGAAAAAGTATAAAAACAACTATAATGCTAAACAATTTGAAGAAATCTGACTAGACCGCATTACAGCGACACGATCCTAATGTGTCTGGCCTATAGGTTCTGGATATTTGATGTGAAGCTGTCTACATTTTCATTTCAATTCCAAATCAAAATCCATTGCTGTATGAAGCATAAAATAAAATTACTAAAATAATTACTATAAAATTCGCTTGAAAGCTGCACATCTTTACTAATCTGATTTACGCGTAGTTTTCTTAACCGCGCCTAGCTGTTATTGAAGTGATAAAGAATAGAGCATATTTTTTGGAATAGGCATCCATGAAAAAGTATAAAAACAACTATAATGCTAAACAATTTGAAGAAATCTGACTAGACCGCATTACAGCGACACGATCCTAATGTGTCTGGCCTATAGGTTCTGGATATTTGATGTGAAGCTGTCTACATTTTCATTTCAATTCCAAATTATAATCTAGTTCTGTATTAAGCAACAACTAAAATGACTAAAATAATTACTATAAAATTCTCTTGAATGCTGCACATCTTTACGGATCTGGTTTAAGCGTAGTTTTCTTAACCGCGCCTAGCTGTTATTGAAGTGATAAAGAATAGAGAATATTTTTTGGAATAGGCATCCATGAAAAAGTATAAAAACAACTATAATACTAAACAATTTGAACAAATATTGTACAGCCTAGTCAATCACTCATCTGAATACACCGCATGACGGCGACAATATCCAGATGCCTTCGACCTACACATTTGGGATATTTCAAATAAAGTTGTCTAAATATTCAATTCAATTCCAAATTATAATCCAGTGCTGTATTAAGCATAAACTAAAATTACTAAAATAATTACTATAAAATTCTCTTGAATGCTGCACATCTTTACGGATCTGGTTTAAGCGACGGAGTCTCGACCGTACGTAGCTTCTACTGAAGGGATAGACTATAGAACATGTGTGATGGAATAAGCACTGAGGGAAAAGTATGGAAAACCATCATAATACTAAACAATTTGAACAAATATTGTGTAAACTAATCAATCATTCATCTGACTAAACTGCACTATGTTGCCATACGACACTGCTCTAATAACCTATCTCTGAGTGCTCTAACAACTAGAATTTGACAGAATATTTTGTAACCCAATTAGCCAATCCTCTGATTACACTGTATTACGGCGACACTATCCAAATGTCTCCGACCTACGGATTTGGTATATATCAAATGAAGTTATCTAAATTGCCCACACTACATGGAGACGTGGGCGAATGCTGGTACAAAGGGTGGCGGGGGCACTGTAGAGGCAACATATGAGTATTCTGATGGAATGTGTTAGTCTGAATACTTCTCCTTGATGCGTGACTTAGATATATATTCAAGTACACTTAATCGAAGCAGTTAGCCGAGATACAGTTTGGTTAGGAGCACTTTTACGGAGGTGGTAAGAATACCTGCGATATGGCAATAAGCCAAAAGCACGCCCTCAGGGCAAAAGAGAAAAAGTATTAATTTATCTTTATAATTACTTCCCGCGGGGATGGACACGTTAGCTTCATTTTCACTTGGCATTATTGCGCTTTTCTACCTCGGTACTATTCAGCTGTCGTCGTTCCTTCCACTTGTACACTGATGTCTCATTCCTGAGAAATGTCTCTCAAAAATTCTTCTAGCTATTAATTATTTTCTCAAGGAAGGCTGCTGTAATGACTGCGATGTTCGAAACTGGATGGCCCATGCCAGTCTGACTCTCCCGATGGCTTATATATACGCACACATAGCATATGCTTTAATAATAGATATAATAATGGGGCGCCAATTCAATTATAGTTTCTAACATATTTAATGCGTTATACGGCAGCTTGGCGACGGAGGAGGCACGTAACCCTCTAATAGTCCGGTTCTTGACTAGTCGGCTCTTGTGGCATATTAAGTACGTAGCTTTGCTTCAGTTGGAGAATTAGAGTTATGATTCTTTCGATAGTAGGTGTCTACAAATGAAATTCACTTTCCGGTACCCGTTGATAATAAAAAAATTATTCAGGATAAACCATAACAAAAATGCATGAATTCTGAATATCATTTTGCAATAATAACAATGTTACTGAGCAGGTATGAGGTTGATTGTATGGTCGTTTGTCATACACTAATAAACACTGATTTCTAGTTCTAAATATACTTTTTAGAGTAAGCTTTGATTACGAGATCAAGCATCTATAATATTTACTTAGGATACATTTCATATTAAGAGGGAAGGTATACCTTTAGATTGACATAAATTTAAAATGCTTGAATAATCAATGCATTTCCTATATCTGCTTGAAACGTACTCAAAGGACCCTGGAGGAATCAAATGGTAGGCTCGGTTCTAGTGAATTTATCGATAATAGCAACAAAATTGTTGGTCTTGAGTTCATCAACATAAGTCTTCATAGGCCCGAGTGGCGAAAATGGGCCATTTTTGAGAACATGGTAATTAAAGGGGATCTTTTTCAGTGGAGGTTGGAGCAGCCGAGTACGTAACTTTATACAGCTTTAGACGGCAGTCTAGAAACGTTCATTTCTCGTAACTGCACGACGTTTATATACAGCTGATCAATATTTGATATTTATTAAAGCAGGTTAAACTTTCTATTCATGATACAAATTGAAATAAGAGATACTCTTAGTCTTTTTGTAATCAATAATCGAAGAACTATTCGAATGATAATACTGATGCTTCATCATATGCCTATTATCTATTATTTTATGTTATTAATAATAAATTATTACAAACTTATATGATTAATTAATAAGTTACATGAAATCTATGATACTATGGGATGTGATGCATCAGAAATACTATCATCCAGATGGTACTTCCACTATTGGTAATAAAAATATCAATATTATCACTTATTCCTAATTTTTAAACTTTTTTCCTCACATTTTTCTTCTAACAGAAAATCCTGCAGGAAAAATCATAGTTAGTCGTGTAAGTTTTTTCCGTAAAGATTATATGTTGAACCCAACCCAAATCGACCCAATTTTTGTAATCAGTAGAAAACATCCTCGAACTATACAATTAAATTATTTTAGAATATGTTAGTTTTTTTAACGTAAAATCAAAAAGTCAGCGCTTAGGTTGTTTTCTCTTATGCTCACAATAATATCTCTGATAATAAATTGGAGACTACAGATCTTATTTATCGTTTATATGCGTAGAATTTTCTCTGTGTATTTAATAATTGAATTGAAACAGTTTTATACTCTTATTTACTTTATGAAATCAGAATTGATTCTTCAATAATAAATATTCGAGTAGTCTAATGCTATAATTAAGTATTTCCTAAATATTTCACGATGTCTACGCTGAATTTTAAAGCATTTCTAAGTGAAAATATCAATTACTATAAGATTCAAACGTAGTCTTCAATTTATCTTTAGAAATGATATTAAATTTAACATGGACCCTTACAGCTCTGATATTAAAATAATGCGTTGTAATGTTAGGGATTCCAGATTTATTTTTGATAATTATTAATTTAATTAAAAGAAAAAAAATTATAATTTAAAATTTTACAAATGCTTCACGTTTAAATTATGTTTATTAATAATGCCAGATATCGTTGAACTATTAACGTGTTTTTTTTCGTAATGGATAGATTCAATTTCCTTTTAAAACACAAATTTAAAATTTTTAGATGACTAAATTGATTTTCTTGATAAAAAAATATTTTCCTTGTTGTTGTTGATGTTTTTATTATTATTACTATTATGATTATTATGATTATTATGATTATTATTATTATTATTATTATTATTATTACTATTACTAGATTTATTGAATATTGAAGACAACTCACAACAACCTTCAAAACTACCAGCTATGAATGTTGATTTACTTAACTGTTCGGTTGAACTGACAGACTACATGATTTCAAACGTAGAAGATTCCAGTAACATTATAAAGGGTAAGTTATAAGTTTTGAATAAAAAACAAAAAAAATTTGCATTACAAAGTTTGATATTATGGTGGTTACAAACAGTTACAAAATGTATCCAATATATATACTCTGACCCTCGACATCAATATTTAAAATAAAAGTCGCCGTTAAATGTACGATCTTGAACTGATCTTGACCCAGCTCTTACGGGATAATATTGATATTGGGCTTGAAACTGGTGACCGAAAGAACCCAAGATACTATGTTTTAGTCTGCTTTCTATCTGTCTTCTTGATTTCCCCTTGAACTGACTTGAATTAAAACATAATGGGGTTAAAGTGACCCCGGATTCGGATTCAGTGACCCTACATACACAAAAGAACGATGGTTTTAGTTTATTTTTAATGAATTTCGTGATTTGTGACCAATTATTACTTTTCAAAAATTTCCTTAGCATAATAGATTTTTTATTTGTTATAGCAAACCTCATGAATAATTCCATCGAGGAACAATCTATGGAAGAATCGTTATTAAGATCAGTCTCAAGCAAGATTGACTCTATTTCCTGTAAGTATTAATATACTCATTTTATGGAGCAATTATATAGATATCGTAATGGTAGAAGACAGTTAAGGGGTTATTACAGGTTATCCTGAAAAATGAAATAAACAGACTAATACCTGTAAAAAAAAATATATATATATACCAATGCTAAAAAAATTATACTTATCCCTTTAAATATGTCTCAGACATCACTTTTATGTATACAAATTGTGTACAAATTCATAAAAATTAAAGGCATTTAGATCAATAATCATGATTTTCAGTATGTTTGTATGTGGTCCATAACTGTCTGGAGGAAACAGTCCATTAATTCAGGTGTACCAAAGTGAAAAATCTTCCTTATGGGTATTGTCACTAAGTAAATGGAAGGGATTCCTGAAAAACTTCAAATTAAAATAATTCACTACACTTGTATTGACAATAAGTAATAATAGTGAATGTTATGAATGTAAAAATATATGAGATTCAAATTCAACTTATCTTTAGCAATAGAAAAATATTCCAAAGGTTTATCAAAATTTGAGTCTAATTGTTTCACCGATTTCTTAGAAAATCTGGAGACGGTGCAGTGTACTTACAAATACTTTTAACAGAAAAAATCCAAATAATTAAAAAAATATTTACAAATACTCTAGCTCATCAGTCCGTAACAGAAGAGCAGAAATGTTAAATAGAGGCTGAAAAGCTTTTTGTCCAGATGTAATTAATGAAAAGTAGGTCAGAGCTCAAAAGATCTGATCAGCTACCAACAGATTCATGAATGGAAGGCCTCTGAATCTTTCCTTGGGGATGAGCTTCTAAATGGACAGGTTGAAGCTTTCATCGCTCTTCTGGCTGAATCCCACCAATGCCTGCACCATCAGCCTTTTTTGGCGAGCCAAAGTTTTCTTGAGATTTCTGTCTTGTCCACATTTTAAGTCGCCATCTCCTATATAGTTTTTATACTTGATTCCGTGGATTGCCCATGATCTTCTAAACATTTCTACAATGATCTACTTTAATTTTTCCAGAACATCTTTAATGATTAGCGGAGCATTGGTCTTGATACGCTTCAAACCAGTTTTTGTACTTTTCAGTATCCTTGTATTGATCAGATTCACAAGCATTGCAAAATGATTTTTTTGATGCATACATTAATCACTTTAACATTGCTATTCTCGATTAATGTTGATACTCGTTGAAGGGAAGTAAACTCTAATCTCCTCCAAGAACCATCACTACGTACAGCTTCACAGTCATTCTCTTGAATCTCACTAGTGTTGCAACCTTCTTGCATAGCAACTTTCATTGACTCATTAAGTACTTATGCCTGTTTGAAATTTTTAATTCATGGTTAGTCGTTCCAAAATGACTATGAGCAACTGGAGGTAAAAATTCCATCAGTCCACAAACAGTTTTTAAACCAGTGTCTTCATGACCCTCGGCTCTCATTTCTAATACTACTCGTTTATTAATTTCAAAGGCATTACGTTTTTGACCAATTTGTCTACCTAAGGCAATGAATGTAGATTTGTAATAGTCGGTAAAAGTGATAGATAGTTTGATTTCTGTATTATAAAAAGGCATCGAATAAAACATGGAACCACATTTTTTTGAAAACGCATGATTTTCGAATATGATTTTTTAGTATTATGCCATGTATAATAATAGTATTATTTTTATCTCTTTATTACATGCACCTACTATACTTTTCATATACTATTCTACCATAAAATCACATATATCTACATCATAATTCATTACAGCAATGCAATTCTGCATATTTATTTACAAACGCATTAATAACAGTAGAATACTAGTACGCAATATAAATTGAGCGATGTTTTGATATCTCTGCTATATTGAATTTGCAAAAATTGACAGTGAATTCATAATCAACTACCCAAAAAAAAAACTGCCGTAAATAGAATTTCGTAGACACTTTAATAACTTTTGAAATTTGAAACACTATAACAGTTCGGATTTTTAATAATATATATACATTATCTACATTTGCCTCCTTATTTACATGCATCTGTTATCTTCATCATACACTATTCTACTATTACATCAAATGTATCTATATTATACACCTTTTTAATCTGCTCTAATTTATACAAATATTCGATGTAGACATAGTGCAACATCGGGACCCAATACAATCACGCACAATTATTTGCAAAGTGTAGAAAATTCCAGTAGCGTATAGGTCGCAATGTAAATTAAGCTATGTCAGAAATCGCGATGCAATGATTGTAAGTTTATTTACTATCGTTTCTGTCTTCGGCAGATAAAGCAGAGCATCGTGAGCAGGTCACAAAGCGATCATCGGAACGGCAAGCTAAACGCAAGCGTGCAAGTCGTGCTCGTGCACAACGAGCACCATCTATTGGGCGAGGCGCTAACACCCTACGACTAAGCAAACAAAGGTAAGGGTATTTGTTGCGATGCGATATGTGCTGGATAAAACCGCAACACTTTTATATTATTTTGTTTACAGTCCGAAAGAAAATGGAAAGCCTGATGGTTTTACGAAAGGAGCTGCGGTACCCGACGGAAGTGAACGCCGTTACTGTACTAAGAAATATGTTAAAAAGGGGCAGATCAAGGGATCAGATACCCGAGACTTGCACATTCCGTCGCAGCCTGTCAGAGAACCTGCTGCCATAGGTACAGGTTAGAATTATTACTTATTTATATTACTATCGCACATACGAGATCGATATGAAAATTTATGCAACTTTTTAAAAACACAATTTCGTTTCATAATATTTCTTAGGGTCACACAGTTTATTACCTTATAGACTTCTAAATTTAAAAAAATCCAAATGTCGAATGGCTCAATTTTTCATTTCAATTTTTATCTCGAAAGCATCGTTATAATTTGTGAATGTTTTACGCCCCAAGAAGATAACCTTGAAATTCCACGTCTACATTTTTCAATGTTCAAGATGGCGGTTTGAAGCTAAAAGCTTTTTATTATTACAATATTTTTAAATAAAAGAATTTTTTGATTATAATTTTTTACGAAACTCGGTGTACAGAGTTCTTCGGATCGGTCATTATAAATTCGTTATCGATTTGCACAATGCAAGATGCCGTATCGAGGCGAATATCTCCTTGATAAGGTTCGACGTGACACTACCGCTGTGGTGATAAAGACCATAAACTACATCGAAGACCTGGAGTGTAACTTTCGTGAGCAAATATGGCCGTAAAAAACTCGAAGCAATGTCACATAATATGTAAAGACCTCCGATGACAAGAGGTTGGAGCTTTAGCGTCGATCCAACTGAGTCTTCTGTAGCGTTCAACTGCTGCTGTAATCGACGAATTGTTTTAGAGTCCAGTGTCGTTGACATGTCGCCTGCTCCGACACGAGATCCGGCCGGAGCTACTGCGTTGTGCTTTCCTGCGATTAATTGAAATCTTAGGCAAAATTTACTGAGAAAATCCAATTGCTTGCGCTGGCGTGGAGAAGCTTTCTCCGGACGCTGAGATAAGGCCATCAATCACGGCTGATCGGGTCTGACGATTGACAATTTCCTTGAAAAGAAATCAAGAGGTCTTCAAGTGTTCTCCTCTGACTGTTCGACGCAGGCAAGAGATGTCGACGAAGCGTCCGCGGGGAGCCTGAGTTGTGTTGCCGGGGCGAGAAAACAGGCACGGGTTGGTGTAGTTAAACTGTCCTAGGTATTGTTGAACACCTCGATCGCCTCTTCGGTCTTCGTCTTATCTTTCTTCTTTGCGCTCCTAAGGTAGTTCGTTCGGGGAGCTTGCAGTCGACTGCGTAGGGAATGCTGTGCCTAAATTAGTTGGTAACACCGACGAAGTAGCGTAGTTGCTGGCTTGAAAGAGTGCCGCTGGGTTGTAGAATACTTGAGAATTAACTTCATATCATATTAGCTTGATCTGCTTTTTGGTAATCTAGCACTTGTGCTAGTTAGTCAGGAGACGTTTCTTAATGAGTAGATCTAGGATTGTGCGCAGATGCTCCACCTGCGCCTCTCCTGTCTCAGAAGCGACGACTATGTCATGGAACTACGTTCTAGCGAAAGGAAATGGCTGAAGAATGTTGTTCACGCAGCTTTTCGTGGCATGCCTAAGAACTTCAAATGTCAAGGGATGTGATCACAGCCATATTTTGAATCTCTTTTGGTGCCACAGGTATCTTAGTCCGGGAGTCAGGGTTGGGTTGGGAGTTTAATATTGCGATACGTAACTAAGTCGTTATCGTCGATGCAAGATGGTGGTTTTGACGGGCTTTTCTCTGAAGTGCCGAGTTTCGCGAGCTTCTCTCTGAGGATGCCGATTATGGTGGGTGGCCGCGAGATGAGCAAGAGAGATTCTAACCGCGTGACTCGCTTACCACATTCATATGATGTTCGCTATGAAAACTGAGAGGCTTCACCGGTATCTGACGCCAGCTGAATCGTAGAGGCAGGTTTCAAGATAGACGAAGCCGTGACGGTGTCGACGTAGATGCAGTCGCGAGGGATTCGAATCCGTACTTCAATACTGGGACTCTCGTTCACATGGAACCATGAGGATCGAATGTTCCCTCGATACTCTTGCGATGGTCTTCTTCTTGTTCTGCTGGTAGCTGAGTTTCCATGCCACGAACAGTCTCTCCTCGATCGTAATGCTGATGAAATTCTAGATTTAGTCCCTACTTGAGACCGTTGCGTCTTGAGTGTGCAAAAAGGCCGCGCCACTTGAGATTTCAAAGCCTAAAAATCGTAGGGTCACCAGTGCCAGGGAGGATCGCCTCGTATCCCATCAGATTCCGTACGGGTTAGGATGAGATAATCGAATTCTTTGAAACACGTAAATCCATTACATCTACACTTATGTATAAATGTGCATTTGGCACTAATATAATAGCAATGTAACTATTCAATCATGAGAACTCTAACGACAGCCCTCCATTTCGGAACGGTATCTGTTACACGGCGGAAACAGATTTACTATCACATTTAATGCTCGGCCTCGGCAGGAGCGCTTGCTTGCGGCGATGCTGGCGGGTGCTCGGCGGAACGACCAATAGAACAACAGATCATCTACTTCTAACTCTTTATTTACATGCATCTGTGATATTCTCCATACACTATTTTACCGTAAAATCTAATGTATCTACATTATAATCCGTTTTAATATGCTCCATTTCAAATAAATATTCGATGTAGTCAGAAAGAAATATCTGGACCCAATACAATCATGCAAATTTGCTTGCAAACGTGCAGACAATTCTAAAAGCGTATAGGTCACCATGTAAATTGAGCTATGTCAGGTATTGCGAAGCAACGAGTGTAAGTTTATTTATTATCCTTTCTGTCTTTTGTAGGTGAAGTAAAGCATCCTGAGGAGGATCCAAGTTCTTCGTCAGAACAGGAACTTGAAGGCAAGCGTGCACGTCTTGATTGTACACAACGAGCTTCGTCTATTGGACGAGACGCCAAGACATTACAACAAAACCAACAAAGGTAAGGGCATTTGTTGCGATGAAGTATTTGTTTGATAAAACCGTAACATTTTTATGTTATCGACTGGTTAATGTCTTACCACATTGCGACCTCAAAACTATTAAGGAATTGTGTGTACCACATATATGGTTGTAACTTCATTTCACGCGGCAGTTTTATTTTTTGTTTGGCAAATGGATCGTATCATCAAAATTGAATTAAATAAATTTTGTTAATTCGAATTCGATCATTTCATAACCACGATTGGATTGGTTATTCGTTAGTGATTAAAACATTTTCGATTCTGAATTATTATAAAAGCAGTTGTTGATGAAGTTACGCATAGTCAAAATTTCTCTTCTATGATATTTTCAAGTTTTGTAAACATTAGGATAATTATAGGAATTTTTTGTGATTATGAATAGTTAAAATATATTTACAGACTGTTTATAGATAAAAATTTCTGAAAGCTAAGTGTTTTGTATTGAATTTTTCTGTTTATAGTCCGAAAGAAAATGAAAACCCTGAGTGTTTTACGAAAGCAGATGCGGTACCCGACGGTAGTGAACGCCGTTACAATACCAAGAAATATGTTAAAAAGGGGCAGAGCAAGGGATCAGATATCCGAGAGGAAGATTTGCACATTCCGTCGCAACCTGTCGGAGAACTTGCTGCCACATGTACAGGTTAGAATTATTACTTATTTATATTACTATCGCACATTTTGGATAGATATGAAAATTTATGCAACTTTTCTAAAATCACATTTTCGTTTAATAGTATTTCTTAGGGTCCCACAATTCATTACCTTATAGACTTCTAAATTAAAAAAATCCAAATGTCGAATGGCTCAATTTATCTCTTCAATTTTTATCTCGAAAGCATCGTTATAATTTGTGAATGTTTTGCGCCCCAAGAACATAACCTTGAAATTCCACGTCTACATTTTTCAAAATTCGAGATGGCGGTTTGAAGCTGAAAGCTTTTTATTATTACACAGGAGATCCGGGAGTCTGTTGATTTATTCGAATGTTGTGGTAAAAGATCTCCCGAATAGCATTGGGCATTTCCTTCACAGAGTCGTTATAGCCTCGAATGGCAGTGCTATAATACTGAGTTAGATGGTCAATCTTTTGAGCTATGAAACTGTTTTTCACTCCAATTCCTGCAACATGAGACAGCTTTTGGTCAGAGTTTTCTTAAGATTTCTCTGTCAGGCCCCATCCTCTTCTGCACGTGTCCGAGATATTCCTTCTTCTTAATAAAATAATCTTCTCCTTAGTCGCTAATGGCCTTGTTGCCTAAGTAACGGTAAATAAATAAATAAAATGAACCTTGTCCTCATGGCTTAGCATGACAGAGAGCCCCGTACACTTTTGAGTCGACATCTCCTATATAATTTTTATGCTTGTCTCTATGGATAGCTTCTGGTATTGATGACTGCCTGAGCACTAGTCTTGATGCGCTTCAAACCGCTTTTTTTACTCTTCAGTGTCCTTGTATTATTGAGTTTCACAAGCCTTGTGAAATGATTGCTTTGGTGCAACATCAATCACTTAACCATTGCCGATTCTGATCAATGTTGATAGTCCTTCAAGGGAAGAAAACCCTGATCTTCTCCAGGAACCATCACCACATACAGTTTTACCGCCATTCTCTTGAATTTCACCAGTGTTGCATCCTTCTTGCACAATAGATTTTATTGACTCATGAGCTAAATTTTGATTTGAAATTTTTAATTCATGATTGATCGTTCCAAAATGACTGTGAGCAACTGAAAGTAACAAATCTATCAGTCCACAAAAAGTTTTTAAACCGGTGTGATTTTTGACCAATTTATGTACTTGAGTCAGTGAATGTGGCGTTGAAGTAGTTGGTCCAAGTGATAAATATTTTGCTACTGAGGCCTCTGATATCGACTTCATTGAATGTGATATCTTGATCAAAAATTCTACGAGCCAGAGATTCTTGCAATCCTGGTGAAAGTAAGGAAATGTCATATATTCTATTTTCTATAAGACCAGCTTCTACATATTTTGATTTTACTTTTTTTGGATTTTAATAAAAAAATCTCTCGCCGTATAAAATCTATAGCTGCTGTACCTCATTATGAAGGTTGCGCACACGTACGCTTTGGAAATCTTGCACTAGATGTTCTTTTAGATGGAGTAGATGCTGTAGATATTGAAGGAAGTACTTCAGATGATATCGATGCTTCATTTCGTGAAGTTGATTGAATTATTGGAATGGAAGGATGGTAGATGTCCGTGAAAAATTCTGAACATGCTGCAAGTATACGTTAGTATGATTATGTATTTATATTACTTTCTTTGTTTCAAGTAGATTTTAAGATTTATGTAACATTTCTACCATCACATTTCCTCTAATAAGGTTTCTTAGTGTCACAAGCTGTATTTCTTGTATTACCTTACCGACTTTTGTCTTCTAACGTTATCACTCATCTTAATGGTTATGATTTTTTTTAATTCAAAAAAATCAAAATGTCGAATGACAATAATTTTTCTTCTACATTTTTACCTCGGAACCATCGTTATAATTTGTGAATGCTTGGCGCCCCTAGAACGCAACCTTGAAATTCCACGTCTACATTTTCTAAATTTCCAGATGGCGATTTGAGGCTGAAAGTTTTTTACTTATCCCAATATTTTTGAGTAATAGAATGTTTTTATGATGTATTTTGACCGAACTGAGTGTACAGAGGTTTTTGGATCGTTCATTACAATTTCGTCGTCGCCGCAACCACTTGCGAGATAAAGTCCATGAACTACATGGAATGCCAGGCGTCTAAATTCTCTGCGCATATATGGACTCACAAAACCCAAAGCGAGCAGGAGTGTTCGACTACGTCGTTTGTTGTTCTGCCCGTTTCTGTTGTTGTTGTTGTTGTTACGGGGTTGACAGATGCCAGAATTTCGCCTGGCAATCCGATGAGTTGGGCCATGAGTACTTTCAACTGGTTCATTTAACTATTCTGAACGGTAGCCACAAAGGCTACCTTCTGGAAAATACTCAAGTTACCTCTAGATATAACACCAAGCTGTATTTGATTTTCAGAAAGTTTTTAGGTAGCTGCAATTAATTCCGGCATAGAAGGTGCACCGAAAACTTCGAAGCAAAGCAACAATTATAAATTTATTTACTATTCTTTCTGTCTTTCGCAGATGATCTGGAAGCTGGAAGTGGCCGTACAATTTCTGATACTGAACGGAAATTTTCACCTATTCGGCGAGGCGCAGGCACCCTATCTGCTTTTATTTCTGGTACTTTCAACTTTTGTTTTTGAGGGGCTGTGACCCAAATATTATTTTTCCTAATTTTCCTTATTACAATAGATTTTTTATTTATTACAGAAAATCGCATGAATCATTCCATCGAGGAAGAATCTTTCGAAGAACCATCATTTAAATCAATCACAAACTCAACCAAACTTGGTGGCTCTATGTACAGTAAGTATTAGGATAATTATTTTATTGAGCGATGATATAGATATAGTAACGATATCATACAATTAAGGGGTTATGACTGTGTTAAATCCTGAAAAAAGAAATAGATTAGTATTTAATTATTTTTATTATTTTTTTTCTTAAAATAGATTAGTACTTGCAAAAAAATGTATATATATATATATGCATAGCATTGCTCTAAAAATTATGTTTTCCCTTTTAAATATAATTGTCATGCACCACCTTTTGCATAAAAAATATGATTAAGTCTGTGCAATAGTTTACAACAATTAAAGGCATTTACTTATCGGTAATCATCATTTTCAGTATTTTCGTATACTTTTCGTAACTTTCTGAAGGAACTGGTCCATCACTTCAGGTGTACCAAAGTGGAAAATCTTCCTTATGAGTGTCTTTACAAACAAATCCGAAGGGATTCCTAAAAAAACATGGAATTAAAACAATTTAATATACTTATATTGACAATTAGTAATTATATAGTGCATTTTAAGTGTGCAAAAATACATAACATTCACATCCAACTAATTTTTTGAATTTCGTTCCACTTAGTTTGTGGCGAAATATATTCCAATGGTGTCTCCAAAATTTTAGCCTAATTGGTCCACGGGTTGCTTAGAAAACCTAAGAACGGTGAACTGGATTATAAAAAAACTAAACCTGAGAAAAATGCAAATAGAAATGCAAGTTTAGATTTCAAAAAATAAAATATACTAACTAATATTTTTCAGAGTCTAGGCTTAATAAATTCCAAAACTAGTTGTCTGAGGATGATGACGTAGAGTTTCCTGATGATCCATTGAAAAGAAGCTTCTTTATAAAAGCTTATGTTTTCTTAAGGGGTCAGGCCTGGGTTAAATTCTGAAAAAAAAATTGTGAGAACAAAAAATTTGATTTTAAATATTACATTAAAAAAATTTTTTCTGACTAGTATATACATAAAATACTTCACTTTCACCAATAAAATGTATGTATGTCACTTATGCCTCTATATATGAAATAAGTTATAAAATCATGATTTTATGTAGTTTTACTTACTTCCCGTATGATATCTCTAGATGCGGGCACCGAAAAAGCTTCAATCAGGATGGAGAATCTTCCCAATGAGACTCTCCTCAGAATAAGTGGGGCGGATTCCTGAAAAGCAAAAATTTTAAATAATTAGCTACAATTATGTTGAAAATATTAGTAATTATAGTGAATGATACGTATTTTGACATACGTAACATCCACTTTTTACTTATCTTTTTCAATTCTGCTCCACTTATTTAGTGAAGAAACCTATTCCAAAGGTTTCTGTAAAATTTGAGCTTGGTCCATCCATAGCAGAGAAACCTTACGACAAGTGACCTGAAATCATAAAAAACCAAAAACTTAGAAAAACGCAGTTAGTTTTGTTATCCATTTAGTCGAATAAAATATACTTACCATTTTTATTCAGCACTTTCAGGACTTTATTTTCTTGAAAACTAGTTGTACACTGGTTATTTCTGTAATATTTGATGAAAATCCGGGTCCAAACAGCTTCTCTGCAACAGAAAATGAAAAATAATGAATAAAGAATTAGTTAGAAGAAGTAAAAGAGAAGTAGTTAGAGAAGAAGTAAAAAAAGAAGTTTTTTCTCAGACATATATACTCTTTATTTCTCAGAAAAAATATTTATTGTGTATATATATATATATCATGAAAAAAATACTAAAATTACTACAAATGAGTGACAAAGTAAATTATACTCAATATTATATAAATAATTACAAAGTACTCACCAGAAGTTTTCTTGCTTCAAATAAATACACTACAAGAGCACCAATTTGAAGGTTAGAAAGAAACTTGTCCAGATGAGATTCTAAATGAAAAGTAGGTCATACTGGAAAGCAGACAACTCTACTTATCATCAGCTGACTGCTTGCTGTTGTGTTTGTAGTCTGCATGTATGTAGAAATAGACCGTGTTTACACATGGTTTGCATGTGATTCATGTTTAAAAAAAAAAATTTTTTAAATTGTATGATTTTTTGTGTTTCAGTATAAGTATAGTGATGCAGTTTTTGTGTGTTGTTGTGTGATAAAAAGTGTGATGTAGGATTAAGCATATATGTGTAGTGTATGTCAATGAAATACAGGGTTATGATTTCTGCTCATGATGAGTCTGCTCATGATGTCCAGGATTCCTGCTTTGCCATCACTGAATGAAGAGATAGCAATGTAAACTCCAATTTCCAAAACTGCAAGACCATTGAAACTGTGCTTGGGGATGATCTTCCAAACAGATTGGTTGAAGCACTCGTTGTTGTTTTGTGTGTAGCCTCCAACGCATCTCTCAAGGAAGCCAGGATCCGTCAAGTCTTTGTAAATTGGCTCAATTGCGTCCATAACAGCAAGCGGAATGAAATCTTTGTGGTGAAAGTTCTTCAGGTTGTTGTTGGATTTGGCTACCTCCCATTTGCACCAACTTCATGTTCCTACTGGGCAAAGGTGGTGTTTGGGCTGATCAGTTGACTGTTTGTGAAAAAATGTTGCCTAAATGGCATTCGAAATTTTTGTAAGTGAGTCATTATGGCCTCGAATGGCATTGCCATAATACTTTGTCAACTGATCAATCCTCAGAGCAGCTAGACGGTTTTTCCCGCCAATGCCTACGTCATCAGATAACTTCTTTCCTGCTAAGCTCTTCTTTGGGTTTCTTAGTCGTGTTCCCATCCTCTTCTGCACATGTCCAACACATTCTTTCTTCTGAATGGTGAAGTCTTCTTCATATGGTTGGGCATCGTAAAGAGCTTTGTAGACTTTTGAATCGCCATCACCAATGTAATTCTTGTATTTCGCTCCATGGATTGTCTCAGATTGTTGAAACATTTCAACAATACCATCGACTTCCATCTTTCCACAATTACCTTGGCTGAACACTTATCTTGATGAGCCTCGAACCAGTCTTTGCACTGCACAGTGTCCTCTTCAAGATGATTTTCGCAGACTTTACAAAGGGATTGTTTGGGAGACACGTCAATCACTTTTCCATTTGCATTGCGTATCAGTGCTGATACACCTTGCAGAGAAGAGTGGCCTTGCTTCCTCCAAGAACCATCACCCGAAACAGTCTCCTCTTGAGTTTCACTGCTGCAGTCTTCCTGCATAGCTGTTCTGATTGAGTCCTCAGCTACACTTTTAGTTGCTGTTTTTAATCTTGATTTATTATATCAAAATTACTATGAGAAATTGGAGTTAATAAATCCATTACTCCACAGAAAGAATTTAAACCAGCATGACCGTGTCCAAAGAGTCTCATAGCTAAAACTGAACGTCTATTGATTTCATATGCATTACGTTGGCTACCAATTTTTCTACTGGACTCAATGAAAGTGGTGCCGAGACCTCTTGTATCGATTTCATCAAATTTGACATCCCTACCTTAAGCTTTACAGGCCAGAAATTCCTGTACTCCTGGGTACAGTAAGGAAATGTCAAATATTTTGTTCTTGATCGTACCAGCTTCTTTGTATTCTCCTTTTAATTTCTTTCTGGATCTTGACGGAGGATCAGTTATATACTTCTTGAAGTGCTGGCCACTGTACTTGTTTGTCGTTGCTGATGTTTTCTTGATGTTGAATTGGTGCCCGATGCTCTTGATGGTGGTTGTTGATGATTTGCAGGTGTTTGCGCTGACTGATTTTGTCCTTGCTTCTTGCCATGAAAAAACTTTCCTAGCCTCTTCGCTTTTCCAAATGTGTTTTCTCCGTGTGATCCAGGCCCTGTATCTCTTAAGTCTGGACTCATCTTGAATTGTCTTTTTCAATTGTCAAAATAAATTCACTTGTACACTCACTTTTATGTAAAATTTTTTATTACAACTACAAAATTTTTTATAAAACTATGAAATATTTTAAAAATATTTATAAAACTTAGTAATTGTAAAATAAATCCACTTAATAAAAATTCACAACTAAAAACTAGATAGCGAATTTGAAAATGTATAGTGTTTATTTTTGAAAAAATAGTTTTCTTGATGTGAGCCAGGTAAAACAGGATTATAGACTATCACCACTTACTTGAGCTCTCATATGGTTCAGCCGGTAAGTCGGTAAGTTGAAAATCTGTCATCTCTCATGTTTTCACTTCTGTCACACACTGTCACACACTGTCACACACTGTCACACACACACATACACACACACACACACATACACACACACACTCTCACATACACACACACAGATTAATAAATTTGTATGAAAGAGGTTTTTTGCAAAACTTTTTGCAGTAAAATGCTTTATACAACATATATAAATAATAAGAATACAAAATTTAATCAATCTTGTTTTTATTATTTGTAGATATTAGTGAATTTGTACGCAAAAATATAAATTTTACGAAAACTAACTATACAAAATTATTGCAGTAATTTGTCAAGAATGTTTTATAAAAATGGTATATTCTTGTAAAATGGACTTTTTCTAATCGTATTCTACAGAAAATTTTCTATAGCAATCATGTATGGAAAGTATTCAAACAATATAATTTAGTGCTAACAAATATTGCCGAATAAATCATCATTTTTCGAAAATTGCCTATGAACTTTTTTTCAGTTTTTAGTTTACATTTTCGCAAAAAAAAAATTGAGCTAAAAACAGGTTTCACTATCAGATTCTACGGAAAATTTTCTATAAAAAAAGAAAGCATCGATTTTTTTGAATATGTTAACCCAGGCCTGACCACTTCAAGCAAAAAATGAAATAGGTTAAAAAAATGTCATTTAAAAATGTTTTGAATACATTTATAATTCAAACTTGAAGTATGATGTATTTTTCTGAAAAATATTTCATCTTACTTCATGTTCGCATATTTTACAAAGTATGTTGTAAAAGTTTCAAATAATTATAAAAAAATCTTACAAATACTCTTGCACATCAGTCCATAATAAAAGAGCATGAATGGGCACTATAAGCTGAAAGGTTTTTTGTCCAGATGCGATTAATGAAAAGTATGCCAGAGATCCAAACAGCTAATCAGATGATCTGCTGCAAGCAGATTTAAGCAGCCTACTCAACGAAGATGCTGCTCACATGTACGGTTATGCAAAAAAAAATTAAGAAACTAGTTCTCAGTTCTGACCAAGTTTTCGTTCAAATTTGAGAAATTTATAATGTGTCTGTATTGATGAGTAATGATGTAAACCTGTGTGTTTGCTAGCGAGGCCTCCAATATCAACTCCATTGTGTATGATATCTTCACCATAAATTTTACAAGCCAGAGGTTCTTGCAATCCTGGTGAAAGTAAGGAAATGTCATATATTCTATTTTCTATAAGACCAGCTTCTACATATTTTGATTTTACTTTTTTTGGATTTTAATAAAAAAATCTCTCGCTGTATAAAATCTATAGCTCCTGTACCTCATTATGAAGGTTGCGCACACGTACGCTTTGAAAGTTTTACACTAGATGTTCTTTTAAATGGTGTAGATGCTGTAGATATTGAAGGAAGTACTTCGGATGATTTCGATGCTTGGTTGATTGAATTGTTGAGATAAATGTAGACGTTGATAGATCTTCGTGAAAAATTATTTTCCACTTCTGTTTTCTTCCAAACTTGTCTTTTCCCAATACAGATAATCCTGGCCTTCTGTTCTTTGAGTCTACATATTTACTTATCTTGTTTTAATAAATTTTGAGTTTCCACCATACTAATAATGCATCGTCAATAATCTTAATTTTAAAATAAATAAAATATTTAATGCAATTTACCCTTAAAATTATTAGTTTATTTTAGATGCATTAATATCTCAACTGAAGGACCTTATAATTATTTTGTCGAATTTGAATATTCTAATAAAATCACTGATTATTATTGAATATCGACTCCTAGAATCTGCTAATCTATGATAAAACAGGATTCTGCTGAGACGCTCTTCGTTGCTGATAGTATTTATCTCATTCAATAACCGCCAAATTTAAAATTAGCTAAATGTGTCGAATACTCAAATGCATATTCCAGTGTCTATTAAAAAATATATATCACATGAAACATGTAATCGCAGTTTTTTTAAACACGTGATTTTCGAAAATCATGGATTTTCTAGTGTTATGCCAATAACATTGTAATTAAAATTTTTATGGAGAAACGGGTTTCGGGAGATTATTCTACGGCAAATTTTGTACAAAAATGCAAATAAAACAATTCAATTTTTTTTTAATTTTAACCTTGTCATAACACCTTAAAGCAATCTGTTACAGCATCAAGGGGCGCGGTAGCGCCTCGATGGCAAGTATAAGGTACGTCAGTACATACGCCGCCGTCGGGCGCTATAGCCAAACCCTATATACGTCTCATAGGCCCTGTTGGAGATGTGACATTCGGTTTTCTTCGCATTAAGAGCTTTGTTTCTCACTTATGAGCACTCAAATGAAAGCTTGGAATAAAACTAGCAAAATCACTTCAGGATCATATATTGTGAAATGGCTTCTATCAAAAGATATTATGAAATGAAGGTTCGGGGTCACGAATTCTTCAACGCGAAAATTCTTCTCCCGTGGCGAAAAATGTTCTCCCCGGAAGTACGTCATAGTTCGTGACGTCAGCTCTACGTATACTATTGCTTGCATCTATACAGTTCATCAAGTGTACAGAAGAGCAGACGATAGTGTATTCACATTTTTTGATTTTTCAATACAATAACACATATGCAGTGTTAAAGAAAAATACGTATTGTACAAAATAAAGTACCAAAGTGATTTTATTTTCAACATAATATGCAATTTATAAAGCTGGGTTTGATGAAATATTTAAAAACTGACAGATATAATTATGAAAAATTTTCACAAACAAGACTAATAGCCTCAAATTAGATAAGTATTTAGTTGTACTTTTTTTTTTAAATATACAATACATGAAAGATTCATGAACTGATTCTTTGTTAAAATATATCCTTTTATTTTTCAGGTTTTTTTACTATTAGATTATATAAAGAAATAACTATTCTGTGATGTGGCAGCTAGTAAAGTGTTAAGAATTCATCTTTCAAGAAAGTTTACGTTGTTGAAGTGAATATGTAACTTTTTCTATCGTCTCCTGGGTTCACCTTTCAAGCAAGTTTCTACATTCTTGAAGTGGATGTGTAATTTTTTCTATCGTCTCCAGGGAGGTAGACTCTCAGGCTATTCGTCGAAAGGGATCCTGATGAGAAGCTAGTGACAGTGTTGTATTTTCATCATCCAAGAATCAAAGAAAATTTATACAGAATTTCCAGTTTATATAATTTTCTTGTGATGTGACAAGTTGGTTAAGTGTTAGGATTATATTCAATCTTCCACGCAAGAAAGTTTCTACAATTGTGGAAGTGCTTATGAACAATTATTAAATGTTCCTATCGTCTCCTGGGAGATAGACTCTCAGGCTATACATCGAAAGGGATCCTTACAAATAGCTAGTGTGTTTTATTGTCTTGGTTCAAGAATCGAAGAAAGTTTTAACATAGAGAATATTCAGTATAAGGAAAAAATTGTCTTGTATTGTGAGAAGCTAGTGAAGTGTCAAGAATATGCATCGCTCATGCATGAAAGTTTCTAAGTTGTTTAAGTGTATATGAATAATTCATAACTTTTCCTATCGTCTCCTGGGAGGTAGACTCTTAGGCTATTCGTGGAAAGGGATCCTGATGAGAATCTAGTGAAAGTGTTGTATTTTTATGGTTCAAGAATCAAAGAAAATTTATACAGAATTTCCTGTTTATATAATTTTCTTGTGTTGTGACAAGTTGGTTGAGTTTACGATTATATTCAATCTTCCACGCAAGAAAGTTTCTACAATTGTGGAAGTGCTTATGTTAACTTTTCCTATCGTCTCCTGGGAGATAGACTCTGAGGCTGTACGTCAAAAAGAATTCTTATGAATAGATAGTAAAAGTGTTTTATTTTCTTGGTTCAGAGAATATTCAGTTTATAAAAGGAAAAAATTATTTTCTATTGTGAGAAGCTAGTGAAGTGTCAAGAATATGCATCGCTCATGCATGAAAGTTTCTAAGTTGTTTAAGTATATATGAATAGTTTATAACTTTTCCTATCGTCTCCTGGGAGGTAGACTCTCAGGCTGTTCGTCGAAAGGGATTCTTATGAATAGCTAGAGAAAGTGTTTTATTTTGTTTTTCAATTACCGTCAATATTTCCTAAAAATTTTTTAAATTGTTCCAAAGTCTAATTTTGGTACATTTATGCATTTATTAGAGAGAGATGGAAAGATAGTTCCTTCTGCTAGAGCTTAATTTGCTCTGTCTTCAAAAATATTTTTTAAAATTTATTTTTAAATGAAACTAAATAAAAATGATTAATGAGCATGGATGTATTGATTATAATTAATGGTTTATTGACTTTTATATAAGTCAAATATCCTTGAAACTATTACATATGGAGTATATGGCACCCGGGTGCGCTTTTCAAAGTATAAAATCTTGATTAGTTTATTTTAATTATTGTAAATGTTAAAACTGAATGTATACGGATATTCTATAGTATTTTTATAATGTCGTGCAACAAAATTTCTCTGGATTACGCTAATATTTCACTGTTTTACCTACATTTTTTTAACAAGTCATTTTTAATAAACTTGTGCTTTTTAATAAATGAGCTGTTATATTTATTTCTCACAGAGAAACCAAGACCTGTGATATTCTGGGACTTTCACAGGTTCTTTTATAATGAGTTAAGCTATATTTTCAAATGTTTGTGTCTTCGATATTGATGATCAATCAAGTTGAACACTTGTTTTTAAGGCTTAAAAGGTTTATACGTAGAATCACACAGAAGCATTTTGGTCACTCTGAAAATTAAAAATAACTAAGTTTTCGTTAAACATACCAATCAGAGGGATATCATGAGAAATTTGAAGTTTACCATATAGACCAATTTCAAAATAATCATCATATAAGGCATTCAAAATCGAAGAGCTAAAAATTGGTCTAGACGATTAACTTTAAATTTCATATGCTATCCCTCTGATTGATTTGCTCAATTCAAAAATAGTTATTTTTAATTTTCAGAATGCCAGAGTTCAGGCAGTTTCCAGAATGTGGGTTGAGCGTCTCTTTTCCTAAAAGGTAAAAAGATCATACAAGTTTTCAAGCCCACTACTTAGAGGGATAGTATAAGAATTTTGAAGATGGTATAGTTTAGCAGTATTGAGATAATCAGAGATTAGAAATTTCAAAATTCAATAATTCAAAACTGCTGAGCCGTATCAACTGGAAAATTTTTAGATTATCCCTCTAAGTGACTGGCTTGACAATTTATATTATCTATATACATTCAACAGATCATAACGGAATGGAATTTTTTTGCCATGCCTGGTTAGGTCACTCTAGTGTATATATTGTAGTTCATAAATAACCACTACGTTAGTAGCTGATTGCTTTAAATACATCTTACCTTAAAAGCTATAAATTTAGAATATATTTAATAAACTATAACTTGTTTGCTAAATGAATCAATTCAATTTAGAATAGAACTCAATAGAACTCAATAGAACTCAATTTAGAATATATTTAATAAACTATAACTTGTTTGCTAAATGACACTATTCAATATTGACACTAAATTTATGATGTCAACCGTGTAAGTATTTATGTGAAAGTCATACAGGGGATACCACAACTTTACTGACACTATTTTTTACAGGTTTTCATAAAGTATGAATTCGATTACAGTTTTCTAAACGTTTACCGAATTAGGTGGGTTGCATTAAAAATGATAATACATCTATCATAAAGAATCATAGGGATATTGGAAATTAACTTACATATACTTCTTTTTATTCTAAATATTATTTTCATTATTCCATAATATAGATTGAACAATTGTAAAGGATACGATATAAACTTGTATAAATATTAAAATGCTATATCACTCATGGTCTGCATGACAATAGTATACGTAACGTACAAATGCTTTCTAGAAAGCAGTTATCAGTTAATTAATTAGCAATAATTTTAGACGTACAGATTTCTTTGATGTATATTTGCGAAACAAATCATTATGGAACTTAACATAAAATTTAGTGTCAATAAAGGAAATAACGCGCTATTCTATTTACCTGGAGGGTGGTGTGGAAAAGATAGATTTCTTGGTAAATAATAATGATCTAAAAAAACTATTTACTCTACAGATAGTGTCTAAAAAATAATTATTATTATTATTACAATAATCCAT
This sequence comes from Philotrypesis tridentata, assembly GCA_018906965.1. Classification (NCBI taxonomy): domain Eukaryota; kingdom Metazoa; phylum Arthropoda; class Insecta; order Hymenoptera; family Pteromalidae; genus Philotrypesis; species Philotrypesis tridentata. The sequence continues at coordinate 122,238 of JACCIB010000287.1, forward strand.
GAGCAAATGTACATTAATATTTTAAATTTATTACTTATTTAGTTGATGTTAACTATTCTTTGTAATTTACATATTATATACCTTTTAAAAGTAGTGAAATCTCCCCCCCCCCCCCCAAACAAACCTTTTCAAGGTAAAAGGCTGGCAAGTATAAGGTCGTTTCTTCATGTAAAAATTAAAGATTAATTTTACAACTCTTGATAACCTTAATGTAAAAAAAACTCTTAATAACACTTATGCAGACAAAACCAAACTTTTATTAACATTCATACAGACAAAATAAAAATTCTTAGAGCTTACTCTAAAATTCAACTTTAATTTTCAAACTTCGACAACTCTTATGTAGTCGAAATTATAAATGCTGTATTCTATACAGTTATTTAATTATGGAAATTAAAGATCTTGATAACACTTATATAGACAAAATACTAGTAGCTTTACTGCATACTCTTAAGACGTGTTGATATTATAATCGTCAGATCAACAAATAATATATCTTCTTTCCTCTTGTGAATAAGTGATCGAACACGAATACTGGAAGAATATGTGATACTTATAGATCAAGTTGGAAAAGAAATAATTATGTTAGGATGAATGTCTTCTTTTACCTCTGCAATGAGTTAATCACAATCACTCAAATCATGATGCTTATACATTAAGCTAAAAAATCCGAAACTCTCATGTATGAAAATATGAACGTGTAACCATCTTCGCGTTAAGGGTCTGTTGGACAGATTACCATTTCTTTAGTGTCACTTCTCCTTCGATTATCTATACCTTCGATTTGACATAAATTCTCATTTTAATTTTAAGAAAAGAAAGTTATGATATCAATAAATAAATTGGCAAGTTTTTTGCTATAAAAAATAATTGTTTTCAAATAAATAAATAACCGATTAAATTGAGGAAGGATTATAAATATATGTGTTCATATAAACACTCAATCCAATTGGAGCATGTGAAAAGGTGGATAGCCTGTGAAAAGGTACAGTCGGGTACAATTAAAACTTTGAATAATTGCGACTGCTGCCACGTTCTGTACATGTAATAGAATGGTATGATGTTCTTACATGACATTATCACATGACAAATGTGCCCATAATATGTAGTAATATCATGTTTGTCTAAAATTATTATGTAATTTAACAAGATTGTTTCGCATCATGAAAACTTTTTCATTTATTTATGGAAGCTGAGAGCGGATGTACAATCTACTCTACTTAGTAATTCAGTAAATGTATTGCTATCCTTATTTCATTCAAAATCTATGTCCAGGACGATTATATACAATTATATATGAGATTTAAATTCTGTTGATTTACATACATTTAAAAAAAACAGGAACAAATTCTATCATGTAGAACGCAATTTTTTGACGGAAAAACTTGCCGCCCCGTCCTATCATAGATAACGATGTATACCATATTTAAATTATGCAAGGTTAACCAAATTAACTTGTTAATGAAACACCGTTAAAAAATCTCTGAATCGATTTTTCATTCTATATGTATTTATTACTGTCCTTGACGAATTGTTGAAGAATTCAAACTTAATCTTGCAATCATTCTAAGCTCATTTTTGGTTATTTGTATGTATGTTTTACAAACCTCTGTTAGTATTATCGGAAGATTGCAGGAAGTTGATTAAAAATAATTGTAACTATTATTACATATTAAAAAAATGTTATAAAATAAATTTCTATGACTCTAGTTGAAAAATAAATCAAGTTTAAAAGTTTTAAATTAATATTTATGTAGTTTACAGCTTTTAGTTTCAAATCTTTACTTAATTAAAATCTTTACTTAATTAAAAAATTCCATTGTTTTTTATTATTTGAGGCCATTGGTCTCACAGTTTAATATAATGATTTGAGTATTACGCATTATAGGATAATAGGACGATAAATTAACTATATTAAAAATTTTATGATTTTGATAATTACACTGACATTTAGTGGTTCATCGATTATCTATGATAGGACGGGGCGGCAAGTTTTTCCGTCAAAAAATTGCGTTCTACATGATAGAATTTGTTCCTGTTTTTTTTAAATGTATGTAAATCAACAGAATTTAAATCTCATATATAATTGTATATAATCGTCCTGGACATAGATTTTGAATGAAATAAGGATAGCAATACATTTACTGAATTACTAAGTAGAGTAGATTGTACATCCGCTCTCAGCTTCCATAAATAAATGAAAAAGTTTTCATGATGCGAAACAATCTTGTTAAATTACATAATAATTTTAGACAAACATGATATTACTACATATTATGGGCACATTTGTCATGTGATAATGTCATGTAAGAACATCATACCATTCTATTACATGTACAGAACGTGGCAGCAGTCGCAATTATTCAAAGTTTTAATTGTACCCGACTGTACCTTTTCACAGGCTATCCACCTTTTCACATGCTCCAATTGGATTGAGTGTTTATATGAACACATATATTTATAATCCTTCCTCAATTTAATCGGTTATTTATTTATTTGAAAACAATTATTTTTTATAGCAAAAAACTTGCCAATTTATTTATTGATATCATAACTTTCTTTTCTTAAAATTAAAATGAGAATTTATGTCAAATCGAAGGTATAGATAATCGAAGGAGAAGTGACACTAAAGAAATGGTAATCTGTCCAACAGACCCTTAACGCGAAGATGGTTACACGTTCATATTTTCATACATGAGAGTTTCGGATTTTTTAGCTTAATGTATAAGCATCATGATTTGAGTGATTGTGATTAACTCATTGCAGAGGTAAAAGAAGACATTCATCCTAACATAATTATTTCTTTTCCAACTTGATCTATAAGTATCACATATTCTTCCAGTATTTGTGTTCGATCACTTATTCACAAGAGGAAAGAAGATATATTATTTGTTGATCTGACGATTATAATATCAACACGTCTTAAGAGTATGCAGTAAAGCTACTAGTATTTTGTCTATATAAGTGTTATCAAGATCTTTAATTTCCATAATTAAATAACTGTATAGAATACAGCATTTATAATTTCGACTACATAAGAGTTGTCGAAGTTTGAAAATTAAAGTTGAATTTTAGAGTAAGCTCTAAGAATTTTTATTTTGTCTGTATGAATGTTAATAAAAGTTTGGTTTTGTCTGCATAAGTGTTATTAAGAGTTTTTTTTACATTAAGGTTATCAAGAGTTGTAAAATTAATCTTTAATTTTTACATGAAGAAACGACCTTATACTTGCCAGCCTTTTACCTTGATTGTAAATACATTTTGTAAATGTACTTACAATATACATAGATTATCGACGTTTATCTCCTTATTTACGTGCATGTTTTTCATACACTAATCTTCCTTAATATCAAATATATCTATATCATTCATCAAGCAAATTTATTTATAAATGTGGTATTAGCTCTTGAACCGCATATATCATAATATAAAATGTGCGGTATTTTGTTGCACCCGCTATAGTGAATTTGAGAAAATAGATAATAAATTCATTATCAGCGGCCCAAAAAAACCGTGTAAACTTTATTTAATAACTTCTGGAGTTTGAAACACCAAATAAGCTCGGCTTGTCGATAATATACATAAATTATCTACTGTTATCTCCTATTTTATATGCATCTGTTATTTTCTCCATACAGTATTTTACCATAACATCAAATGTATCTACATTGTAATCCGTTTTAATACGCTCCATTTCATACAAATATTCGATGTAGTCATAGAGAAATATCTGGACCCAATAAAATCATGCAAATTTATTTGCAAACGTGTAGAAAATTCTAAAGGCACTCAAAATTCTCTATGCACTAAATTCTCTATGCACTAAAAAAGTGCATAGGTCGCAATGTAAAAGCAAATAAAATATGAGCGAGGCCTGGAATCGCGAAGCAACGATGGTAAGTTTATTTACTATTCGTTCTATCTTTCGCAGGTGAAGTAGAGGATAATGGTGACGATCAAAGTCGGTCATTGGAACAGGAGGCTGGAGGCATGCATGAAGTTGATGATACTCTACAGCGAGCATCACCCTTTGGGCAAGGTGCCTTCCCACAGCAAAGCCAACAAAGGTAAGGGCTTTTTTGCGATGAGATATTCATTTGATAAAACCACATTTTTATTTTTATTCTATCGACTCGTTAATGTCTTATCAGTGATATCACATTGCGACCAAGAAACTATTAAGGGCGTTACTTGACCGCCATTTTTTCGAGGATTTATTGAGTTTTTTAAATGTAATAATGGATAGAGGGCTTTCAAGTTTATAATATCGTTATACTCGGATTCAGTATTAAAGGATTAACAAGTGTTATTAGAGCTATAACAAGGAACGGACTTTATATTTTCTCAAAGATAACATAAGTCAGATCTCGCTTCAAATAACAACTGCGACGTTTCTGTGGGTTGCTATGCGCGATTTCAAATGTTCGAATCGCGCCGCTTGGAGCAGGGCTTAACAATATGTGGATACGTATCTACTATTCAAGAATATAAATGATTTCTTTTACGTGAAATAACGTCTGTAATGGGAGACAGAAAATGGCACCCGTTTCACATTTATATTTTTTATAAGCTCATAATCGGTTGAAGATGAAAACTTATTATTTTTTATATCTTCATTACTATTTTTCTTCCACGTAAATTTTATTTTTCATGCTATCGACTTTGTAAGAAATATGGAGAAATAAATGGAGAACTTTGAGTGGCTCAGTGCTCAGAATGATTCCAAGATCTTTCAGTTATGAGATTATTTTTAGTTTTGATCTTTTGAACAGTTTAGAGGATATAATCTATTTATATACTTTCATTAAATTTTTCTAGTGGTTTCTAAAAGAACGCGCTTGATTTGTTAGTGGATGAAATACATATTTCGCTTAAAATTAAAGCACACTATCTAGTGATATTGTAGCCCACGATCTGATTGTAAATTCATTTTATTCGGCCCTTCCAATTTTTTATTTGTCATGTGGATCATATCATCAAAGTTTAAATAGATAAATATTCTTTATCGAACTTTAGCCGCGACTGATTATTCATAAGTGATTAAAAGATTTTAGATTCTGAACTTTTGTAAACACAATTGTTGATAAAATATCTATCTCTGAATACTGTTTTTTTGTGCGGTCAGCAAGTGTATGTATTGTTTATGATCTCAAAACGATTTGGGGTTTGTAATACAATATTGAATCCTGAATAATCAGATTAATTATAGATAAAAGTTTGTGAAAGCTAATAACTAATTGCTTTGAATTGAATTTTTTCATTTACAGTACAAAAGAAGAAGAACTTCTAGAAAATGAAATGTCTGATAATATGAAGAATGGAATTACGGAACGCGATGAGAAAAAATACTGTTACCGTACTCAAAAATGTATTAAAAGGGGGAGGAGCAGGGAATCTAATATCCGAGCGGAAGACATTCACAGAATTGGAACTCCGTCGAATCCTGTTACAGAACCTGCTTCTGCAAGTACAGGTTAGTTTTTCTATGTATTATAATGGGGTTTTTATGCTCACTAGTTGCAGTATTAGCTACAGCTAGTGAGCTAATTATCTAACATAATACTCTTTTCTCTAAAATGGGCGAAAATTATAAATTTGATTTCACGACGGTATCCTGTGGTACATAAAAAAATTAATTCAAGTAATTGATTGCAGATTTAATATCAGATTCCGATGTTGAAGCTAAAAGTAAGGTTGATAAAAAAATTAAGAAAAAAATCAGAAAATTGCATCAATCTGAGAATTCACTACTAGATATAACAAATGATCCATCAACAAATGGTAAATTGTCAGCTATTATATTAATTCACAAAAAAACTGATCTACACAATACAATATCAAATTTTGATTCGTCTTACTTTAAAAATATTACAGTTTTTTAAAACTAAGCCTCAGTGACTTCCAAGTCCTTGGTTAACTCCTTGCACTTGTAATAAACGCTAGAATTTATTTTTGATAAATGCATGAATCCTCTGATTTAAGGGTCTGTCAATTCAATGTTAAGGGTCACATTGAGGCAGTCAAGCTCTTCTTTTCTACACTTTCTTTCTTTTAATAAATTATACTTCGGGATTTCAATGCTGACCAGTTATCATATAGTGACGATGCAGAGATTGTGCGATTACTCATTAAAGAAAAGTCTTTCAAGTCAGTGCTGTATGGTGCAAAGTACCATTGTACTCGTGAAGGGTGGGTCTCGGACACCTGGTTAGACTTTTGTCTTCTCGGCGAGCAGGTTGGCCTGCTGTTGTACTCGAAGACAAATGAACCAATTATAAACGGTCATAATTTCATTTCTGCCACACTTGATATTCCTTAGCCATATAAGAATTCCGCCTTAGGTTCGACTTTCATTTACAGAAACAACAAGGTCATCTATCAGGGTTCCCTGATAAAGGTTCTTAAAGACCTTAACATTTTCAAGCACTCCACACTAGATGAAAATATCACTTCACTTGACATCGATTTCACTAACGCCATTGATCAATTCGCCCCACCCATCACCGTAACCTATGAAAAAAAGGTGTGATAACTTCACACACGCACGCACGCACGCACGCACGCACGCACGCACGCACGCACGCACGCACACACACACACACACACACACACACATAGATCTACATGGAAAGCCCTGAACGTTACGAGCCTACTGCGTTAAGAGTCAGAGAGTAGGGAGTGAGAAGATCCCCATCTACGTACACAGTAACAGAAGGGGGACCGAACGCCCCTCGCTCTTTCTCCTTTTCTCCACTTTTGCTTTCCACGCTTGCACGCTTCCACGGTGCCTCATAACATACATATGCCGACAATCGTCCAGGTCTCCGTGAAATGCCTGTAGCCTGTAGCATAAAGAAAACTGCCCCACAGACTAATCTAGTCTTGGTAAAGCGGATTTTATTTCCAGTTGAACCCGGATGAGTGGGGAAGTCATTAAAAAAAAGAGATCCTTCCCCACTAGGAATCCAACCCGTGAACCTTAGAACGGAGTTTTATTGAAACATAGTTTTTTATTACATATTCCTCATAACCTTGATTACACACAATTATATATTCGGATCAGTTTATGAAAACATAGCATGGCCATTGTAATGTTTATGATGTACATTATATTTTTGTTAGCCACCAGTACTTACATAAATAGTCATTTTTTAATCTTTGAATGTTTTTTTGAATTTTTTTTTACAGATGAGGATTCAGAGACGATTATACCATCTTTACCGTATTGATAATTTTGTTGTAAGGAAACAACGCAATTTGCGAGACATCTCCAAATTCATAAGAACAGATTACTCGTAAATTTGTACAATAAGAGCAAATCTAAGGAAAAAGCTGAAACAACTAAAAAGCAACCAAAACAGAGTACTCTTATTTTAAATTTCATTAGGAACTCGGGATACGCTGTTTTGGAAAAGAGTACCGGAATTTGCAGACCCGTGAAGCTCACTAATGCCGGTAGGCCAATCGAATCGAAAATGTGCAAATATTGCAATGCAAATTTTTCTAAGTATACGCTATGGAAACATAGAAGGTCGTGTTATGGGCAAATCTATAACAGCAAATACCGTTCTTTATACCTGTATGTAAGGAAAAATTAATATTCTGTCTATAAAAAAAGTTTTTTCTGCATAATTTTTTTAAAACCTTCTAATGCGTGAATCCTGAAATACATAAATCTTCAAATCCAAAAATCCTCGAATTCATAAGCCCTTCAACACAGAATCTCAAACACTTAATAAATTTTGTAAACCATCATGCAATCTTGAAAACAATAAACCTACAAACCTCAAACACAAACCATAAACTTACCATAAACCCGTAAACCTTAAATCGGCAAAAATATGTTAGATATACTTTTAGATGTCTAGAAACAGTAATCAAAAGTAACAGACCGTCATAGACCGTATAGATTTAATTAATTCTTATTTTTGGTTGGTTTGTTTTTATTCCTACTGATGGTGATATGATCATTTCGGATATATTTTTTAATTATATATTTCAGAAGAGTACGCTAATGCACGACGGAGTGTGGTATTGTTATGTAGGGGGGTCGTGGCTTGGAGTAAGACGGCCAAATTTTCTGAACTATTTCTATATTATGGCTTTATCGCTCGACTTCCCAAAGTTTGTGTAGGTGAATGAATATATGCATCTCTTCGAGCCAATTTCAAATTTTATTTCTTAAATCGCCAACGTTTCAAACCGTTCCGGTTCCTCTTCAGGGCTAAAAACCCATTTTTACAAAAATATAAAGTTACAGAATTTCAAATTGAAACTTAATAATAAACTATATAATTACCTAATTCTACTTTTGATTATTCGTTTGCTGCCGATAATATGCATGGTCAGCAATGTACTTTAATTCTAGTCCAAGTTTACAATAATTCTTCTAGTCAAAATTTACAATAATATTACACCCTAACCAGACAATTAGACGTCTTTTACAAACAATTGCCGGTGCCGCTGGATGTTAATGCGGCACCGGAGGAGAACAACGCTCGACTAATTTTCATCCAAACGACTTGCCCTTTTATATCTAAGAAAATTGAACACAAACGTAAATTATATAAACTAATACATTGTTGCTATCGGAGCTCAGTGTACGGATCGAGTGATACACGGGAATCATACATCTAAGTTTTCTGAACTATCTTTATTGTAGAGAGGAGAGCTCTGCTCTGTCCGCGGTCGCCGGAGTTCTGCCCGTGGAGCCTCCGATGCGACAGTTCGGAGGCCGCGGTCTCAAACACAAAGTGTTGCAAGCTTGCAAAAACGGTAAAAAAAAATGACGAATTCTAGGGTTGTTTCGAATCTTGAACGCTGAACCAAGCTAGGTCGCTCGCGCTTTGCCTACGGCCGCGTGAACCTTTATTTTGGTCACTTTTGGCAAGACGGCGGTGGCACGGACCGGTCCGGTTCTCCTACGGCTCCCAAGACTTTCTATCGTTTTGTAGAATTCGCGAGTGGGCGTCAATAGAATTTACCGGACAGGTCGACAGAGCGCCTCTAGCCTCCCGTGGGAGTCTCTGTCGGGATATTTTTCCATTTCTTTTTTATTTATTTATTTGGCAGGGCTCAACCACAGGCGCTCTTTAGGCTCCACCTGGATAGGGAGTGGTGATTCATTTCCGAACCACCTTTAAACCCTTATCTCCTTGACCGTTTTGAAATCAAAACAGTTAAGGCCAGCCTCCCTGACACGCGGACGCGTACGATTGCGCGGACCACTGTTCCACATCCTTAGTTCGCGACTTTCAGTTGCGGGGGAAGGGGGGAAATTTCAGAAGACGTTCGAAGCTTAATTTATTCCCGAAAAATAATAAAATAATAATTGCAATAATTCGAAATTATAGTTGTCTTTATGCGGCCTCGACTTTCTTGGTCGAGTGCGTAACGACGGTGCAGCTAGCTGCTGATGCTGCTCAAGCCTCGCGCTATCGCCGGGATTAGGTTACTTTTCACGCCGGATTTTCGAGCCGCGGTGTCCAAACTGCACGTTTTCATTTTCGAGTAGATAATATTCACTGCGCGCCGGTTATGGAACTCTAATTTCCCTTGTGATGGCTACGGTTTCGCCTTTCTCCCGCAGATGATATCAGCTCTTGCGTCTCTCTTCGCGACAGTTGCATGTTTTTCGCGGAAGCTACGTTAAACGGTTGCGTGCGATTGTCTACGTTCCGTTTTTGACTGCTAGTGCGCCGAATGTTTTTTTTTTGTCTCGCGTCGACTATTGTATCATTTGATCGCGTCGCTTGTTGCGCGGAAATTCTGAATTGAATTTAAACTAAAAGAAATAACTAATTTATTTATGTTTGAAATTGGCTTTTTGATTATTACCACTAAACTAAGATTAGATTGGTGCATGGCTTAATGCCGCTCTGATGTCATATTTTTATCGCATCGCAGCTGCCACTCGCCATGTCGCTTCGATCGGATATGTCTTTCCCGACGATTCTGATACCGCCGTTTCTTGCGTAATGGCGCCCTTTCTTGCTACCGCGCTCTCCGTAATTATCAGTGCATCTTTTACTGTGGCTTTTGTTTTTTTTTCTGAAAGCGCGATTTCGTCGTCATCTTTGCCTTTTCTGGGGCTCCGCTTTTTATCGCAATTTTCGATTTTACTATCTGCTGGTTTTGTGAATATGCCCTGCGCGTTTCTTTCGCCGCGAGGATTTTGATTCTTTTGCGTTGTATGTCGCGTATTATCGTTCCACATTCGCTTATAACGTACCCAGGCTTATTGCAGTATATGCAAAGCATTTCTCATCCTTAATTTGGCTACGACCATCTGTGCCGTTGCCCTGTTCGCACTCACGCTCTATGCCACTTATGCTTTTGCTCGCGATTGCGCTCATTGCCAACGTTAAGGGATTGCTTCCCATGGAGCCTCGCTTGGAGCAATCCTGGGGTGTTCGTCAAAATGGTCGACGCGATTCTTCGTTGAATCATTCACTGATTCATCGCTATTGCTGGTTTGCGTACCACGCTTGGCCGTGAGTGCCGCGGTTGGCCTGGGTATTGCTAGCTACCGCGCGCATTCATCCGCGATTACGCCCAGTCGCATCCTTGTTACGACTTCATCTGGACTATATTTCGTTGAGTCGTCGAAGAGGTTGGCGGTCGACTCGACGTCCGCGTCCTTCACACTTTCGAATAGCAATTGGAAATAATTCGCGGCTTCGGTTGCCGTAGGTGATGCGGTTTGCGCAGCTTCGTTGGTGGTACGAACAAGCGATTCGCGGAGCCGAGGCTCAAAACCGTTCTTGACTATTTTATTTACTGCGTCCGAGCTCTCTCATAATATCGCGAGGGTCACCGGCTCGCCAGTTTTGGTCGCGTCTCGGCTCTTGGCGAGAATGTCCTATGGTTGACCGTTTTCAGGCGGAACGTCGTCATACCATTGTAGCGGGTTACCATGATCTTCCCACGCGCTGTCCGCCATTTGCATGTTCTTTTTTGCCTGGCCTTCTACTTTTGCAAAACTGAGCTTCTCGCGTGCAACACTCGCGTTTTCGGGGGTCTCGTTGACCGCGATGTCAAGGAGAAAAAGCAAGGGGATGGAAGAGGGGAGAAATTCGCGAACCAAGCCGCATGTGTAATCAAACTGGACTTACAGTATGATGGCAATAGTCGAAGTTCGCTAAGTTACGATCCGAGGTGCTGGCACTGCGACGTTTGCTGCTGCAGTGGTGCGGTGACGTGATGCTGCTCACTGTCCGACGGCTGCTGCGATGGTGACTGCTAAGGCTGCTGTTCGTCTCGATATTCCCTCGGTGGCTCAGGCGAGCGTAGTGGGCTGAGATCAGCTTTGATGTTTCACGCACGGTCGCCGTCGTTGGTGATTTCTTTGTGTTCGGATGTCAGAAAAATTTTCCGAGACCGGAGGCAATCACTGCGCTGACACAAGTGGCGTCGCACAGCTGTGGTGAAGTCTCGATATCGATGACGTGACTGGCTTGAATTTCCGCCTCACCGTAGCTTAGCACTCACTATGGTCCGTATGTCGGCACTGACTTTACACTCGCAGGAGCCGCGTAAGATGCGGGTTTTCGCTGTTCTTCAGTGGGAAACAAATGTTTTTTTTCTTCTTTTAGCTCGAAAATTATAAGGTAAATTTTCGAAGCCTCGGCGATCCTGCTCCTGCTCCTGCTGTTGGCTGGATACACGACCACGACGAACCAAAAAAAAAATTTCGAAGCATTGTTGATACTGCTTCGCTGCTTCACTAATGTTCGCTGCTTTCCCGGTATCACCGATGGCTGATGAATTTCCGCGCGGAATATTGCCAACCTCCTTTCGGATCTTTGATTTCAGTTGGATTGTTTTAGCGTCCAAGTTCCCCAAGGGATGCCAGCTGTTATGTAGGGGGGTCATGGCTTGGAGTAAGACGGCCAAATGTTTTTAACTAGCTTTATTGTAGATAGGAGAGCTCTGCTTTGTCTCGCGGTCGCCGAAATTCTGCCCGCGTAGCCTCCTAGGCGACAGTTCAGAGGCCGCGGTTTCAAGAACGCTCCGAACCTCGCGCGGGAGCGCGAGGTGCTATCTGAGCTTCGCCAACGGTCACCCAGGCCCAAAAGTTCGTACGTGACAGTATTTACTTGCTGTAGGAAAATGAATAATTAAACAGATGTTATTACTAACAAGGAGAGTCCATAACCTCCGGGTCATGGATCTTAAACAAATCCGGTAAAAAAATTGGTTTTGATATAAAACTGAAAACCCTCCAAGCATTTTGTCCAATAGGCTTCGGAACCCAAGATATATGCAGAAACCCATGAAATTGAATATTTTCTAGTTTGTCTTTTATTAAATATTATTCCAATTATATTAGAGTTAGAGTAACTTACAAGTAAGAAAATAAAAACTGATAAAACTCATAACGGAAGTAATTCAATAAAAGACAGATTATAAAATATCCAATTTCATGTGTTTATCCCTAGATCTCCACTTGTGAGGCCTATTGGACAAAATTCCCAAAAAAACCTTTCTACCAAGTGTGGTTAAAATTCATGACCCGGAGGTTATGGACTCTCCTTGGAAGTCGTTAAAATCCGGTAACCTTATGTGAGCAACTATTTAATTAAATAAATTTTAAATATCACAGGATCATAAAACAATTCAATTATAGTAATAAATAATAAATTAACATTGATTTAGTATATAAATTATCTACGGCATCAAACGGCCGATAAGTTCTGGGCCGGCACCTAGCAGCCCGGTGGATTGAAAACGATAAACCGTCTAGGAAATAAGAGGATTTCCAGTCTCAAACCCGAACAGCGAAATCCCTCCTCATATGCGCGTGCATTTCTTAACACCCTCTATACGCTATCGAAGCAGGGATCAGACACAAAAAACACATAGATAGATATATGTTTCCTATTGACTATAATTCAGAGTCTTCACCTATAAATAACCTTATTAAGAACAATAACTATGTATACAAGAAAAGATGCAATTAATTCAGTGAAATGTAGAATACAGAAGTTATGAATATTTTATTATTTGTATTATTTTCATTACATATTACCTTTAATTTTAATCATTGTAGTTCATATTTGGACCTTCGAAACCCTATAGCCAGTGTTCGTAACCATGTACACTGGCTTCGATATGGACTTACCATACGATTTCACACTAACAAATGGGTCTAGAGACCTGGAAAAAATTGGAAAATGTTTTAAATAACTGTCATTCCCTTGCAAATGTAGGGATTTTCAATTGGATTCTTAGAATATTTTTGACAAATAAAAATTTAATTTTTCATTTTTATCGAGTACATTTTCTTATAAAAAAAATTTTCAAAGCATCCAAATGAAAATTCTTACGTTCTCATGAGAATAACAAGGATGTAAAACATTTTCCAATTTGTTCTAGGTCTCTAGACTCATTTGCTGGTCAAAAATCAATTCGTAAGTGTGAAAATCCATGTCGAATTGTATTCGTCTGAACTGAAATAATTAAAATTAAAGGTAGTATGTAATGAAAATAATTTATAAAATATTCATAACTGTAGTGCTCCACATTTTACTGAGTTAATTAAATCATTGACCTGTATGTCTAGTTACAGTAGTTCTTACTACGCATAAATATTCTTTTTATAAAATGTAAATTTTACATTTTTTAAATAAATAATTTATTATTTATCATACAAGTTTTAATGTTAATTATAATTAATACTTAATATTATTAGCGGATTAGGGCTTCTTTTAGAATATGGATGGACCATGAATCTACCGATATTCGGAGTAGAATTCATGTCCTTTTTAACACAGATATTGGAGAATTTATCGATCTCCCCGAGGCAAACGCGAAGGATGAAATGACTAGACCTTCATTTCAACGCTTCGGCGAACATTGTCGCCCTGATCAGGAAAAAATTATTTAAGCAACGTCGGATTTTTAAAAAAAAATTATTTTGGTTTTTCCAAACAGAGAACAAGTGTACGAAATCCATGTCAATGTTCGTCACTCGATTATTGCTTTGGAAGCAAATATTCCGAAAGCTTCCGAAGCTTTCCAAAGCTTCAGAAGCAATAATCGTGTGACGAACATTGACATTGGTTTCGTACACTTGTTCTCTGTTTGGAAAAACCAAAACCATTTTCACTGCTACCAGGGATATATAATTTCAGTATCATAACCCAGATTCTACTTTAATTTCTAGACCAAAATTGACATAATTAGCCGAGATGCCGATCATTTATTCGGATGAAATGTCAAGAATATATGGTTTATTACGTTTTATACATTATTGACATTTTATTCAGTTTGGTAATTCAGCGATATATTTCCATGCATGAATAAGAATAATATTTAGATCTTTTAACCTAATGTTGAATTAAGGAGTTATGACGGGGTTAAAATTATGAAAATATGGATTACTATGAACAATGTAAAAATCTTTGCCCGGTATCTCAAAAAGGCATCTTATTGTAAAATTATTTATCCTAAAAATTGAAATTCATCTCCAAATTGACCATGGAACGATAACTTGATCCAATCGCCTTTAATCGATAGCCTACGGCATACTTAATAAATATTAAAAAAAACTTTTTTAAAAATTACAATTTGATAGAATTTTTAACAACGAATAGTTTTAATATTTCCATCAATTTCGAAGTTAGAGAAAAGTGGTAAAAAACTTCATACAGAACGTAAAAAACCATGAATTTTCTTATAAATTATGTGAAGATCCAACCAACAGGAGTTGAGATACGAAAATGTTTTCAATTAACGGTCACGCCAAAACTACTTAATGTTTTACGATGAAATGTGGTACAGTACTTGTTGAAATAGTGCTCCAAATAATGGAATGTTTCCCGATCGGTGTATACAGCCTAAATCGTCTAAAATTACCGATGAACACTTGAAAATCTGCGAGCGCGGCCGTCCTTTCCGACTAGACAGTGCGGTGGTTGGGAGATCAAAACGCGGCAGCAGCCAGGATTCTTACACGTTAGTTGTAATTTTATTATCTCGGTAACTAAGGCTACTATTGTATTTTTTTTTTCATTTAACTTTTTTTTTATCTCAGCTATAACATTATACGAATTTAATTTTTTTGGGTGCAGTGCAAACACACAAAAGTATTCATTATTCTGAAAAAATATATTTCTTTTTGTTATATCCTACCTACACTCTCACCTCATAGGTAGGACTATATTTTTGTGGTAATTACCGAAGTATTGAGGGTCAAGTGGCTAGACTGATAGACTTGTTACCCGTACAATAGTATTTTGTTTAAATGGATATTTTATGACTTACCTTGCTTTTCTGTTTTTACGGATTCTGCTGAGTTTTCCTTAGGCTTCTTTAAATGACTCACATTAAACTTTTGTATTTTCCTTTATAAGTTGACAATGCTTTGTTTCAATAAAAAGTAAATTTCCGACAGTTTTCGCAGCACGAGTTCGGAATTAAACACGAAACTAATTAAAATGAGGCCAATTTGACTCTTTTAAAGCTCGAATATGATGACCCATTCGCAAAGTGAAACGCTTAACAAACAGTTTAAAAGTATAACTATTGTCGAATAAGTAACACTGATGACTTATGTTACAAAATCATGAGATACATTAAAAATCAATCTTTCGAATTTTACATCTTCACTACTTTTATATTTTAAATTTTAATAAGCTAATATTTAAAATTCAAATAAATAAATTTAAAAAAAAATAACGTCGTAGGACGTTACAATTTAATCATATGCCACTGTATCGGGGACAATTAGCTTTGTACGGCGACCACGGAATAGTCGTCATGTCACAGAGGCTTGCATTTAACGCATGACGTAACGCATCTCCGGCGTAGCTCCTACCGATGATTTGTACACTCTCGTAGAATACCCCTAGCTACTCAAGAATACACCTAGCTCAGACACAGATGTATGGAGGGAATGCCTCGCCACACTTTCCCTGCTATGGATATTTCGCCGCGGATTTCAGTTATAATAAGAGGATAAACGATAGAACGCGAGATAAGATACACGTGAAATAAGATATTTAAGTTAGTTGTTGACTTATATATTGTCTAGATAAAATAAAATATAAATATAACAGCATTTAATGGCCGCGATCGCGGGCGATTACGCACGCAGTCCCGATAACGAAGGATTGAATATTATGTGACCAGGAATCCTCATAACCATCAGCGAGGTTGTCAAAATTTTCCACGAACAATTTCCAAAACTACTTTCAGTTGTAACAGGCTCAATCACACGGCCCAAAACGCGGATATACAAACGGGCTCGTTCGAACTCTGGAAAACCGACTCGGGAAAACGCGAGGGAAAGGTGTTCCTTCTCGGAGGTAAGGTAATACGGTGTTATAAATGTCCGAGAGTATACTCTCCAATGCTTGTCAGTCAATCTCGGGCTCCTTGGCGGTTTTTTAGTATATGTCATCTACACACGAGAAAAGAATGTCAACACCTTGGCATGAAACAGTTGATTTTAATCCACTCCCGCTCGTTGGTTCAAACCTGAAGATCTTCCGCGCATCTCTCATGTACACAGCAACGATGTCTGCCATGTCGCTAACATCGCTCGACATAACGAGCATAATAAAAATGTAACGGCATTTATACACTATGTAATATTTTCGCATAGCCTACACTTTGTCGCTTACATCCGCTCAGCAGTTCTATGAAGCGTTCGTACAAACATTATATACTATTTACGTTGAAAACGTTAATTAATGCATTAGGCATCGATGCCTATTCCGCCAAAAACCATATATATGGATTCCAAGCTGTGCAATAGTTTAGAATTACAAATACATTGTCGTTCTAATCCGGTCAGCAGCTTTATGAACATATCGATATGATTTGATTTACTTTAAATTAATGATTTACTTTAAAAATATTACCTATTGCATCAGGCCGTAACAGGAATACGAATATAGGGAAACGGTAATAAAACTTCTTTAGGTACTTTCCAATTCGATACGTTGGAGTCATTAGCATTGTGTCGCTATAATCCGGTCAAGTCAGATGAAGGGCAAATTAGGTTAAACGTTGCGTTTGCATGTTGTTGGTTATATTTGCGTTTAGCACTTTCTCCTCTATTATGATTCCGACAAAAAGATTATACGGTTTACACGTTGTGTAATAGCATCCCATTGTCAACACTTTGTCGCTTTAATTCGGTCAGATGTCATATGAAGCTTTCGTACATAGATTTAATGTTATTTAATTTAGAAAAAGAATTCTGTGCTTTAGGTGGTTCTGTAATTATGATTCGAATAGAGAGAAACAGTAAGAAAAATTATTTAGGTACTTTCAAATTCGATACGTTGGAGTCATTAGCATTGTGTCGCTATAATCCAGTCAAGTCAGATGAAGGGCAAATTAGGTTAAACGTTGCGTTTGCATGTTGTTGGTTATATTTGCGTTTAGTACTTTCTCCTCTATTATGATTCCGACAAAAAGATTATATGGTTTACACGTTGTGTAATAGCATCCCATTGTCAACACTTTGTCGCTTTAATCCGGTCAGATATTATATGAAGCTTTCGTACATAGATTTAATGTTATTTAATTTAGAAATTGAATTCCGTGCTTTAGGTGGTTCTGTAATTACGATTCGAATAAAGAGAAACAGTAAGAAAACTTCTTTAGGTACTTTCCAATTTGATACGTTGGAGTCATTAGCATTGTGTCGCTATAATCCGGTCAAGTCAGATGAAGGGCAAATTAGGTTAAACGTTGCGTTTGCATGTTGTTGGTTATATTTGCGTTTAGTACTAACTCCTCTATTATGATTCCGACAAAAAGATTATACGGTTTACACGTTGTGTAATAGCATCCCATTGTTAACACTTTGTCGCTTTAATCCGGTCAGATGTTATATGAAGCTTTCGTACATAGATTTAATGTTATTTAATTTAGAAAAAGAATTCTGTGCTTTAGGTGGTTCTGTAATTATGATTCGAATAGACAGAAACAGTAAGAAAAATTATTTAGGTACTTTCCAATTCGATACGTTGGAGTCATTAGCATTGTGTCGCAATAATCCGGTTAAGTCAGATGAAGGGCAAATTAGGTTAAACGTTGCTTTTGCAAGTTGTCGGTTATATGTTTGTGTTATACTTATATGTAATACTCTACCTCTGTGTAATCCTCTATGATTATTCCGACAAAAAGCTTATATGGATTACAGACCGTGCAAAAATTTTGCATAGCTAACACTTTGTCGCTTTAATCCGGTCAGCAGTTATATGAAGCTTTGGTAGATAGATTTAGTGATATTTAATTTAGAAATAGAATTCCGTGCTTTAGGTGGTTCTGTAATTATGATTCGAATAGAGAGAACCAGTAAGAAAACTTCTTTAGGTGCTTTCAAATTTGATACGTTGGAGTCATTAGCATTGTGTCGCTATAATCCGTTTAAGTCAGATGAGGGGCAAATTAGGTTGAACGTTGCTTTTGCAAGTAGTCGGTTATATGTTTGTGTTATACTTGTATGTAATACTCTACTTCTGTGTAATCCTCTATGATTATTCCGACAAAAAGATTATACGGTTTACACGTTGTGTAATAGCATCCCATTGTCAACACTTTGTCGCTTTAATCCGGTCAGCAGTTATATGAAGCTTTGGTAGATAGATTTAGTGATATTTAATTTAGAAATAGAATTCCGTGCTTTAGGTGGTTCTGTAATTATGATTCGAATAGAGAGAACCAGTAAGAAAACTTCTTTTGGTACTTTCCAATTCGATACGTTGAAGTGATTAGCATTGTGTCGCTATAATCCGGTCAAGTCAGATGAAGGGCAAATTAGGTTAAACGTTGTTTTTGCATGTTGTTGGTTATATTTGCGTGTAACACTTTCTCCTCTATTATGATTTCGACAAAAAGATTATACGGTTTACACGTTGTGTAATAGCATCCCATTGTCAACACTTTGTTGCTTTAATCCGGTTAGATGTTATATGAAGCTTTCGTACATAGATTTAATGTTATTTTGTTTAGAAATAGAATTCCGTGCTTTAGGTGGTTCTGTAATTATGATTCGAATAGAGAGAAACAGTAAGAAAACTTCTTTATGTACTTTCAAATATCGATACGTTGGAGTCATTAATCATCCGGTTAAGTCAGATGAAGGGCTAATTAGATTCAACTTTGTGTTAACAAGTTGTCGGTTTTATGTTTGTGTTATACTTGTGTAATGTTTTCTCGTCCCCATGATTATTCCGACAAAAAGCTTATATGGTTTACAGATCATGTAATAGTTTCCCATCACCAACGCTTTGTCGCTTTAATCCGGTCAATATTTATACGAAGCTTTCGTGCATACCTTTGATGTTATCTATTTTAGCAATGGCTTTCAATGCTTCATGTGTTTCTGTAATTAGGATTCGAATAGATAGAAATTTTGAGAAAACTTCTTTGGCTGTTTCAAATTCGATTCGTTGGATTTAATAGCATTGTGTCGCTATAATCCGGTTTATTGATGTGAAGGACAATTTAGTTTAAACGATGTTTTACCAAGTTGTTTGGTTTATATTTGTGTGCAATGCTTTCTCACTATTCACCTAAAGATTGTATGTTTTACAGATTGTGCAATAGTTTCGCATTGCCAACACTTTGTCGCTTTAATCCCCGTTCAGTAGTTGTATGAGGTATTTGTACAAAGAGTGATAAAATTACTTTGGTAAGATTCAAAATTGATACATTGGCGTCTTTAGGATTGTGTCGCTATAATCCGGTGAGTTGGATGATGGACTGATTATGTTACCCGAAGACGATTTTTTGAATCTTTTAATAATTTTTGTGAGGTCCTGGAAGTAACGATTATTCATCTTCGGAAGACCCGGAAATAACTCTTATACACCAATGAAAATGTCCCAGAAATAACTGCTGTACATATATATATATATATATTTATATTTATTACACACGCTCACATACACGCATAACTGTTATGTACTAGTAGTTTTTTTATAATTATGACCTTTCTATAATGATGATTTAATTAATATGTATGTAAATATTAATGTAACAAAAATTCTAATATTATATACCTTTTAAAAGTAGTGAAATCTCCCCCCCCCCCCTCCAAACAAACCTTTTCAAGGTAAAAGGCTGGCAAGTATAAGGTTGTTTCTTCCTGTAAAAATTAAAAATTAATTTTACAACTCTTGATAATCTTAATGTAACAAAAATTTGAACTCTTGATAACACTTATGCAGACAAAACCAAACCCTCATTAACACTCATACTGAAAAAAAAAAATTCTAAGAGCTTACTCTAAAATTAAACTTTAATTTTCAAACTTCGACATCTCTAATGTGGCCGAAATTATATGTGCTTTATCCTATACAGTTATTAAATTAAGTAAATTAAAGATCTTGATAACACTTATTTAGACAAAATACTAGCAGCTTCACTGCATGCTGTTAAGAGGTGTTGATAATAAAGTCATCAGATCAATAAATGATATATCTTCTTTCCCCTTGTGAATAAGTGATTGAAACACAAACACTGGAAGAATATATGATGTTTATAGATCAAGTTTGAAGACAAATAATTATGTTAGGCCGCATGTCTTCGAACCTCGTAAATGAGTTAATCACCAGCACTCAAATCATGATGCTTATACCTTAAGCTAAATAATCCGAAACTCTCATGGATGAAAATATGAACGTGTAATACCATCTTCGCATTATCGTCTCCTTCGATTTCATCTATACCTTCGATTTTATAAAAATTCCCATTTTAATTTTAAGAAAAGAAAGTTATGATATGAATAAATAAATTGGTATCTATGATAGGACGGGACGGCAAGTTTTTCCATAAAAAAATTGCGTTCTACATGCTAGAATTTGTTCCTGTTTTATTAAAAAAAATCTGGGATCGATTTTTTATATGAACAGAATATTTAAATCTCATATTTCATTGTAGATGATCGTCCTTGACATATATGCTATAGATTTAATGCAATAAGGAAATAGTAACTTATTTTCCGAATTACTAACTAGAGTAGATTGTACATTCGCTTGTTGCTTCCATAAATAACAACAGGTAAAGGAAATAATAGACATTAATTAGTTTAAAAATTATGATTTATTATGATGCGAGACAATTCCGTCATATTACATGATAAATTTGGACAAACACATGATATTATGACACATTATGAGCACATTTATCGTGTGATAATATATCATATAAGAACATAATACGATTTTATCACATGTACAATCGGTAACAATTGAAACTTGGAATAATCCTGAAATGGCTCCATGTTATGCGAATGTTTGGGACCGGGCACGCAACGTCCCATTTGCCGTTCAGGCTATCTACGTTTCACATGCTTTGGTCGAGTGTTTATATGAATACATACATATTTATAATCCTTCCTCAATTTGAACGGTTATTTATTTATTTCAAAACGATTACTTTTTATAACAACAAACTTGCCAATTTATTTATTCATATCATAACTTTCTTTTCTTAAAATTAAAATGGGAATTTTTATAAAATCGAAGGTATAGATGAAATCGAAGGAGACGATAATGCGAAGATGGTATTACACGTTCATATTTTCATCCATGAGAGTTTCGGATTATTTAGCTTAAGGTATAAGCATCATGATTTGAGTGCTGGTGATTAACTCATTTACGAGGTTCGAAGACATGCGTCCTAACATAATTATTTTTCTTCAAACTTGATCTATAAACATGATATATTCTTTCAGTGTTTGTGTTTCAATCACTTATTCACAAGGGGAAAGAAGATATATCATTTATTGATCTGATGACTTTATTATCAACACCTCTTAACAGCATGCAGTGAAGCTGCTAGTATTTTGTCTAAATAAGTGTTATCAAGATCTTTAATTTACTCAATTTAATAACTGTATAGGATAAAGCACATATAATTTCGGCCACATTAGAGTTGTCGAAGTTTGAAAATTAAAGTTTAATTTTAGAGTAAGCTCTTAGAATTCATTTTTTTCAGTATGAGTGTTAATGAGATTCACTGTATACTTTAGTATTAAGCTCAAACTTCGTCTGAAGACGTATATGTATGCTCTGCTAATATTATGTTCGCCTGATAGCAATGTACCCGCTACAGGCCCTATAATCTCAACTGTAGAAATAAGTATATGTACACCAAGTAAAGTAGACATCTCCTCGCACCACATGTAATCCTAGTACAATAGCCGATCACTGCGTTGGAAATCGCGGAAAGAAACCAAGACACAACAAAATTGTAATCAACACTTCTCGGAAGTATTTTTCGCTTAAAGCCAACAATGTATATCAATTCCTTTATAAAATAATTCCATTGTAACATTGGAATAATACGGTTACTCGAGCGCAGCTATCGCCTCAGTTCAAATATTATGTGACGCCTGATCCGAGACTCATCGCGAGTCGTCATCGCGCTTACATCACCCGCAGATAGTCAAAACGACGCCAACACCAACTCCCACCAAGTACAACCTACGCAGCAACAAGCCACACCTTCAACCAACCAGAAACAGAAGATAAAGCCAACAGCCAATCACGAGGGATCTCCCCGCCACAGCACATCAGCCCCACTCCGTAATCACCAGTCGACTAGTCGGCAGGCGAGCGAACAGCTCGTCAGTTCACGACGAGAGTCGAAGCCAGCAACAGCTCTTCTCTCCTGCAAATAATTTTGAACCTCTTAAAACTTGAATAAAATCTACTTTACTTAGAGCATAAATTCTTATTGCATTCGTTTCTTTTCGCGACCGGATACTCCGTACTTCACTTGCGATCACTATATTATTGAATCAACTACGGGACTCTCCACCCAGGAACTGGAGAGTGGTGACAGCAGCCTTCAATATTCCAGAGGACGACGACAGCAGATGGTCCTCTTCTTGTCTTTTTCCACACGACGTCCGAGAAGTCCACCACAGGTCCGACGGGCTGCCCCTTCGGATCTGCTCTACTTTAAGCCAAAGTCCACGCAGCTTTCTTCGACAAGTTAAGTGTCTTTTTCTTGCTATCCTGTCCCTCTGTCGCGTAGCAAATTCAATCTTTTGCTGGCTATCTTTTCCTCTCTTCCGCGCAGTATATTCAATTCAACAAACGTACGCCCCAACTGTGTTACGTAATAACGGCTGTATGTATATCTCGTATTTGGGTATAACACGGAATCTATATTCCGAATCCCGGCGAAAGGGCGCCCAAACTGATAAATATTTATATTTTGCTTTCGAAATGAATCCTAGATCTGAGATAATAAGTCGTCGAACTAAGAAACTGCGAATTTAAAGTAACGCCTACATCTTAACCTATTCATAATTCTAAATATAGAATTTTGGAATAAAATAATGAAAAAAATAAAAGTTAAGAAGAACAATTACTTTTAGGACAAAAGTTTTTTAGGATCTCTGTTTAGTATGCTGTTTTCAACTAGCCTTTTGCGACAGTGCTCCTGTAAAGGGCAGATTGACTGGAATCCTTTAGCGACGGCAAGTTCGTTTACAATTTCTCATCCTATACTTTGTCCGAAGAATTGGAGTCCGAGAACGAGAAGGCAGGAGGTCTAGCAGTCTAGGATGGAGGAGAAGCAGAAAACAGCAAAACACACGGGTACGCTTGGCTGATTGTGCCGCTGTAGCACTGTTGCGCCAGTGTAGTTGCGTAGTGTGATAGACTGAGAGAGAGTCTAAGCGTTGACAAGCGTATGGATGTGCGACGATGCGAGGCGAATCGCGGCGACGCGCATGCGCGGGAATCCGTGATGAGCCGCAGGGCGTGAGAGCTCTTGTGCATGCGGGCGCTGGACCAGCATTTTTGTGCTGGCGTTGGGACATAACATACGCGTAAGAAGTACCGGGTTGACTTGTGGAAGCTTTCCAGTGGGGGATAGGAATAGAGACACTATGTGAAGGGCCATCGGTTGCGAGGGGTGGACAGACAATCTCCCTGAGAAGTGTGGGAGCCGCCCTGAATATCGGCGCCAAGAACGGAGGCACGCTGCCCGAGAAAAGCGTAAGTCGATTACTTAGAGAGATTTGATTTGATTTGAAAACGCGTTATTTCCGGCAAGGCCAGTACAGACCGTATGCCGGGGTGCAGGTATTACAAACGAACTTAATGTTAAGAAAATTTTAAAAATATGCACAGAAGATATTAATAACATGACGCCAATACTAGATCAATTTTCGCTTATTCGCAACTAACTATTCAAACAAACGCAAGTATTTTTACACAAGTGTATGCTCTTCTCTCGATTAATGATGATCGTTATATTTTCTCTAAGTTGCTTTTAAATAGTTATAGAGCGCATATTTAAACGTTGCCAGCGTCGGTTTTAAACGTATTTCAGATGGGATATTGTCCCAGAGCTGCATAGACTGTATACAACAGCTTCGAAAATATGTATTCGTAGTATCTGACGGGATATTAAATGCCGAGACATTTTCCCGTTGAGTACGCCGTAATATAGAATCAATCAGTTGGGAAAGTTTTTGCAGATTTTCAGGTCTGCCAGTAGTGATAACCTTGTAAGTGAGAATTCCCATGAAATACAGTCTACGCTTGCTTGGGGGTAACCATCCGAGTTCCTCCACGAATGAGGCAAGACGCGCGTCGCGGCGAAGCCTAAATATACAGCGGACCAATGTATTAAAAAGCCGTTCTAATTTTACACTCAAGTAGTCCCAAGTCACAAGATTGAATACTCTACCTCATTTATGTAGGAATTTTGCGAGCAAGTTAGTGTTTTTGAATTTATACCATTACGCACGTAACAGGGAACTCCTTCGCCCTACATATACCAACGATTTGTAGCGCTTGCTAATTCACTTACACCATCACTGCTGCTTATTTGCCTATTTCGCGCGAGCAAACCGTGATCATTACGAAGAATGCAATAATTCGGGATATAGACTAAATTATCAGCGAGGTTTGAGGTAAGCCAGGTCTCGCAAACCGAAAACACATCGAGATTTTTCTCAGAAATGAAATTATTTATTTGATCTATGTGGCCCCGCAATGAATTTATTCGCATGCGCCACGCGCATAAAAGATAACTCTCCTATATATAAATTTTCTGCTAATTTGCCCCTGCTATCGATTGCAAGTTGGCTTTTTTGACGTCAAGCTATAAGATCGAGGTCATTTTCAGTAACTATCGGAATGCGATTCGACGCATCGTCCTTTCGTACGAATACATTTCCATCTCGAGCCCAAACGTATTTAAAATTATTTGCATCGGCACGCTCTTTAGCAAAAGCTCTTTAGCAGACGCTTTTTTGCAAGACGAGATCGCGTAATTGCAGAGATTTTATTGCAACTACATACGCAAACGAGTCCGGTAATTCGCTCGTCTCTGCAGTCACCGAAGTCTGTCTTCGCTGTGAGGGATCAGACTTTGCTTTAGCAAGCAATTTTCGAATTTCTATAATGTCGCCGATAATATCCTCACAGCCTAGTTTTTTAGAAATAGCATGGGTAAAATCTAAGGGGCAAATTAGCGGAAAATTTATATATAGGAGAGTTATCTTTTATGCGCGTGGCGCATGCGAATGTAAATTCATTGCGGGGCCACATAGATCAAATAAATAATTTCATTTCTGAGAAAAATCTCGATGTGTTTTCGATTTCCGAGACCTGGCTTACCTCAAACCTCGCTGATAATTTAGTCTATATCCCGAATTATTGCATTATTCGTAATGATCGCGGTTTGCTCGCGCGAAATAGGCAAATAAGCAGCAGTGATGGTGTAAGTGAATTAGCAAGCGCTACAAATCGTTGGTATATGTAGGGCGAAGGAGTTGCCTGTTACGTTCGTAATGGTATAAAGTCAGAAACACTAACGTGCTCGCAAAATTCCCACATAAATGAAGTAGAGTATTTAATCTTGGAGTTAGTTATCGAGAACGATAAGCGAATAGTATTTGCATCCGTATATCGTAAACCCATGGGCTCTTCTATCAGAATTTTATTTGGCCATTTTGCCATTTATACCTCTCTATAGCTGTGTTATTATTACAGGCGACTTCAATTCGAATCAACTCGATGCGACCAACTATTATACAACGCATTTAAAATCGTTTAAAAATGAGTACTAGTTACATTTTTTAGTGCTTAGCGGTCCTACTTATCACACTGACACAAGTGATACTTGGTTGGATCTTATGTTAACAAACAGTGAAGATAGAGTACTTAGCTATCAAAAATCCGCCGCCCCCTGCATGGGAGGGCAGAGCTATTCAATTTTCGATTTTAAATTACGAGCAAATCTGCCAGCAAAGGAAGTGCGTCGTTATAGAGATTTTCGTAAATTCGATCCTACGGCTTTTACTGATCGACTGGAAATATCTCGAACTTTATTACTGCCCGAAGCTTCATTCGACTTTTCCGCCTATCGTTCAGCTGCTATTAGTGCCCTTGACGAGTTAGCGCCTTTTAACGAGCGTTATACAATCGCATACTCTTACGCCAGTACAGAACCATCCGTAGAGAAATTAAATTAGAAATTAAGTTAGCGCGCGAAAATTATATTAAGGAGCAATTAGAGCAAACAAATCACCAATCTAAGAGATGGTTATTACTCTCTAGGCTAGGTGTAGTGAGACCCAAAACTAGCTCACCTCTGAGCAGATTTAAAGCCGATCAATTAAATAGATTTTACGCGTCAGTAGCTTGCGCGCACCTGCCATGCTCTGCTGATGATCTCGCCGGTATTCTTACGATGCCCGTGGATAATGATCGGCCAAAATTCTCATTTGCTCCCCTTGAATTTTCATGCTATTGATAAAGGGCAAGTGCTAATGTTCGATTCTATCGATCATTCCATCTTATTGAGACGCATGCATGAAATGAATTTTTCCGATGAAGTTATTTTGTGGCTTCACTCGTACCTCTCTTCTCGGTTACAATCTATCATCGATTTAGATGATTCAATGACGCCTCCCGTAGATCTCACATCGGACGTGCCACCAACCCGGGACCGGTAGCATTTTTGATTTTCATAAAATCAATTGTTTTAGTATTACTATATTGCTTTGCTACTTGCGCAATGTTTACCGATGATTTTCAGATGTACTTGCACAGCGAACGCGCTAATTTAGAAAATTGCATTTTGCGCCTTACCGAGGACGGGAATCGCGTCGCAGCTTGGGCAAATGAGAATGGCATTATGCTAAATACGGCCAAAACACAGGTTATTATCTTCGGATCTCGGCAAAATCCAAATTGTGTCGATCTTGAGTCGCTACCCCGAGTCACAATAAATGGGACACTGTGCCACTTACCAAGTTGGTCACAAATTTAGGAGTTAAGTTCTCCTCGGATCTTGCCTGGAATTCACATATATCTACCATATGCTCCAGGGTCCATGGTGCACTAAATCGGTTGCATTTTAGAACATACTACTTATCGGCAAGCTTAAAAACACAACTAATCGCAGCATTATTATTTGCGTTCTTTGACTATGCCTGCCTAATTTATTGTGACTTGGGACTACTTGAGTGTAAAATTAGAACGGCTTTTTAATACATTGGTCCGCTGTGTATTTAGGCTTCGCAGCGACGCGCGTCTTGTCTCATTCGTGGAGGAACTCGGATGGTTACCCCCAAGCAAGCGTAGACTGTATTTCATGGGAATTCTCACTTACAAGGTTATCACTACTGGCAGATCTGAAAATCTGAAAAACTTTCCCCACTGATTGATTCTATATTACGGCGTACTCAACGAGAAAATGTCTCGGCATTTAATATCCCGTCAGATACTACGAATACATATTTTCGAAGCTGTTGTATACAATCTATGCAGCTCTGGGACAATATCCCATCTGAAATACGTTTAAAACCGACGCTGGCAACGTTTAAACATGCGCTCTATAACTATTTAAAAGCAACTTGGAGAAAATATAACGATCATCATTAATCGAGAGAAGAGCATACACTTGTGTAAAAATACTTGCGTTTGTTTGAATAGTTAGTTGCGAATAAGCGAAAATTGATCTAGTATGGCGTCATGTTATTAATATCTTCTGTGCATATTTTTTAAATTTTCTTAACATTAAGTTCGTTTGTAATACCTGCACCCCGGCATACGGTCTGTACTGGCCTTGCCGGAAATAACTGGCCTTGCCGGAGATTGTCTGTCCACCCCTCGCAACCGATGGCCCTTCACATAGTGTCTCTATTCCTATCCCCCACTGGAAAGCTTCCACAAGTCAACCCGGTACTTCTTACGCGTATGTTATGTCCCAACGCCAGCACAAAAATGCTGGTCCAGCGCCCGCACGCACAAGAGCTCTCACGCCCTGCGGCTCATCACGGATTCCCGCGCATGCGCGTCGCCGCGATTCGCCTCGCATCGTCGCACATCCATACGCTTGTCAACGCTTAGACTCTCTCTCAGTCTATCACACTACGCAACTACACTGGCGCAACAGTGCTACAGCGGCACACTCAGCCAAGCGTACCCGTGTGTTTTGCTGTTCTCTGCTTCTCCTCCATCGTAGACTGCTCGACCTCCTGGCTTCTCGTTCTCGGACTCCAATTCTTCGGACAAAATATAGGTTGAGTAATTATAATCGCACTTCCAATACCTCGAACAAAGTATAGGATGAGTAATTGTAACGGTACTTGCCGTCGCTAAAGGATTCCAGTCAATCTGCCCTTTTGGGCGTCCCCTCACTTATAATGTCCTGCGACATGCAGGAGCACTGTCGCAAAAGGCTAGTTGGAAACAGCATACTAAACAGAGATCCTAAAAAACTCTTGTCCTAAAAGTAATTGTTCTTCTTAACTTTTATTTTTTTCATTATTTTATTCCAAAATTCTATATTCAGAATTATGAATAGGTTAAGATGTGGGTGTTACTTTAAATTGGCAGTTTCTTAGTTCGACGGCTTATTATCTCAGATCTAGGATTCATTTAAAAAGCAAAGTATAAATATTTGTCAGTTTGGGCGCCCTTTCGCCGGGATTCGGAATATAGATCCCGTGTAATACAGCCATAAATATTTATATTTTGTAATAAATTAAATCCTTATTGTTATGTTTAAACAGTGATACATATTTTACAACATATTTTTATTGCTTTATTGTAACTACAATAAATCGTAACCATTCAATAAAAGTAAACGAAATTGTTCTAAAAGGAATTTATTTTATTACAGATGAAAACCAGTGGATTCGAAGGAATGACTTGGATGAGGAGCAGGAGAGATCCATACAATTTTAGATTCAGAATATTTACAAAGTGAAGAATTGTTAATGTTGACAACATTTGAAAATGGAATTGAAGTTGAGATTGAGAAGAGCTAGACAATACTTTGTGTTTTTTTTTTTTAGAATTTTGTATTCAACTTCACAAGATTTGAATGACTCTGACGAATGTATAAATTTACCAAAATCCAGAAGACACCGTAAGAGAACACGTATTGTATTTGACGATTCTTCTGATGACAACGCAACCGAAAAAGAAAACACACAAGCATTGAAATCAAAAGTTTCAAAAGTCGTCACATCTCCAACTCGTTTGGAAAACAATGATTTGTCAAATAATGGAAGTGATGGACGTAATATTATGGATATGAATCCTGTGGCACCTGAGAAATTAAATTTCTCATATGAACGTCAACGCTCAATAGAAACAAATATTGATTTTCTCAAGCGTCTGTATGTTCCTGAGTCCAGTGAAGGAGGGAAGTATTACGTAAAAGAATCGTGTTATCCATATTGTCAGAAACTTTTTAAAAGATTAGACATTCATTTGCCAAATCAGCACTCAGACAAAGAGACTGTGAAAAGATTTATGGGGTATCCCAAAGGAAGCATAGCTTACTTACCGTCGCTAAAGGATTCCAGTCAATTTCCCAGCTTTCCTGTTTTCTTCTAGAGGCGCTTCGAGAGAGCGAGCGAGCATGTGCGCGTATGCGATCGGCACGCGGGGGCATTGCTCGGCCGCCGCAGGACACGCCTCGGAGACTCACCAAGTGACTCTTCAGTAGGCAACATCTCCGAATTTCCCGGATCAATTCTCCTGCCTCTACTAGCGGCTTGTTGTTTCAAATACATTGAACTATTTGAAAGACATTATTAGCGTTCAATATTTTGCGAATTTATTAGTGAGTAAATTGGGCGAGTGATTCCAAGAGTGAGTCAAGCTGCCCTTGTTACATAGTGCGGGGAACTTGGCTAGCCCTTGGCCAATTATGTAGTCCCGATAGTCAGGACTTGGACGTATCAGTGATCCACGGGAGGCCTTGCCGTCTTAGCCCTTGCAGTCCTAGTGATCGAATTACTGCGCTTAGTGTTTAATTTGGTAAGAGAGCTCTCTGCGTTTATTTATGGTAATTTTAGATTAAGTTAGATTTAAACTTTAACTAGTATAAATCTTCATATAGACTATAGTTTATCTCTTTTCTCTGTTTTATCAGGCAAAATTAAATTCATTTCTTTTCTATTTTAATTTGTAGTAGATTTAGTTTCTTCTGAATAAAAAGGTTCACTTGTTTAGGCTTTTCGCCTTAATTCGAATAGGTTTTTACGTCAAAACAAGTGATTAGTTTAACTTTCCGCGAAAAATTGTGTGTTTTAATTTTAACTCCTTGACTATTCTTTCTAAATCCCGAACTCCTCCCTTTATAATTTAATTTCTTTAATTTTAATGTTAAAATAGTCAACATTTTGGTGCCCCGGGCGAGGAAAGAACAGTCAATTTTGTATTATTTAGCGATATAAATTCGTATATATTACTTAAATTAGTACATTTTTGCGTTAATTATTTTAAGACTTATTTCATTGTAAAACTACGTTTAAATTCATAGTGCGTAATTCGAGCGTATTTTACTTTGAGTAATTTCAGTCAGAGTGAAAGTGAAAAAGTGCGTTGTGGAAATAGTCACGTAGGCCAACGGTTATTTTCGTTCGTTATTTCCTTCGACGTTTTTTCTATCATATGGAGAAAATATAAATACGCGTTCGCACCGAACAGGCCCTCATTGTTCTATCTGGGGCGGTGAGCCGGCCGTGTTTATGACTGCAGCGTTGCGCCTGGCGCACACGTGCGCGCCTGTTCGCTCTCCGCGCTATACTTATATATACTACCCTTCGCGCAGTATACTATAGGGCCCAGCGCTTTCTTTTCGCGTTATTACTTTTCTCGAAAGATTTTCCGTTGTTAGATATTTTTCAATCTAAATATTATTTCAATGCGAACAGAAGCGTTGAATGATATTTGGAGCAAAACTCGCGGCACGCAGGAGGAAATTATTATCAGGGAAGGAATTGGCAACGCCGTGTACATAACCGATAGGGTATTTTTTAAAATTCAAACTATCTATGAGGATAGTATGGATTTTCTTTTTGAAATTAAGATAGATTTGGAGCGTAATATTCCAACTCCTGTTCCTTCAGGCAATAGTTTCATTTCAGAATTCGACATTCTTCCCGGAAAACTTCCTAAGTTGAATTTACCCACATTCGATGGTCGCTATGAGGATTGGGAAAATTTCTGTGAACCTTTTTGCTCGCTAGTGTATAACGTGCCTACTTCCCGCTTATCCGATGCAACTAACTTGCAATATTTAAAAGGTTGCTTGACAGTTACCACAGCTGAGGTGGTTAAGGATGTAGCTGCTACTAATGCTAATTACGCAAGTACTTGGTTGGCATTACGAATGCGTTTTCATAATCCCAGACAGATTGTTTACAATCATTTCCGAACTTTGATTGAGTTACCGTACATGAAGAAGGAATTTGTTTCGAAGGTTGAAATGCGTTCGCTCGCGGATGAGTTAAAGAATTGCTCGAGTGTTGACAAATTTGAAAATGCCGGTCGAACATTGGGACGCTTGGTTAGTGTTTATTGTAGCTGCACGTTTAGATCCCGAGTCGCGAAAGTTATGGGAATCAGAAATGACTAAGAAGGATTGGTAGGTGATCTTAAATAGCGATAGTGACATGTCAGAGGAGAACGTTCTTGGTCGCTTTCCGAAGTTCTTTGATTTAAGTGTATTTTTGGAAGAACGTGCTCACACACTCGGTTTGATAGTTTCTGAAAATACCAATGATAAAAGGTCGACTACCACTTTAAATTCAAAATCGACGTCCTTTTCAAATTCGCGCAAAGTTTTGCACGCGGCAACGACTTCAAAGGACGGCAAACCTCAATGTTCAGTCTGTTCTCGTACACATCGGCTTCATAAATGTTATGGTTTTAAGGGAAAGAAAGTCCCGGAGGGCCGCGGAGAAGTATACCGTCTGAAGCACTGTTTTAACTGTTTCGGTTCGCATAAGGTTGCCGAGTGTCCTTCATCTTTTCGATGTTCGGTTTGTGAAGACAAACATAACACTACTCTGCATAGCGATGATAAGCGTAAGATTCCTAATCGCACAGAGTGGGAAAATGCATCAGCTGGAGCTAGTGACAAACGTAAACAACAACAATCGGACAGTTCGAACATTGTAAAAGCGCATACAATTTACATTGTTAGGCCTTAACGGTGTGCAAACTCGTCTGTGCGCTTTACTTGATCAAGGATCTGAAGCTTGTTTTGTTTCAGATAAAATTGCGAATCTTTTTGGGATTGCAGAAGCGCTCAGTGAATATAGCTCTACAAGGGCTCGGAGCTTGCTCTGCGGGTACTGCTCGATCTATTACCCGACTTTCTATGTAATCTTTAATTGATTTGACTTTTGAAAAATCACATCTCAACTTCCTTCTCGTCATTTATCGAGGATTAATCTCGATATGTTTAAGGAGTTATCCTTAGCCAATCCTCAGTTCCACGTGCCTGATGCAGTAGACGTTATTTTAGGGGTTGATATTTATGGTCAATTGCTACGTAGAGGATTAAAAACATTCCCGTCTTGTTCGCTAGTAGCTCAAGACACGGCTTTAGGATGAATTGTTTTCGGACCAGCTGTAACCGAGGGCTCTTGGCGGGCCGTCTTTGCTGACAAAATTACTGCAAAGATTTTGGGAGCTCGAAGAATTGCCCTCAATAAACGCGGAACTTAATCCTCTCGACGATGCATGTGAAAAATTATTTAGAGACAAGCATACTCGTGATTGTAACGGTAGATATATCGTACGTTTAACTTTTGCATTGCAGCCACCGAAAGTTGGTATTGAAACGCGACGTATAGCTTTGAATTCGCTTAATTCCACTTACAAATGTTTTCATCGTAATCCTGAACTCGCTGCTGCCTATCGGAAATTTATGTTGACTTATGAAGAGTTAGGACATATGGAACGTGTTCCTGCAGACTAGATATACAACCCTAATGTTTGGTACTTGCCGCATCCTGCCGTAGTAACTTCGAAAATTCGAGTTGTTTTCGATGCTTCGCGGAAAAATAAAGATAAACAGTGGCCTAACGATTATCTTATAAAAGGTCCTGCACTTCAACGCGATCTAGCTTTGATTTTGCTAATCTGGCGGCAATATCGCTATGTTTTCACTGCTGATATAGTTAAAATCTTTCGTCAAATCAGCGTCGCTCATCATTATCGACTTACGACAGTTTCCCATATAGCACCCAACACTCTGGGAATATTGCTGGAATGTTGCTTTGGTAAGTAAAGTAGGATCAATTATGTTGCGGGAAGGTTACGTAACCAGCTGGCCACGGTCAGGCAACATTGCTGCGAAGTCGAATGTCCGTTTTAATATTACATCGATTCGATCGGTATTTCGGACCTATCCGTGGAAAGTAATATTACAGTAATATTGTAGGAAGCTTATTCAACATTCCCAGAACATTAATATATTATATACTTTTTATCGATTTTTTCGAAAAAATTTCTTCCCTATTGAAATAATACAGCAATGTTATGGTAACATTGCACAACGTTATCACAACATTACTGGAATATAATATCTTACAAAGGGATCAAAGAAAAATGGTTAAAAAAAATTTCTCCGGTCGGGATTTGAACCCAACTCTTTTCGCTCAGTAGACTCGCTCGTTATCCACCGAGCTATTGTTTTGTTGCTGCCAATAATTTTGAACCTAGGTTATGTTTTAAAGGCCCTCGTTTATCTTTCATTTTAACCTACACATTAACTTGAATGACAACAACAAAACAATAGCTCAGTGGATAACGAGCGAGTCTACTGAGCGAAAGGAGTTGGGTTCAAATCCCGACCGGAGAAATATTTTTTAAACATTTTTCTTTAATCCCTTTGTAAGATATTATATTCCAGTAACGTTGTGATAACATTCTGCAATGTTACCATAACATTGCTGTATTATTTCAATAGGGAAGAAATTTTTTCGAAAAAATCAATAAAAAGTATATAATATATTAATGTTCTGGGAATGTTGAATAAGCTTACTACAATATTACTGTAATATTACTTTCCACGGATGGGTATGGAATACCGATCGAATTGATGTAATATTAAAACGGACATTCGACTTCGCAGCAATGTTGCCTGACCGTGGCCAGCTGGTTACGTAACCTTCCCGCAACATAATTGATCCTACTTTACTTACCAAAGCAACATTCCAGCAATATTCCCAGAGTGTTGGGTGCTATATGGGTACATATGGTACGTCGTGTGCTCCGTATCTAGCTATATATACCCTACAGAAGATTGCGAGTGACGAGGCACTTCATTTTCCGCTTCAAACTCAGTGCTTAAACTCAACCACTAGTCGCGTGTCATTCAGATTCATCACCTGCGCGCGAATTAATTAAGACACTCGGTATACGTTGGAATCTGAACACCGATGAATTTCGATTTACAGCGAAACAAATCGAGGAATTGATGAACGCGACAACGAAACGATCGGTATTTTCGAACATAGCGCGTTTATTCGATCTTCTGGGGTGGCTCGCGCCGATAATAGTAACTGCTAGTTTTAATGCAAGATCTGTGAATATAGAAATGCGATTGGGACGCACCTTTGCCTGTAGATATAGGGGAACGATGGAGAACTTATTGCGATTCACTATCCGCACTTGCTTCTCTCTCGATTAATAGATGATTTGGAGTTTCTAATGCAGCTAGTATGGAACTTCATGGATTTTGAGATGCTTCATCTCGTGCTTTTACAGCACCTGCTTAACTTCGTATCACTGATCAATCTGATCAGGTGCATGCTTCATTATTAGCTGGCAAAACTTAAGTAGCTCCGGTAAAAACCGTGAGCATACCGAACCTTGAGCTTTGCGGGGGAGTATTGTTTGTAAAACTTCTTCAACAAGTAAGAAAGCTTGATTTTTTACAAAACATTCCTGTTTTTGCTGGGAGTGGTATTTTTTCTTATGTCATTTTCAATTGTTTATAACAAATTACTTAAACAAATTACAAAAAAATTCACAATTTTCAAAATTTATATGCGCGAATCAGTTCTGGAGGTAAAATCGAGACGAAAACCTATATAACACTTTTTCGTCAGAGGCCAATTAGTTATTGTAAAATACTGATATGATTCCTCATACCATGCGAGAGAATGAAAACACTTATTTGTCAATAGTTTATTTCTACATAAAGATAACAAATTGAACTTTGATAAAAATGTGTTATATAGGTTTTCGTCTCAATTTTACCCCCCGAATCGATTTCCGCATTCAGATTTTAAAAGTTATGAATTTTTTTGTAATTTGATTAAATAATTTGTTATAAACAATTGAAAATGACATAAGAAAAAATACGTATATTTTATTTTTCACTTATGCAAAGGATAGCACAGTTTGATTTTCGCTATCTCAACCAGTCTTAGCATGGACTTTGATGGGTTAATTTCCTCAAGTCCTGAGCACTTAACCTTAAAACGCCTTGAACCCGATCCCTCATACCCCCAATTTCCATAACCACCGAGTACTTAACCCTAAAACACGATTCCCCATACCCCAATATTCTTAACTCCCCAGCACATAACTCTGAGACACCTTGCACGCAATCTCTAATACCATGACTTCCTTATTGACCGAGTCCTATAAACTATAAGCGTGTGGCAGCGATTTCGTCCAACAGTCCTTTTCAGGATAGTTTGATATGCAGTGCAGCAGCGGTTCTGTCCAACACTGCTCTTCAGGATAGTTGGAAGTCTCGTGTAGCAACGGTTCCGTCCAACAGTCCTTTTCAGGACAGTTGGATTTCCAGTGTAGCAGCGGTTCCGTCCAACAGTCCTTTTCAGGATAGTTGGATATTTAGTGCAGTAGCGATTTCTCCAGTGCTTATTCAGTTATTTAGTGTACAATAGAACTTGATTTATGATCTGCAAAACTGGATAAATCCTCAAAAAATTTCTATGTTCTGTGGGGCAAATATAATATGAATAAAAACTTAATTTCTTTCTCTGAAAAACTTCGAAATATCTACTACGAGTATTTTAAAACCACTGATATAGATTTGAACCAACCCTGGGTTCCGAAACACGTCTATCGAGTTTGCGATTCGT
The DNA here is from genome assembly GCA_018906965.1 of Philotrypesis tridentata. Classification (NCBI taxonomy): domain Eukaryota; kingdom Metazoa; phylum Arthropoda; class Insecta; order Hymenoptera; family Pteromalidae; genus Philotrypesis; species Philotrypesis tridentata. The sequence continues at coordinate 158,605 of JACCIB010000287.1, forward strand.
GTTTAAGAGTGGAGTTGGAAGAGTGGAGAGCGAAAAAGGATTTTCTCACCCCCTTGATTTGGCGTGCACCTCGAGATCATGATAAAGATTACTATTTTTGTATAAACGCCAAAGATGAAGAAGATGAAGAAGACGGTGATGCAGAACATCATGAATTGAATGATCGAAAAAGTTACGAAGAAGATGACGAAGAAACTGACTGTGATGTTGGTACAACGGGTAAAACCGTATAACCCCTTCAAACTTTGATCAGAGTCAACTCAACGATTTGGTAAAAGATTTAGGGTTATGTAAAGCGCAATCGGAGCTATTGGCATCACGGCTGAAAGAAAAAAGATGCACAAAGAAACAAAAATAACATTCTACAGAAACAGTGATGAGCCTTTTCGAAAATATTTTGTTCAAGATGGTTCATTGGTATATTGTAATGACATAGATGGGTTGTTTAGCGAATTTGGAGTTGAAGATGATCCTGAAGAATGGCGGTTATTTATTGATTCTTTTAAGAGAAGCCTTAAAGCTGTGTTACTAAAGAATGGGAATAAACTAGCTTCTGTTCCATTGGCTCACTATACGACAATGGATGAAAATTACGTGAATATGGAATATTGACTTGATAAAATTAATTACAGGTTGTATAAATGGAAAATCTGCACGGATTTAAAAGTTGCCACAATCATTTTGGGACAACAATCTGGTTTTACGAAATACCCATGTTTTCTATGTGAATGGGACAACAGAGCTCGTGAAGAGCATTATGATGTAAAGGAGTGGCCAGCAAGGAATAGTTTTGTTGTAGGGGACAAAAATCTCAAATACAATAAGTTGGTTAATCCTGATAATATAATACTGCCTCCTCTTCATATAAAATTAGGCTTGATTAAACAACTAGTGAAAGCTTTAAAGAAAAGAGATAGTGCATCCTTTCAATATCTTTTCCTGAAATTTCCGAAGTTATCCGAAGCAAAAATCAATGAGGGAATTTTTGATGGACCGCAAATAAGAGAACTCATAAAAAATCTCGAATTCTCAAATCGAATGTTAGAGGATGAACGACAAACTTGGCAGAGCTTTGCTGATGTTTGTATGAAATTTTTAGGCAACAACAGAAATCCAAATTATGAAGAAATAGTTAGCGACTTGATCGTAAACTACAAAACTTTTCGATGTCTCATGAGTCTGAAGCTCCGCTGTTGAGATTCTCATTTGGACAAATTTCCAGAAAATCTAGGAGATTATAGTGAAGAGCAAAGTAGAAGATTTCATCAAGATATTAAAGAGATGGAAAGGCGTTATCAAGGACTTTGGGATGTCAATATGATGTATGATGGGGATCCCGTCGATGGCTGCTCGCCTGGGCACCACCCAGTCAAGATGATAAAATCATACATTCGGTGGTGTTTACAGAGAGCAGACAGCAAATAGAGACGGAAAAGAAGAGCGCGGCGCCGAGAGCAGCCTGCCGCCGAGCAGCAGCAGCACGAGGCGAAAGCGAGAGAGTAGAGGAACACAGCGCGTAGCAGCGCGCGGCAGCCGAGGCGAGAGCAAGAGAGAGGGAAGCACGGCGCAGCGTCGAAGCAGCGAGAGGGAGAGAGAGAAGAAGTTACGAAGCATGCGAGCCACGAGGCGAACGCGCGCGAGCGACAGCCGCGAGAGTATGACTATGCTATATGGTGCGAAAGCGTGTAAATTTGTGATAGGCGAAAGAGAGCGGTACATCGGAAATGTGTGAGTGCGAGTGAGAGAGCGATAGATGCCGCGAACCGGCGTAGTTGCCGAGCACCGTGAGAGAGTCAGTATCGAAGTATCGAGAGTACCGCTTGGACCTGGGCTGAAGAAAGTATCCGAATATCCACAGGATGACTAGCCAAGCGAGAGCAATTATCAAGGTGACTACGAGAGAGAACGAGAGCGACCCGAGTATCCCCCCGTGTGCACTTTCCGAGCAATTAGCAGTTTCTTTCGCGTGCGCCTCCAGAGGGAATGAGACCTCATCAGTACGCGAGGACGTGGAGATCCAGAGTTAGAGACAGGTAGGAGTGTTTCCTTGAATTACCTCCCCGCCGCGAGTTCTAACCATAGAGTCAGCCCGCGTAGTGACGAAGAGCTCGCCCAAGGACGAACACTCGTCCGCGAGCACAATACATAGTTCCTTCATTTAAAAATAAATTACGAAGTGTTTATTTTACAAGAAGCGTTTATTCATTTTTGCTTATTTCCCTCCCTGCACCTCTCGCCCGCGACCCAGAGCGCAAGGAGTGCTCCAGCCGGCAGCGTGATAGTAACCAGATCGCGAGTTCGGGCGTCCATTTAATTAATAAAATACGAGCTCGCGGTTAACCTGAATAGGTGTCATCACGTGGTGCTGCGCCCCCCCCCCCCCAAGGACGGAAAAAGTACCACGTCACAGATGTCAGATTACTTAAACCTTAAAAGGGATACTTTAGTTAAGCACAAGAGAAAAGCACTGAAAAGAACATTCCGTGAAAGATGGAGACCTAACAAGAAAGCGCGTTTACATTGAAGAGTCATGGCTTCACAGAATGAGAAGATCTTAAATTTCGATACGATTTCGACAGTGTCAAGGGCGGTGCTTGTAGATTTGCAGGTTACGTGTTTGAGATTTTCATTTATGCGGTGGTAAAAAACAGGCGAATCAGCGGGCTGCCGAAGCTACCCCCTCAGGTAGTTTGCTCATTCGCTAGGATTTAGGACTTGCCGCCTCGTCAGGTGTGGCTGTCATAAATAACAGCAATACCATCGAAGGCGATACCTATCCAGTAACTTGCTCCTCCCGAGCCCAGCAACGAATTACGAGGACAGAGAGAAGATAATATTCACCTTCTGTCCGCCCTTCAACGTGCAATCGCGTTAACGTTACTTCACCGTTGGAATGAGAGGGGGGAAGAGGACTGTGCCTTATAATGTTATTTCCATCCGTCTGTACATCATCCTATCCTATAGCCCTATAACCCTGTTCTCTACTTTACTATTCGTAGAATACAGGTAGCATTTGAAGTACCCATAGCCCATAAGCATCTGCGTAAAATAGAAGTTCATTTCTCCGAAGCTCCTCGCCATCTACACCCCAATATCGCGAATTAATTTTCTCGTCATGCGCCTTTACCATCTCTCGCCCAGTGTTCTCGCCATGCCTCTATTACCCTATGTCTCTCCTCCTTGACTAATTCTGCTCTATTCTCGTTTAAGCTTCTGTTATAAATCCTCTTGTACTCCCTAGCAAGAAAATCCACGGGGAGTATGCCAGCGACAACCAGAAAAGCCTCTCTTGAGACCGCGTGGTATGCGCTAGCTATCGCCAAGGCCCCTCGCCTCTGTTTGCTCAAAAGCCTTTCGCGATTTACATCGAAGTTCTTCGCGTCGGGGGTTGAAGAAATTAGGATGTGACGGTCGGGCGTTATAGAATTACAGTTTACCGTTCTCTGGGATTGAGGAAATTAGGATGTAAAGGTTGGGGGTTGTAGAGTTGCAGGTTACCGGGCTAGGGTCTTGAGAAAATCAAAATATGGATCAGGGGTTGAGAGCCGAGGCTTATAGTCACGCAGAGTTGCAGGGCTCGAGGGTTAAATCAATCAGAGTTCCAAGACTAGGATTATATTTGTTTTTTTTGCGAAATGAAGGAATTAACCTTGAACTGACCTTGACCCGAACTCGATGGGGTCAAATCTATTCCAGGTTTGTATTCAGAAGACAAAGATACTTGATAGCCCATATAGCACTCAATACTCAGGGAATGTTGCCTAAACGTTACTTTGGCATGTTCGGAATTTTCGATAATATTGTTTGAACGTTATATAACGTCCATGTAATGGATTTGTAATATTGTCCGAACCTTCCAAGTCCGTTTTTCTATTACAGAGGGAACACAAAAAGTAATATCCCAGCAATATTGCCGGGACCTATCGCAACCTTCCATCAATGTTTCTCGAACATTAATTTTTTTGGAAGGTTCGGACAATATTACGAATCCATTACATGGACGTTATATAACGTTCAAACAATATTATCGAAAATCCCAAACATGCCAAAATAACGTTCAGGCAATATTCCCCCTGAGTATTGAGTGCTATATGGAAGTATACGATAGATGCCCATAGGACTTGTCAAAAATAAGTTAATATGAATCAAAAGCAAATTTGGTCTATCTGTCATTTCTTTGGCCTCCAGGTGTCCTTTAAAGGTCAGGTTGGAAAAATCAAAAATATATTTGAACGTAAAATTTCTTGCTCTTTCCGAATCCGTAGTTGAATTTAAAATTCCGTTCTATTAAACACATTTGACCTTTAAGTGACCTTGAACCTGACGTGATGGAGATCAACGGACCTCGGCTTCATGATCAGCGCATCGAAATACATAAAAGTTATATGGTCTGGTAAAATAGGTATCAACTTTTTTTATTCTGTAAACCCATGTAATTTGCGAATTTATTAGTGAGTGAATTGTGCGAGTGATTCGAAAAGTGAGTCAAGGAAGCACAAGGGTGCTGTCCTTGCTACACAGGCAGCGAACTTGGCTAGCCCTTGGCCAACTGTGTAGCCCCGCTACGTCAGGAATTGGACGTATCAGTGATCTACGGGAGGCCTTGCCACCTTAGCCCTTGCAGCCCTGGAAGCATCAGCCTCAGCCTACTTGTAGACGTATTCCACCTGAGCTGGATGTTTCAGTGGTGAGCACTCAGGGTGCCCGCTTTTGGAACTCCATCCCTTCCACTCTACGTAATTTCCCCTCTCTGTCCTTCTTTAAAGACACTGTGGGCGATTATTTACTGAGACTCAACCCTTACCTCTCTTTATTCGACCGTATTTCTTTTAAGTTTTGACAGGCCCGCTGACCTTGCTTAAAATTGACGCGATCTGTGATCGAAATCTGTGATTTCCTTTAAGTATCTCCTAGACCAAGACTAGCTTTAAGATAAGTTTATTGATCTTTTATATTTCTTAAATTTTATAGTAATGTAGTAAAAAAAAGAAGCCAAACTGTATATTGTACTATATTTGTATTTTTGCATATTTATTTTGTAATATTGCCATCAAGAGAGCAAATAATGGGGTATCTATCTATCTATCTATCTATCTCTCAGACGCGCGTGCGCGCAGGAGTGGTGGCACACATTCGTTCGGGCGATCAAGCACTTGTTCGATTTTATATTTTACAATATATTTTTATTCTTTAGTACTCCTAATTCACGAGTTATCTTTTATGCGTTACCCCGTCTCCTGCTAAGCCCGCGATCCTATATCTACGTACAGATAGTTTGAGTCTACCGAGCCGTGCTACATACGCCCGATAACGACAACTTATTAAATATCGTGATACCACCACGGTTGTACACGGACGAATATTTCGTGAACAGGAATCGGACCGCTACAGTGCATGGTTTTCGAGAAAAAAAATTTGTTAACATAAAACCAAAAAATGTTCACATAAGTCGCCATTTTATTGAAAAAAATTTTTTTTCTAGTATAACGTACCACGGATTCTTTCAATTTGTATCTCAAGATCACTATCAGAATTGGTCTTTTCGGTCGAATAATAGGTTTCAAAACACAATTTTTGTTTAAAATGGATTATTTTATTATTTTCAATTTTTGTATGATAAAGTTATATTTTAGAAAACTTTAGTCCCTACCATTGAAAAGAGTAGCCTTTATTACATCGAAAACAATGGCCCGGGCGTTAATGGGTTAATTTAAGTTATCATAGGCCATATTTGGACCTGTATAACCCTAGCTAGTGTTCGTTGACTGCGACATGGATTTTTTTACTTATCGTAGGATCAGACCAATAAATAGGACTAGAGAACTGGGACAAACTGGAAAATGTTTATTCTAACTGTTATTCTGGTGTGAATGTATGTATTTTCGTTTGGATGCTTACAACATTCTTTACAGCAAAAAGCTTAATTTTTCAATTTTGTCGAGCTCATTTTCATGTATTCTTTATCATTCCTAAGAATTTAATTAAAAATTGCTGCATTCTCAGGAAATTTTCAGATATGTAAAACATTTTCCAAATTTTCCCAGGTCTTTAGACCTATTTATATGTCTGAAATCCTACGGTGCGTGAAAAAGTCTAAGTCAGAGTCAACAAACTAGGCTATGACACTAACTATGGTGACGAATGTCCAAACACGGGATATGAAGGCTTAAATTAATAGTAATATTATCTATTGTTACTATAAACTAAGGGGGTACCCTCCCCCCTACTCGCTTCGTTCGCCAACCCTCCAATCTTTCATTTGAAAATGAGGACTATCAAATTTTTATTCGAAATTCGCAATAGCTATAGCTTTATGTATAGCAACTACATCAACAAATAACGAATAACAAATTTCAAATTTAAGTTTTATCGACATAGTAAATTATAATAGGGAGATAGTTAATATATCTATAGCGCGTTGAAAAAACGAATAAGTTAATATTATTTTTGAACCAAAAAAAAGAATCTTAGGAGATGGCAATTGCCTATTTCATTGTTCTTTAATATTAGATTTAGATTAGGGATGAGAGATTAGAGCGCCCTGTTGGTGATGCACTCTTAGTGGCACCCTCTATGCCGCTACCTCAATTGGCGCCCCCTAAGGGTAAAATTACGTAAAATTAGTAAAAAGATTCAATTTTAACCCATTGAGGGAGCGCCACTTGAGGGGTGCCAGTAGTTTACCCCTCACTTTGGTGCAACCAAACAAACCCCCCACTCGGGAGGCCTGCTTGGTTGCATCATATTATGGGGCTCATTAACCTTCATATTGATGTTTAAAAAATGTAACGGTAGATACTCGCAGACAAATGTTTTGTCTATAATTTTATAAACAAAACATTCATCAACGAGTATCTCGTCGTGCAATTTTCAGGAGAGAGAGAGAGGCGAGTTCGTGAGAGACAGAAAAAGAGAGAGAATGAGAGAGAGAAAAATACCGAGGCGAGATGGCGGAGCCACGATGGCTGGACGGACATCACAATTTTTGGCGTGGAACAAGAGAGGGAATAAATTTCGCGTAGCTGCTTCCTGAATAGCTCTACATCTCATGGGAATGTTGTACCAATGTTGCGTACCAAAATATTCCAGAAATTGTAACCTTTGAACATACAAATTATGTAACCTTTGAATGGCCTGGTGATAATATTCCAGCCAACCCCTATTTCCGTTATTGTATTGTACAGTTTGAGTGGCAGGCTGTTCGGCGGTATAAAAAATATTGTCGAAATATTATGCAAAGATTATATGACTTTGTAATTCAGTTATATTCATTAATGTTACAGTAATGGAACTCGAGAAAATTATTTTCGAAAATTTTTTCGCGCACTATATTTTAGAAATATTGCAGCAAGATTATAAAATCTCACAACAATGATAATGATTAGTACAAAAGCTATAGTGCATGCATAAAATTCTCACAACAATGCTACTGCAATGCAACTCGAGAAAATTATTTTCGAATATTTCTTCGCGGAATATATCCTAGAAATATTGCAGCTAGATTACAAAATCTCACAACAATGATAATGATTCGTACAAAAGATGTAGTACATGCATTTAATTTTCACAACAACATTACCGCGTTGTTACACTAAAAATTTTTTCCAAAATTTTATCCCTCACTATATTCTAGAAATATTGCAGCAAGATTACAAAACCTCATAACAATGATAATGATTAGTACAAAAGGAATAGAGCATTCCATAAAATGCTAACAACAATGTTACTGTAATATTATATACAAAAATTTTTACAAATTGTTTTCCCTCGTTATATTCTAGAAATACTGCACCAACATTACAAAATCTTACGATAATGATAATAATTCGAATAAATGGTATCCGTGCATTGCATAAAATTCTCGCAGCTATATTAGTGTAATGTTACACGAGAAAATATTATCCAAAATTTTTTTATCATTGATGTGAGATTTTGTAATCTTGGTTGAATATTTCTAGAATATATTGCGCGAAAAAATTTTCCAAAATAATTTTCTCGAGTTGCATTGCAGTAACATTGTTGTGAAAATTTTATGGATACAATTTTATACCTTTTGTATGGATCATTAGCTACCTATTGGAACATCATTGGGTAACCTGACGGATGAATTAGCTGAGAAGGGTATTGGTACATACATAACTAGTTTTATCAAGCGGACCAAAATTTTATGCATATAAGTGGAGGAACCATAATGACAAAGAATAAGGAACTGTGTGCAAAGTTAAAGGTATTGGTCTCAACCATGCCAACAGCCAACTCATGAATTTTGATAGCATTCGTCAAATGATTACATCACCTTGTACTAAAATAGTGTTACAAAATTCAACGATTCACAGAACAGTATTTCATGAAGTAATAACACAAAATGAGACAAAGACGTGTAAAACTGTCTAAGCTAAAAGAAGAGTTTTATGTCTTGACAAAAGTTACTCGTATGTCTACCAGAGGCGCAGAATACTATGGTGGGGGGTTTACTGTATATTTCATCAAAATCAAGCATTCATACCATTGTCGTCATCCGACTATCAAGAAAGGATAAGCTGATGGATATTACTCATAATCTGCAATTGAGAAAACTATACATATATTCTTTAATACAACGTTTCGCATGAATAATATGAATCATTTTAAAATTGTGATTGTGTATTTTCAGGTGGATTTAGAAGCGTTAAACAAAATTGCGTGTGGAGATTTCCTCCCAACAAAGAAGGTTGCCGAATTGGAGTCCGATAAACATTATATGGTTCAGCATTGAAAGGAGTTAAGTTTCGTTACGGACCGAAGGCTGTCGCCACGTTGGATGAAGATTTTCAAATATTTTTATTGAATAAACTCACAATTTTGAAAAAATTTTTTTTCTAACCACATTTATTTTCGCACAGTGCCGCGGCGATGTACAGAGTTTTCCGTGCTACGCAAATTTAACTCAACCGAAGTCACGCGGCCGAGAAGACGCCGGGCGCAGCAAGTAGAATCAGTATGGAATAGACCATGGACAAGTAGCAACAACCAGAGTATCCAGCAGCCATTGGACAGGATAAGACGAATTCCAGAAACATTGCCGCTGTATTCACCCTTACTCTCCATACTTTGAGTCTTACTGAGAACGAGACATCGCAGCATGAGAGTGAGAGCAGATTATCCTGAATACAACCAGGTAATCAGTCTGCGAATCTTAGTCAGTTCGGTAACACGTGCGTGTTACTCCCCACTCCCCGCTTTTATTGATTTTTATTAAAATTAACGCCGGTCATTTAAAAAGGTTAATAATTCGTGTAGTTATTTTTGCGTAATTTTCCCTGTCTTCCTTTTCCGTAATTCACAGCCCGAGAAAACAAACTGCTTATTACACGAATAAGAGTCGTAGTGGGTTTATGCATATGGGTGCAATAAAATGTACGCTGCGAGTCCTTAGTAGAAATGTTAGATAAGAATCTATTAAAAACGATTAAAATCGATTTAAAAAATTAGCATGATAGCTCAACATGATTAATATATTATGTTTTTCAATGAATTAATCGATATCCTCGAGATCTACAAATACTTACGATTAAAATATATTATAAGTTAATTGTTTCTAATCGGTATTTATCTGACATTTTTATCAAGGGTATCACAACTCATCCGTCATGGCATTGCGCTATACGCACACTCGTTACGCTCTAGCACTTATAAATTGCTTAAAAAGCAAAGTAGTTGTAAAACAATTATTTTGCCCAACTAATAATTGGAGAAATTAAATATTAAATATTTATTTAATTTGCATGGGCTTTTATATTTATTGAATTATTGCAGTTCAATATTTTTTTTAATTAATACCGCTTTATTCGTAGATGTCCAAAACCAATTGAATGCATCTTCAGCCGTGGACATGAATCCACACAATAACTTTATCCCCATTGGAAGACGCAGAGAGTCGGACCAAACGGTACTAACATTTTTGTTTAAAAATATAGATTTACAAAAGTAGATTCATTGGATCATTGGATCATTGGAATCAATAAAAGTCGATTAGGTTCTTTTTTGTATCTTATAAGTATTGTCAACTTCTATTCATTTCAGTGCAGTATTTTTAGCAGAGATGTTTTATTTATGTTTATGCAATACAATATTTAAAAATTTTTTATATATATAGTATCACATTGGAAGAAATAACTGGATACGATGAACTCATGAGGGGAACGAATATACCGTGCCAATGTGTTGGTCTGATAATTAAATGTTTAATCGGGGAAAAGACACTACTTTTAAGTGCAGTCACAGGAAGAGTCAGCAACCGTAAAATCGGAAAAATGGAAAAAATGGAAAGTGACGAAGAATGTCAAAAAACTGAACAAGTAAAAAAGTTGGACAGTACCAAACTCGCAATGTCTTTCGTTAAAAATTAACAAATGTTATATAATGTATCCTCCTTTGTACTGTTAATAGATACTAAATTTTTTGCTAAAATTTATAGATTTATTTGTACACTGGTTGAAAAATCATTATGACAATAATGAAATTGATATAATATTCGAGATAAACAATTTTAATACCTATGTTTCAAAACAAATTTCATATTTGAAACGATCAGCGCTAAAAAGAAAATTAAAGAAAAAGGGTTTGTAATAATTTAAATATGTAATAGTAATGACATTTTATAAAATAATCAAATTATTTTCTTATTTTTAAATAGATACATCTGATTTTGAAGAAAGCGAAAAAATGAACAGTAGATGCTGGTAAAAGCAGCAAAAAAAGTACAAAAAGAAAAGTTGAGAAATCAAAAATCAGAATTCAAGTTGAAATGCACTCTCCTCCAAAAGAAAAGAAAAAAACTATCGATGAAAAAGACCGAAAAGAAAAAACAAATAATGCTCACCAAAAAATAGATGAAAATAGTATGAAAGAAAACGATATCCTTTCCGTAGATAGCGAAGATATCATTGTAGATACAGAGAACGAAACAGATTCCGAGTCCTTAGTCAGTTATGTATCGGAGGCTGATATAAATAGCTCGGATAATACTCAGAGTATAAGCGATTCGTCAGATAAGGAAGATGATTCGCTTGCTTAAAATAAGCGAAAAACAACAAAATATATATTTAATATATATCAAAAAAACTGAATTCTATTAAAATCGATTAAAAAAAATTAGCGTTATAGCTCATCAGTTCATTAATATCATCATATTTCTTTTATTATTTATTATTTTTTGATTTCGTGTATATTTATTTTTTAAATGAAAAGAAAATAACTGTAACTAGTGTATACAATTATATTCAGTGCGACGTAGTAATAATTATTGCTGCGTCGTGAACATTATTACACGGCCAGCTGACTCACTCTCGGCGAGTTGACAGCTCATGGAGCGGAGCCAGCGCTCGGTGGCACTCGCAGGAGTTGCCTCTGACCGGCCGCGTGCGGAGCGCAGGATGTGAGCTCCCGAATCCCACCTGCACGGCGCGCTGGCGCTCGGGAGGGGGCACGGCAGGAAGTTAGTCAGCAGTGCACGCGCGGTCACATGCACGAGGCTGCGTGTGTGTGTTAGAGAGAGAAAGAGAGAGCGCGTCATTGAGCCTGAGAGCGAGAGAGAGAGAGAATGATGCGTGCGAGCTGCACAAGAGTGAGTGAGAGAGAGAGAGATAGAGAGAGAGAGAGAATTTGTGGCGCGCGTGATAGCGGCGAGAGTGAGAGAGAGAGCATGTGACGCGGGCGATAATAGAGGGAAGAGAGAGAGAGCGCTCTCGGTTATCGACCGTGATCGAGTAAGAGTGAGGGGGCGCCTGCTATCGGGCGAAAGATATGTGATGGAGGAAGCGAGATATACGCGGAGTACTGTACAGGGGAACTGTACAGTACATTACATGGCGATAGAGGTTTCTTTTCAGCATAATGGAAACATATGGATTGATCAATGGAATTTGAATCTCGCGCGTCCAGTTTCGTTATCTATAGGGGGAGCCACCGGATGGAGATCGATATTGATTGATTGATTTTTATCAGTAAAGGGGGCGCGAATTGCGAGATTAGTCAAGGATTAGTCAAATTAGGATTTGGAATAAAAGGCGCTGGGGGAAACTCACCGATACAGGAATAGATCGGTGGTAGTTCTGGCAAACCAATAGGGGATTTTTCTAGGAAAGAGGACCAATTATGTAATTTTGGAGGCCGGGCTTGCGCTTCCGTGAAGAAGGAGGTCGAGTGGGAAAACGTGGCATCCTTCCTCGATCGGAGCGTCGGCCACGGCCATTCCGTCACTGGCAGTTGGTGAACAAAGTCGTTTTTCTGTCTGTTTTCTTTGTCCCTCTTTTGAAAGCCATCTTGGTGTTGTTGGAGTTTTCTTGGAGACGGAAGAGGCGATTTTTCTTTGGAGGTACTATTGTGGAGGAAAATTGGCAGAGGAATTGTGGTTGAGCCGTATCATAGAGGAAATCGGTAATATTTTATGTTACATATTTGTGATGAATAATTTTTTGTGGCGGAGATAATCTTAATAGAGGATTGAGGCGATTGTGGCGCATAGAGGAAATTTCGCGTTTCAGATCTGGACCCATGACTTCCTTTTGATTTACCAATATTAATTAGAATCATCGTAGAGGAATTTTCGCGGTCCCATTTCCTATAGCATTATCGAGCAGCCTTGGAACTAGTGATATGGCCGCGTGCCCATGATTTTATTTCGAGTCATTCAAATCTGTTTGTTCAGACAATTAATTGTATGGAAAAAGTAGAATATATCTGTGATTTATTATCCAATATATATTTGTGTTTAACAATTTTCAACCTGATTGCCACCACACTTCCCGCTTTTCACCATTGCAGGAATGCCACGAACCAGAGGGAAAGAAGAAAGCCGCATATTTTAGAAATACTTTGTAAATAACTGGGATCCCCGTGCGGGCGGGAAAATTACATGTTACATCAGATATACAATTTATTTTTTAAATAAAAAGAATAACTATACGTATACAATTATATTTATTTAATTTGTGAACATACGAAAAATATTAAATGAAATCATTATTGTATTTATGTATATAAAATTCTATTAATTAAAATTGTACTTTATCGTAATAAATGCAATTGAATTTCGTAACTATATCAATATAAGCCGATTAAATTTAATATAATAAGGTGCGATTGAAATTTATAGAATTTTAAATAGATTTTGATGTTATTGAATTCAATGTTAATATTCCTTATATATGTTAAATCAATTTTAATCTGTCTTATCTGGCTTTAAGTAAGAAGGGATTAAGTAACGATAAAAATTGATTAAATTCAATACAGTTAAGAACCGAATCGATTTTCAGTCTATATCCTAATCCCTTTTTTACCATTTCACATGGATTCAATAGTAAATTCATTAAAATCGATATAAAATATAGATATAAATTGCTAAAATATTCATTAGATTCGATTGAATGTATTTTGTAATCAATCAAATTCAATTGACTTTATTCTACATTATTCTATTGTTCTGAATCGACTTCAATTTCTACAGTTTCTTACCTCCCAATCCATTTCAATGCTTCAATTCGGGATTCAAATATAGACTCGAAATCGATTAAATTATTGCTAATCGATTTCTATTGGATATTTTTACCAGGGTAATTTCATAACATGTTTTCCTGTAATCTTTTGTTAATAATAACGAATTATTGTCAAACATATACAATAATACTCAAAAATTGAGTATTTGTATAGATGTCAATTATCACGAAATTAAGTTTCATTTCTTAAAAAAATTAATAAGAATGTTACTTAAGAATTTGCAACGATATTTCGTTAACTGTGAATTACTTTGCTTAACCATGCGTAACTTGAAGATGATATTCATCGTTATGTATGATAGGACGGGACGGCAAGTTTTTCCATAAAAAAAATTGTGTTCTACATGATAGAAATTGTTCCTGATTTTTTAAACATGTGAGATAGATTTGTTGTATGGAAAATTATTCTTTTTTTTAATGAAGAGGATGATACCTAATAAGTTAATAACAGAATATTTAAATCTCATATTTAATTAGAAATAATCGTCCTGAAAACATGTTATACATTTTGATGGAATAAGAATAACAACACATTTACTGTATCACTAACTAGAGTTTAGTCTATATCCGCTTGGTGCTTCCACAAGTGACAACAGAAAAAGGAAATAATAAAAATTAATTAATTTTATAATTCTGATTTTTCATGAAGCGAAACAATCTTGTTATATTACATCATAAATTCGGACAAACACATGATATTACCACCTATAATTAGCACCTTGATCATGTCATAAAATTATTTAAGAACATCATTTTTTATGAAAATGATAACATGAATAAACTTATATTTTTGTATTATATGTATTATTTTATATAACATGTTTTCTGTTTGCTTAAATAAAAAAAATAATTAACGCATTTACGTATATTACTTAGTAGTGTACATTGCAGTCATATATATATATATATATATATACATATACATATACATTGATAGTCCTTCCCCTATTTAAACGCTCATTTAGTTTTTTCACAACTATTGCTTTTTATAAAGAAACTTGCCAATTTATTTATGGATATCACAACTTTCTTTGGTTAAAATTCAAATTGAAATTTATAAAATGGGTATATTATCGAGAATTGACACAAAAGAAATGGTCGTCTGTCCAATAGACCCAAAGCGCAAAGATCTTTACGTATATACCATAATTATTTTTTAAACTAATTATAAATACCTTGTTAATCACTGTTTTATAAACACTATTGTTATCACTCTTTAGTAAGGGAAGTATTAATAACCGTATACAATAAAGCCTCAATCATCTAATCTAAGTCTTTAATTTATATAATAAAATAGGAGATACTTAGGATTTTGGCTATATAAAGGTTATCGAGAGTTGAAAATTAAATTTAAATACTTTTATACAGATATGTGGTGCAGACGACGATTACAAAATAACACAGTGCTAAAGTATAGATAATAGATAAGCAAGAAATTTTATCAAGGGGCGCGCTTGTTAATAATTATAAATCAGTGTTAAATATATTTAACCTAAATATATATTTTAAAACAGTTGTTTGTGCGGGAGTTAAGAAATAGGCGTGGTTTATCGGGAGATGCTGGTTTATTCAAATGCACTGAAGTATTGACATGGTGTTTTCACGTTTTATGTTGGCACACGACTGGGACAGCCGGGGAGAGCGCGTCGCTGGGGGCCCGTGTCGTAGAGAGGGAAGTTCCCCTGAGTGTCCTCTCGGTGGCGTGCGCGTGCTTAGTCGAAGAGGGATGCGAGGCTCAAACATACCGCCCGCTCCGTTCCCCGAACGGAATTAACCAGTGATGTTCGAGGTGAGTTGCCGCCCGTCGTAGAAGCGATGGAGAGCCGCCCGCTGTGAGATTGCTGAGGCACCGAAGCTCGTGGTAAAATTGGTGAGTCACCGCCCGCGGTGAGAATGGTGAGATGTCACTCGCCTGGCGATGTGATAGCGGTGTCGCTCGTAGTTGGACCCTGAGGTGTCGTCTTCTGGTTAAATCGGTGAAAACATCGGCAGCTGATCGAGGTTTGTCGCGAGCCTGGTGTACGACCCGCCCGCTCTTGTTACGGCAACTCCTTTGACGAGTCCGCCTAGTTGAACCGACGTGAGGTCACCGTCCGGTCGATTTGAGTAGTTGGGGTAGAGAATTCCTCGTGGGTTGATGTCCGCGGGCCGGCGTCGCGTCTAGACAGACTTGACTGCAGCTTTCCAGTCCATCGGACGATCGAAGGCTCTAGTTGAAGAAGTTGGTGAGCCTTTTCCTGATGCCTGGGCTTCGAGTCGCTATCGTCGTGACGCTGCAGTATTGCTTCGCGATGTTCGATGAAGTCGATGTCCGCTGCGACTGCCTCAACTTGAGCAGCCGATGCGAGAGCGATGCGATGCCTGCAGCACCATCGGCAAGGTCTGCTGAGGCTACGGTGTCGTTGTCGTCACTGCTGAGATCGGCGGCGTATATCCTCGTGCTGCGGTCGCTGCTGCCACCGCTGGGGTGATCGGCGCATATCTCGGTGCTGCTACTGATGCTGAAGTGGGTAACGCATATCCTCGTGCTGCTAATGATATCTCGCTCCTGAAATTCAAACAGACAGAGCTCAGGTGCTCATCGAGCTCCTGGCTATTATCAGCAGCATCGGAATATGAGTAGAAACAAACTCGTCTTCGAACCGGGATTACTCTTTCGATCCTGGTCAGCGATAACTCGTCGATCTCAGAATCTTTTCGCTCTTCCGTCGTATGGGATTGTGAGCATTCGCTGGCTCGATGGTCGTGATCTCCGCATTGCCGCAGTCGAAGACAGCGGCGCGCACGCCTGCGTGGCCGCAGTTGAAGTGCGGGCAACCGTGCTGCCACAGTTGAAGAAGGCAGTACGATGATCTGAAATCAGACACATGGCGGCTCACCCACCGCGAGAGTACAAATGCTGAGTGAGGGAGCCGCCCGCGTAAAAATGGTGTGCGAGGGTGCCGCCCGCGTGAACTTGGTGAGTGCGGCACGAGTCCTTCGCTGCGACCGTGAGTGATCGCTTCGCGGCAAACAGGGTGGAGTAATCGTTTCAGCCAGAGAATCTGGCATCCTTGCTGCCGCAGTTGAAGAAGGCGGCACGGTGATCTGAAATCAGACACATGGCGGCTCACCTACCGCGAGAGTACAAATGCTAAGTGAGGGAGCCGCCCGCGTAAAAATGGTGAGTGAGGGAGCCACCCGCTGTAAAGACACATTCACGCTGCCACTGCGGAGGATGGCAGCACGCACATCCACGCTGCTGTTGTTCAGGAAGGCGGCGCACACATTCTCACTGTCGCTGTTGAGGGTGGCGGCGCGCACATCTGCGCTGCCGCTGTTGAGGAAGGCGGCGCGCACATCCGCCGTCTTCGTCCTCCTGCTCGACTACCTTTGCAGGAGATGAAGCGATCCTTAGCACATCGTAGAGTCGGCCTTTTGCTGAGGCGTAGATGCTCTACGCCTCTAAGTGCTCGTTTCCTTGGCAGTAGTCGGTGTCCTGGATGTTGAAAGGTTGCAGCAGCGTCACGTGATTCTACAGAAAATCCGTCCAGTAGTCATCGAGCATCTCGAGGTGGCTGCCGGCCAGGCCTCCAGTCCATTGAGTCTGCAGGCGATCCAGGATCTTCTGGGCCCACTGCTTGAGGACGATGAGGAAATCTTGTTGTGAGATGAGTAGTGCTCTTCCTGCGAACATAAAATCACAAATTTCCGAGGGGCTGCTCGTGCAACAAAGCGAAGCCGTATCCCTAAGCCGCACGCGGTCAGGCCACTCGTGTGATAGAGCGAAGCCGTCCGAACCACATGCAGCCTGGCCGCTCATGTGACAGAGCGAAGCTGTCCGAACTGTACGGGCTGCTCGTGTAACAGAGCGAAGCCGCGTCCATAAGCCGCATGCGGTTCGGCCGCCGTGACAGAGATAAGCCGTCCGAACCACATGCAGCCTGGCTGCTCATGTGACAGAGCGAAACCGTCCGAACTGTACGGGCTGCTCGTGTAACAGAGTGAAGCCGCGTCCCTAAGCCGCATTTAGTTTGGCTCCTCGTGTAACAGAGCGAAGCCGTCCGAACCATATGCAGCCTGGCTGCTCGTGTAAGATGGATTGTTAGGATGTTCTTGCGAACATAAAATCACAATATTCCGAGGGCTGCTCATGTGACAGAGCGAAGCCGTTTCTTCTGGCCGCGTGCAGTCGGCTGCTCATGTAACAGAGCGGAGCCGACCGGACTGCACGCGGCGGCTGCTCATGTGACAGAGCGGAGCCGAGAGAGAGAGGGGAGAGAGAGAGAGAGAGGGGAGAGAGAGAGAGAGAGAGAGAGCACAGAGCGCACGAGATTAGGGTGGCGCATGCATTCGGGGACTGCCGAAGCTCGCCGCTCGAGCCATTTGGAGCCATCAGCCTTTGAACGGGAAGAGAGGCGAGAGCGGCCGAAGTCAGCCGCTCGGGCCGTTCGGAGTCGTCAGCCTGTGAAAGGGAGGAGAGAGGAAGAGAGAGCGAGCGAGAGCGGGAGAGAGCACGAGAGCGGGGTGGCGCGCGGATGCGAGAGCGGCCGAAGTCCGCCGCTGGGCCACTCGGAGTCGTCGGCCTGTGAAAGGGAGGAGAGAGAGGGAGAGAGTGAGCAAGAGAGAGAGAGAGAGCACGAGAGCACGGAGCGCACGAGAGTAGGGTGGCGCGCGCATGCAAGAGCTGCCGAAGTTCGCCGCTTGGCCGCTCGGAGTCGTCGTCCAGTGAGAGGGAGGAAAGAGGAAGAGATAGTGAGTGAGAGAAAGGGGGAGAGCAAAGAGCAGGGTGGCGCGCGGCCGAAGTCCGCTGCTCGGGGCGCTCGGCATCGTCGGGCCCGCGCGCGTTGAGGACTGAGGAAGAGGAGGGGGCAGTGTCCGCTTTTCCGCCATCACCTCCGATCGACAACATTGGAGTTATTCCGATGGGGAGAACGGGCGCTTTTCCGCCATGGTTTTTCTCGGCGTGGGTTCGTTGTGGGCTTCTTCGCGACCGTTCCCGCTGTTGTTCCACCTTTTATGCCGCGTGCACGAGTGCGTGCTTATTACTTCATGAAGCGCGCACTTTTTGACGCAGCACTAATTTTCAGCACTAATATTTACCTTCTCCGTTCATGTCGTCTTCCTTAGGCGTGGTTTATCGGGAGATGCTGGTTTATTCAAATGCACTGAAGTATTGACATGGTGTTGACACGTTTTATGTTGGCACACGACTGGGACAGCCGGGGAGAGCGCGTCGCTGGGGGCCCGTGTCGTAGAGAGGGAAGTTCCCCTGAGTGTCCTCTCGGTGGCGTGCGCGTGCTTAGTCGAAGAGGGATGCGAGGCTCAAACAACAGTGTTAAATTCTTTTGTACACAATCGAAAAGCAATCATAAACTAATAGTTTATAATTACATAAGTATTTAGTTTTATTTTGATTTATCAAGGGGCGCTTTTCAAAAAGTTTAAATTCGATTCAAATTTTCTAAACATTTACCGAATTAGGTCTTTTGCATTAAAAATAATAATACGTATATATAAGGAATCATAGGCATACTGGAAACTAACTTACATATACTTCTTTTTTTACTAAATATTATTCATATAATATAGTATATTCATATAATCTATAATATAGATAAAACAATTGTGAAGGATACGATGTGAACTTGTATAAATATTTAAATGCTATATCACTCATTTTCTGCATGTCGATATAGTATACGTAACGTACAAATGCTTCCAAGCAAGCAGTTATCAGTTAATTAATTAGCAATAATTTTATACGTACAGATTTCTTTGATGTATATTTGCGAGACAAATAATTATGGAAGTTAGCATAAAAGTTAATGCCAATAAAGGAAAAAAAAAACGCACTATTTTATTTACCTCGAAGGTGGTATGGAAAAGATAGATTTCTTTGTGAATAATAATGATCTAAAAAATCTATTTGTTCTACAGATTAATTCTGCCCAAAAAATAATTATTATTACAATAATCTCTGAGCATATATACATTAATATTTTAAATTTATTACTTATTTAGTTGATGTTTACTATTCTTTGTAATTTACATATTATATACCTTTTAAAAGTAGTGAAATCTGCCCCCCCCCCCAAAAAAACCTTTTGAAGGTAAAAGGCTGGCAAGTATAAGGTTGTTTGTTCCTGTAAAAGTTAAAAATTAATTTTACAACTCTTGATAATCTGAATGTAACAAAAATTTGAACTCTTGACTTATGCAGACAAAACCAAACTCTCATTAACACGCATACTGAAAAAAAATATTCTAAGAGCTTACTCTAAAATTAAACTTTAATTCTCAAACTTCGACAACTCTAATCTGACCGAAATTATAAGTGCTTTATCCTATATAGTTATTAAATTAAGTAAATTAAAAATCTTGCTAACACTTATTTAGACAAAATACTAGCAGCTTCACTGCATGCTGTTAAGAGGTGTTGATAATAAAGTCATCAGATCAACAAATAATATATCTTCTTTCCCCTTGTGAATAAGTAATTGAAACACAAACACTGGAAGAATATATGATGCTTATAGATCAGGTTTGAAGACAAACAATTATGTTAGGATGCATGTCTTCGAACTTCGCAAATGAGTTAATTACCAGCACTCAAATCATGATGCTTATAACTTAAGCTAAATAATCAGAAACTCTCATGGATGAAAATATGAACGTCTAATAACATCTTCGCATTATCGTCTCCTCCGATTTTATCTATACCTTCAATTTTATAAAAATTCCCATTTTTATTTTAAGAAAAGTAAGTTATGATATCAATAAATAAATTGGCAAGTTTGTTGTTATAAAAAGTAATCGTTTTGAAATAAATAAATAACCGTTTAAATTGAGGAAGGATTAGAAATATGTATGTATTCATATAAACACTCGACCAAAGCATGTGAAACGTTGATGGCCTGAACGGCAAATGGGGCGTTGCGTGCCCGGTTCCAAACATTCGCATAAATATAAATAATCAAGATAAATAGAATTATATTAATGGAATTTATAATCATTATTTGGTTTAAGTTTATCGATAGAATTATCAAGCCCGTGAGAGCATATTTTACAAATATTCCATAAATAAAAGAATATTACATTTTTACTGGTGTAGTAGGGGTAGAACGTCCTTAACGAATGATTTATATGATACAATAGCAAAGCGTTCGGAGCGTTGAGTAAATGTGTAAATGCTTACGCATATAGTGCACAGCACTATAACGTTGAAGGCTACGTTTCCTCGGTGGACTGCGGTAACAGCCGAACCTGCTTGAAGGAGAAGACTATATCAGTCCGCTAACTGCTGCTGCCAAATACTAATCCACGAGGGGGCACTACAGTTATTATATACCATTATGGTGGAGTAAGGTTCATTCGGCTACCGCGTCTGGCCGCGTCCCCTCGCCCCAATGCACACAGACAATCTTACAGTGACTGTGTCAATGTAAGTAAGTATAATAATATGGTTATCTTACTAAATGATCTAAAGAAAATTGTCTTAAAAAAATACTATCGCGAAGTCTGAAAATTAATTTTCAAGCATAAATATTTATATTTGAAAGGCTTTAATCATAAAAAAATGTAATACCATCGGAAAGATATTGGAAAAATCTGTAAATTGAGGGTTTATATTCTCTAGGTTTAATACATGATAAATAAAATATTACCAGAAAAAATTTAAAAAAAAGGTTATCTAGCAAATACAAAGTCGCGCTGTTCCTCGAAGGCACAGTGTATGAAGGAGCAAACTCTCTAAAAATCTGAACTAAATTCATGCAAAACTTTCAATCTCACTAAATTCTTGCAAAACAAATCTCACGAAGTTTTTACAAAAATCTCAATTTAATTAAATTCCCCTCCTGAAATACCCTGCAGAAAACCCTGTAGGTTTTTATACACGATAAGATGACGGAAACTATGCAGATTTTTATGTAAAAAGATGTATAAAACTATTTATATAAAAACTTACATAAATTTGCACAAAATATATATAACGTGGTGGATGAACTCGTAAAGAATCTCTGCATGATAATGTAGAAACATTTGTACTGAGTTTTCAGACACTATTTCGAAACACATAAAAATGTTTCTGCATAAACTTGTACAAATATTTTATAGGAAAATATGTAAGAAAATAAGTATGTAAATCAAGAAATACGATTGAACCCATTACCGCCCAAACGAACAAAATTTTAATGCTGACTTCGACGGCCCATCATTTTAAAAGAAAGAAGGAATTTTTCACTCAAGAACCATATATACGTACGTATATGGAACGTTTTCTAGGTCGCTCTTCCGATTGGCGGTATCAAAAATCACGAAAAGTAACGTTTAACCTATTATTTATCAAGGGGCGCGGTAGCGCCACGATGGCAAGTATAAGTACTTCAGTACGTACGCCGCCGTCGGGCGCTAGCCAGACTCTATTATACATTAAACTTGCCCTGTTGGAACCTTGGCGTACGGTTTTCTTTGTAGTGACAGCTTCGTTTTTTACATATGAGCCCTTAAGGGGTTATGCCTGAGTTAAAATTAAAAAAAAGCAAAAATTTTTTTATTTGATTTTTTTAAGGCAAATTTAATGTAGAATAAGCTGCTGAAATCCTTTTTGACCGAAAAAATTACGTTACAAAGTTATAGGCAAAATACTAAAAAAATACAATTTTTCAAAATTGCGTATTATTTATATTTTGTCTTATAGCGCTTTTGATTATTCAAAACAATTGCGATTTTATAGGAAATGTTACATTAAATGTGTTTACAAACTCCTTTTAAAAACACAATTTTATTAAAAAAAAAAACAAATTATTTACTGGATCATTACATATTAGCATACTGTAAATACCTAATTTTTATAAAATCATATATTTTTTTATTTTGGATATTTATAATACAATAAATTTAAAATTTAAATTTAGTCTTGTAATATTTTAATCAAACTTATAAAGGGTTAAAAACAGACGTACAAATTTAAATTGAAATTACCGTCTAAAAACGTGGCACCTACAGCATATGGAAAAGGAACTCACTGTTTTACCGACCTTGTCGAGTTTGCATTCAGACAGCTGTTTCGTCTGCTGTCTGTAGTCTAGTACAAGCTGGATGTTGTGCTGTTGTGATAACTTCTGAGTCTACTAGTCTTCAAATTTAGATAAGTATTTGGACTATAAACGACATATTATTTGTGAAGACTTTGTTCTTTCTGAGTGTATTCTTTATTTTTAGGTGGACGGGCTATAAATATCATGTGCACGACAAGATGCATGTGTATTACATGGCCTCAAAGCAGCTCAAAGTCTACTGTAATTGTTAACAATCCTGTCCAGTAATCGGTAAGCAATGACAAAAATTATATTCATATAAAATATGCTGAGTGTGAATGCGCATCAAAAACTTAAATTTCAATTTCAGCTTTTGATACTGGTATATCAACACGAACAGCACCCGGGTCTCCATATATTCCATAATATTTAGGTATTTTATGCCAAAATATAAAAAAGATATGCCAAGCAGTTCATGTAAGTACTACACGATAAGTATACATAAGTGTCTTGTTTAAACTTTAAATACATTTTTCTCAAGTTTTGAATTTTTATGATTTTAGTATGTGTGAATATGTGTATAACACAATATTCAAAGACTTTATCCCTCGGTGTTTTTTAATATTTTTTTTTAATATTATATAAAAGAGTCTATCGATCTCTCCGAGGCAAGTGTTGGGAAAAAAGGTAAAAATTAATTTATACCATTTTTCCTTTGGTTTCGACGTTTCGGTGAACACTGTCACCCTCTTCAGGAAACTGTCAATTTATTTCAATAAATAAATAAGCAGAATACAATTATAATGTGTGACAAATTATGACTTACATATAGAGGAGCACAACAGCCTATAGATCGAAATGTGTTTCTTCCCCGGCCAATCTCAGGCGGGGGAAGGAGAAGCGAAAAGCAAGGAGACGGACTATTATTTTTCCGGCTTCCTCGACTACTGTTTCAATAATAAGGAAACAATAGGTGTAGCCAAACGCTTTTATATCAGCGAGGAGTCTCGCTAATTTTCGAGCGGTCTA
Source organism: Philotrypesis tridentata (assembly GCA_018906965.1). NCBI lineage: Eukaryota > Metazoa > Arthropoda > Insecta > Hymenoptera > Pteromalidae > Philotrypesis > Philotrypesis tridentata. The sequence goes on from JACCIB010000287.1 coordinate 182,189, forward strand.
TTTACAAGTGACGTCAATGCTCGCCGCTCTCATGCATGTTTACAAATTTTTAAATTCGTCTATAATCCGTTTTGTTTTTCAATCGGTGTAATAATATATAACATAGTAACTCGGGAAATGATAAATTTTACAAAATTGTACAAAATCTTCAAAGAAAAATTTTCAACCTTGAAATTGAGGATATTTGTATCCATATAGAATTTTTAGAGTCAGAAGTTAAGAAATTAAATGAATTTTTACAAGAAGAAATACCAAAACAATTGTTACAATGCATTATAAATAATCAAGATACTCTTAACATAAATTATAGAAGTAGACTTAATTGCACACAGGAAAACAAGTTTAATTCTTTGTTGATCAAAACAAATGTACACTCGAGTCATGAAAAATGGTTTAAAAATCTCACAGACGTAGATGTACCAGCGAATATTATATCTGTAACAGCATTAGGACGAAAATTCAATCCTAATTGTGACCTTAATGATAATCTTATTTTTGAATGCATAAAAAACTTAGAAACTTCAATTACATATAATAGTATTCCGGAAAACATTGCAAATAATATTAGAAGCACATTATTAAATAAAATTACACAGTTTCACAATAAAACTAGACACAAAACAATAGAAGAAAAAAACTTTGAACATAAATTAACCTTTGCGGACAAGGGTAACACGACGGTTGCAATGTACAAGAACGATTACATCGAAAAAATGGAGACTCTTCTAGCAGATAGGGATACTTACACTACGGTTAAGAAAAATCCGCTGTTGAAATTACAGGCAAAGGTGAAAAGCTTTCTAAATGTTTGGAATGATAATGGTTTTCTTGGGAAAAAATATAGTAGACATAAACTTACTCAAACGGACACGATTTTACCAAAAGCATATGGATTACCAAAAATCCACAAAAAAGATTATCCGTTGCGACCTACTATTTCAACAATAGGATCACCTACATATTTTTTCTCAAAGACATTCAAAATTCTACAAAGCAATTTAGATAAGCCAAAATCCTATGTAAAAAATAGTTTTGAATTAATCGAAAAAATAAAACATGTGAATGTTCCGGCGGACCACTGTATTATAAGTCGTGACGTAAAATCGCTATACACAAATATTGACAAAGCATTAGTAAAAATTAGTATCAAAAAGAGATACACGCGAATAGCTAGAGGTTCTGACATTCCACTCGATGAAATATTAGCAGCATGTGAGTTACTTATGGAGAATACGTTTTTTCAATTTAACAATAAATTTTACAAACAACTTTTTGGTACTCCAATGGGCTCTCCGATCTCGGGATTATTCGCTGATTTAGTCATGGATGATCTCGAGACGGACTGCATTTCGAAACTTTCGTTTAAACCGATATTTTTTTACCGTTACGTGAATGATATTATTACATGCATCCCGAAAACAAAAATTAATGAAACACTTAATATATTTAATTCATACAATAGCCGGTTACAATTTACACACGAAATTGAAATAAATGACTCCATAAGTTTCTTAGACGTTTTGTTGGTAAAGAATACAGGCAAAATAATGACTGATTGGTACACGAAACCCACCTTCTCTCGTAGATTTTTAAATTATCATTCACAACATCCTGAATCTCAAAAAATCGCCATGGTGTACAATCTTATTGATAAAGCTATTAAATTATCGGACAAATGTTTTCATAAGAAAAAATTACTAGCTGAAAATAATTATCTTGTCAACTTTACCAACAAATATATAAAAAAACGTATTGACAAAATAAATTCAAATGCACAATACCAACGTTGCAATAACGACACAAATTTTAAAAACATTGTTAGTTTACCCTATGTAAAAGGGTTTTACGAACAAATGCAACATTCTTTAAAAGAAAAATTTATTACGACAGTACCGAAAATACACAATCATATGTGTAATATTATAGTTAAAGGCAAAGACAAAAGGGAAAAACAATTAGAAAAGAATGTTGTATACAAGTTGCAATGTAATGATTGTACGGCTACATATGTGGACCAAACCAAGAGAAGTGTGTGTACACGTATTGAGGAACATAAAAAATATAAAAACAACGTCATACACGAATATAATAGTAAATTCAATCACAGTTTCAATTTTGAAAAAATAAATATTAAAGATAAACAAAGTAATTTAAATAAAAGACTTGTTTCAGAAATGTTTAACATAAAAATGCAGGATAATGCTATCAATAAAATGGAAGATACACAGAAACTCAATAACGTGTACACACACTTATTACACCAATTGAAAAACAAAACGGATTATAGACGAATTTAAAAATTTGTAAACATGCATGAGAGCGGCGAGCATTGACGTGACTTGTAAACAGACCGCTCGAAAATTAGCGAGACTCCTCGCTGATATAAAAGCGTTTGGCTACACCTATCGTTTCCTTATTATTGAGACAGTAGTCGAGGAAGTCGGAACAATAATAGTCCGTCTCCTTCCTTCTCGCTTCTCCTTCCCCCGCCTGAGATTGGCCGGGGAAGAAACACATTTCGATCTATAGGCTGTTATGCTCCTCTATATGTAAGTCGTAATTTGTCACACATTATAATTGTATTGTGCTTATTTATTTATTGAAATAAATTGACAGTTTCCTGAAGAGGGTGACAGTGTTCACCGAAACGTCGAAACAAAAGGAAAAATGGTATAAATTAATTTTTAACTTTTTTCCCAACTCTTGCCTCGGAGAGATCGATAGACTCTTTTATATAATATTAAAAAACACAGAGGGATAAAGTCTTTGAATATTGTGTTATACACATATATACACATACTAAAATCATAAAAATTCAAAACTTGAGAAAAATGTATTTAAAGTTTAAACAAGACACTTATGTATACTTATCGTGTAGTACTTACATGAACTGCTTGGCATATTTTTTTTATATTTTGGCATAAAATACCTAAATATTATGGAATATATGGAGACCCGGGTGCTGTTCGTGTTGATATACCAGTATCAAAAGCTGAAATTGAAATTTAAGTTTTTGATACGTATTCACACTCAGCATATTTTATATGAATATAATTTTTGTCATTCCTTACCGATTACTGGACAGGATTGTTAACAATTACAGTAGACTTTGAGCTGCTTTGAGGCCATCTAATACACATGCATCTTGTCGTGCACATGATATTTATAGCCCGTACACCTAAAAATAAAGAATACACTCAGAAAGAACAAAGTCTTCACAAATAATAGGTCGTTTATAGTCTAAATACTTATCTAAATTTGAAGACTAGTAGACTCAGAAGTTATCACAACAGCACAACATCCAGCTTGTACTAGACTACAGACAGCAGACGAAACAGCTGTCTGAATGCAAACTCGACAAGGTCTGTAAAACAGTGAGTTCCTTTTCCATATGCTGTAGGTGCCACGTTTTTAGACGGTAATTTCAATTTAAATTTGTACGTCTGTTTTTAACCCTTTATAAGTTTGATTAAAATATTACAAGACTAAATTTAAATTTTAAATTTATTGTATTATAAATATCCAAAATAAAAAAATATATGATTTTATAAAAATTAGGTATTTACAGTATGCTAATATGTAATGATCCAGTAAATAATTTGTTTTTTTTTTTAATAAAATTGTGTTTTTAAAAGGAGTTTGTAAACACATTTAATGTAACATTTCCTATAAAATCGCAATTGTTTTGAATAATCAAAAGCGCTATAAGACAAAATATAAATAATACGCAATTTTGAAAAATTGTATTTTTTTAGTATTTTGCCTATAACTTTGTAACGTAATTTTTTCGGTCAAAAAGGATTTCAGCAGCTTATTCTATAGTAAATTTTCATTCAAAAAATCAAATAAAAAAAATTTTGATTTTTTTGAATTTTACCCCTTAAGCCCTTAATCCGAAACTCTCATGGATGAAAATATGAACGTGTAATACCATCTTCGCATTATCGTCTCCTTCGATTTTATCTATACCTTCGATTTTATAAAAATTCCCACTTTAATTTTAAGACAAGAAAGTTATGATATCAATAAATAAATTGGCAGGTTTGTTGTTATAAAAAGTAATCGTTTTGAAATAAATAAATAACCGTTTAAATTGAGGAAGGATTATAAATATGTATGTATTCATATAAAGACTCGACCAAAGCATGTGAAACGTAGATAGCCTAAACGGCAAATGGGGCGTTGCGTGCCCGGTTCCAAACATTCGCATAACATGGAGCCATTTCGGAATTATTCCAAGTTTCAATTGTTACCGATTGTACATGTGATAAAATCGTATTATGTTCTTATATGATATATTATCACACGATAAATGTGCTCATAATGTGTCATAATATCATGTGTTTGTCCAAATTTATCATGTAATATAACGGAATTGTCTCGCATCATGAAAAATCATAATTTTTAAACTAATTAATGTGTATTATTTCCTTTTCCTGTTGTTATTTATGGAAGCAACAAGCGAATGTACATTCTACTCTAGTTAGTAATTGGGAAAATAAGTTACTATTTCCTTATTTCATTAAATCTATAGCATATATGTCAAGGACGATCATCTACAATGAAATATGACATTTCAATATTCTGTTCATATAAAAAATCGATCCCAGATTTTTTTTAATAAAACAGGAACAAATTCTAGCATGTAGAACGCAATTTTTTTATGGAAAAACTTGCCGTCCCGTCCTATCATAGATAATCGATGAAATACAAAATATCAGTGTAATCAACTAGATGACAAAATATTTAATTATAATTAACTTATCTTCCTATTATCCTATAATAGCTACCACACAAAATATTTATGTTAAACTGTGAAAACAATGGCCTGTAATGATAGCAGGTATTCTACTTTTTAGTTAAGTATACATTTAAATTTAAAAATAATCTATAAGCAGCATAAATATTAATTTATTATTTTTAGCTTCACTAATAGAAATTGACTTTATACCATTATTTAATACACTATAATAGTTTAGATTTAATAGATATAATTTGATGACCACATCCATCATTTTCTATGATAGGACGGGACGGCAAGTTTCTCCATAAAAAAATTGCGTTCTACATGCTAGAATTTATTCCTGTTTTATTAAAAAAAATCTGTGATCGATTTTTTATATGAACAGAATATTTAAATCTCATATTTCATTGTAGATGATCGTCCTTGACATATATGCTATAGATTTAATGAAATAAGGAAATAGGAACTTATTTTCCGAATTACTAACTAGAGTAGATTGTATATTCGCTTGTTGCTTCCATAAATAACAACAGGAAAAGGAAATAATAGACATTAATTAGTTTAAAAATTATGATTTTTCATGATGCGAGACAATTCCGTTATATTACATGATAAATTTGGACAAACACATGATATTATGACAAATTATGAGCAAATTTATCGTGTGATAATATATCATATAAGAACATAATACAATTTTATCACATGTACAATCGGTAACAATTGAAACTTGGAATAATTCCGAAATGAATCCATATTATGCGAATGTTTGGAACCGGGCACGCAACGCCCCATTTGCCGTTCAGGCTATCTACGTTTCACATGCTTTGGTCGAGTGTTTATATGAATACATACATATTTATAATCCTTCCTCAATTTAAACGGTTATTTATTTATTTCAAAACGATTACTTTTTATAACAACAAACTTGCCAATTTATTTATTCATATCATAACTTTCTTTTCTTAAAATTAAAATGGGAATTTTTATAAAATCGAAGGTATAGATAAAATCGAAGGAGACGATAATGCGAAGATGGTATTACACGTTCATATTTTCATCCATGAGAGTTTCGGATTATTTAGCTTAAGGTATAAGCATCATGATTTGAGTGCTGGTGATTAACTCATTTACGAGGTTCGAAGACATGCGTCCTAACATAATTATTTGTCTTCAAACTTGATGTATAAGCGTCATATATTCTTTCAGTGTTTGTGTTTCAATCACTTATTCACAAGGGGAAAGAAGATATATTATTTGTTGATCTGATGACTTTATTATCAACTCCTCTTAACAGCATGCAGTGAAGCTGCTAGTATTTTGTTTAAATAAGTGTTATCAAAATCTTTAATTTACTTAATTTAATAACTGTATAGGATAAAGCACATATAATTTAGGCCACATTAGAGTTGTCGAAGTTTGAAAATTAAAGTTTAATTTTAGAGTAAGCTCTTAGAATTTTTTTTTTTCAATATGAGTGTTAATGAGATTGGTTTTGTCTGCATGAGTGTTATCAAGAGTTCAAAATTTTGTTACATTAAGGTTATCAAGAGTTGTAAAATTAATTTTGAATTTTTATAGGAAGAAACAACCTTATACTTGCCAGCCTCTTACCTTGAAAAGGTTTGTTTGGGGGGGGGGTGGGCAGATTTCACTACTTTTAAAAGGTATATAATATATACATTACAAAGAATACTAAACATATACTAAATAAGTCATAAATTTAAAATATTAATATACATATGCTCAGAGATTATTGTAATAATAATTATTTTTTAGGCACAATTAATCTGTAGAGCAAATAGTTTTTTTAGATCATTATTATTCACAAAGAAATTTATCTTTTCCATACCACCTTCGAGGTAAATAAAATAGCGCATTTTTTTTCCTTTATTCACACTAAATTTTCTGCTAAGTTCCATAATTATTTGTCTCGCACATATACATCAAAGAAATCTGTACGTACAAAAGTATTGCTAATTAATTAACTGATAACTGCTTGCTTGGAAGCATTTGTACGTTACGTATACTATCGACATGCAGAAAATGAGTGATATAGCATTTAAATATTTATACAAGTTCACATCGTATCCTTCACAATTGTTTTATCTATATTATAGTATTATGAATAATATTTAGTAAAAAAAGATGTATATGTAAGTTAGTTTCCAATATCCCTATGATTCCTTATGATATACGTATTATTATTTTTAATGCAAAAGACCTAATTCGGTAAATGTTTAGAAAATGGGAATCGAATTTAAACTTTATGAAAACTTGTAAAAAATAATGTCAATAAAGTTGTGGTATCCTCTGTAGGCCTAATCCACAAAATTGACACAAAACTTTATTCTGTTTAACATAATTATTTACTTGATACAGATAGTATGAAAAAGTAAAGATCATTTAATGAAAAATAAATTTTTGGTTGATACGATAAACTTGAAATTTTTCTTGATTTCCCTCTGATTAGTACGTTTAATGACGGCGGGGAGGTATATTCCGACACTCCTACCTGTCTCTAATCCCTTTGCTCGACTTCCTCGCGTTCTGGTGTGCCTCGTGCCCTGTGGATGCGCACGCGAAATAAACTTATTTTATTACTCGGAAACTGCACACGGAGGGTAGATGCTCGGGTCGCTCTGGTTGTCGCCTTGGAAAAATGCTCGCTCGTGGTACTCTATGCTCGGGATGCTCATTCCATACTGACCATATTCGCACGTCCGGCAACTACGCCGGTTCACGGCGTCTCTCACTCTCTCACTCGCACTCACGCATTTCCCCTAGATCGCTCTCTCACGCCTATCATACGTTCACACGCTTTCGCACCATATATGCCATATATCATATCGCACTCTCGCGCCCTCTTTTACAACTTATTAATGCGCGCGATTTTTGAAACGCTCTTACACGCATGTCTGGCTCTATTAGTTGCTCTGACGCATTTTCGCACAATTACATGCTCCCGCACGCTTACATTTTTGTTATCCGCTCGCACGCGCGCTGTGGATTGAGCCGTAGCCCTCCACCTTTTCCCAATATCACACGGCGCATACGCGTTGCCTCCACTCTCTCTCGTCTGTCTCTAATGCATTCATTCTCTCGCTATCCATCCTTCTCGCACTCATTCCTCGGTCAATAGCTCGCCAACATGGCGGCCGCCGCTCGCGCGCGTACGCCTCGTGGCTCGCATGCCTCGTGTTTCTTGTCTCTCTCGCTCTCGTTGCTCCAGCGCTGCGCCGTTCGTCCCTCTCTCTCTCTCTTTCGCCTTGGCTGCCGCGCGCTGCTACGCGCTGTGCTTCCCCCACTCTCTCGCTCTCGCCTCGTGCTGCTGCTGCTCGGCGGCAGGCTGCTCTCGGCGCCGTGCTGTCCTCCTGGCTCTACAGCTGACTGCTCGCTTGCTGCTGAAAGCACCACCGAGTATAAGAATATGTTCTCTTACTGGGTGGTGTCCAGGCGAGCAGCCATCGACGGGATCCCCGTCACAAAACATAGTTATTTTCAATTTTCAGAGTTCCCGAAGTACAGACAGTTTTCAGAATATGGGTTGAACATCTCCTTTCCCATTCGAAATGTATGTTTTGCTTTCTAAAAGATATAAAGATCATTCAAGTTTTCAAGCCCACTGCTTAGAGAGGTAATATAACAATTCGGACGATGGTAGAGTTGAGCAGTTTTGAGATAATCAGAGACTAGAAATTTCAAAATTCAATAGTTAAAAACTGCTGAGTCGTATCAACTTGAAAATTTTTATATTATCCCTCTAAGTGACAGGCTTTAATACTCATTCGTTTTCATTATCTTTTACAAAGCAAAACATGCATTTCCCTTAGGAAAAGACTCGTTACATGCAAGATTTGGAAACTGAGTGTACATGTTGCTCTCTCAAAATTGAGAATAACTAATTTTTCATGAAGCAAATTAATCAGAGGGATAGCATAAGAAATTTCAAGTTAATCGTCTAGACCAATTTTGTTCCATTTTGAATGCCTTAAATGATAATTATTTTGACATTGGTCTATGTGATAAACTTAAATTTTCACATGCTATCCTTGCGATGGATTTCTAGATAGAACATAAGTTTTTCTGAATTTGAAAGAAGTACAATAAAGTATACACATTTTCGATATCATGGATGTAACGAGCCTTTTCCCAAGGGAAAAGCATATTTTGTTTTGTATAAGGTAACGAGAACTTATAAGTTGTCAAGCCAGTCACTTGGAGGGACAATATAAAAATTTTCAAGTTGATACGACTCAGCAGTTTTCAATTATTGAATTTTGAAATTTCTAGTCTCTGATTATCTCAATACTGCTCAACTATACCATGGTCAGAATTGTTATACTATCTCTCTAAGCAGTGGGCTTGAAAACTTGAATGATCTTTCTATCTTTTAGAAAGCAAAACATGCATTTCGAATGGGAAAAGAGATGCTCAACCCACATTCTGGAAACTGCCTGTACTCCGGGCTGTTACGTCTGAACATGTATATACAATTTCTTAATTCGCAATGGTTCCAAGGGAAATAAATAAAAGACTCTGGTATACGTTATGTGAAAAGTATATATGTATATATTTATTCATTCATTTACTAAACATGAATTTACTGTAATTGCCCCTTGCTTTGCGATCGTTGTACGATCGCATTACCGGGTGAGTGGTCGGAAAATACGAGACCAGTATAAAAATGAAAGACTCAGATATTTTAGGAAGAGAAAAAGTACCTTGCTATTCTCGGTGAGTTGTCTATGTAAGTGTATATATATATATATATATATATATATATATATGTCGAAGTCGATGCTGGATGCTGTCGCTCCGTGATCTCCCGCTGAGGGTCTTCCTCTGTAGAGAGAGAGTATACGGCGCCGCCGTGTCTGGGCCTTTTTACTGGTATTCGGTCGGCCCGTTCTATGTTTCCTTTCTATCTCTCTCTCTCTCTCTCTCTCTTCTCTTTCTCGAGCGGAATGTCTTCTCTGTTCACTTAATTACGGAAGACTCGCGCACTACTGTTTTTCGTGTTTTCTGCGCGTGTTCAAAAGAATACAATTATACAGGTTCGCGTACTTGTCGACTATTCGTGTCTGCGTATATAGAGATCACGCACTTGCGGTCAATCGATCGTACTGATCAGTTTTCGGTCTGTGAACTTAGTGTCCGCGCCGCCGCTCGTCTTCTCTATTTAAGCAGGTAGGTGATTTTTGGCATTGGCCCTCTCACTTTCCGCTACCACGCCTAATTACGTGCAAATCGAAGGTTTTCTCGGCGCTTCTCTATCGATGATGACACTTGTTTACGCTTTCCCTCAATCTTCCACTCTCGATTTCCTCAAGGCGTCGGCCTTCCGCATCTGCGTATTACCTGCCCGTGTTGCGTAATGCATTATGGGCAATTCTTATTCTCGAGGTTCCTTCGAGTTTTTCGGCTAGTGCGCAATAGTCGTGATTTTTCCTCGTTGTTGCGTATCTGTTCACGTGTTTGTATTTCTTTCGCAATGAAATTTGTTTATTTCATTACACTTCCGCCCTTATAAAATGACGAGAGTACATCTCGAGTCGATTACACGAAGTGTGCTTGTGTGTATATATATGTGTGTATGCATAAGGTGTAATGATGTGTTCTCCTGATATTATGAACAAAGAGTAGTATATCATAGCTTCCTCGTTGTTCATTTACAATTGTTCATAAGGTACTTTTTTTATATATAAACATTCCTTTTTTTTATCTACAAACCTTTGTTCTCCTATTTTATTCGCACCTGGTCTCGTTCAAAATTTTTGAATTTCTTTTATTGAATACATAAAGTGTTTACAGTTATATTGTTTCTGTTACTTAATTTTCTTTATTTTACAATAATATGTTTTACAATTTAAATTTTCTCGTAGTGAACATGTGTATTGTGGATACATATTTTTATCTATATACATATATATATGGGTGTTTCTCTGACAAATCGAGGGGTCGATTTTTTGACCCTATCGAAAAAAATTTTTAAAATGTTCCTAAGAGACACATGAGTATCCCTGAATTTTTTCAGATTTTTTGCATCAAGTATCTTCGAGTTACAGAGGGTCAAAGTTGATGAAATCACGTTTTTTTGCTTTTTCCGGCTACTTTCATTAATTTGTAGATCCTCAGGGAATCATTTTTCACTATAGAGATATATAACATTTTTTTCTGCAAATTTTCTAAACTATTCAAAAAAAACATTTTTGATCTCGTATATACATGTTTTAAGAAAGTTATAAGTCATTTAAGTCTTAAAATCAAGTTTTAGGAAAGTTCGATCATCCGGATCATAACCAAAAAATTCATGAATATACCTTATTTCAATTCAAAAAAGTCTGCGGAAGACCCAGAATGTTAGAGGCCTTGGTTTCTCTGTAAAAAATCATTATATCCGTTCATATATGAAAAAAATTTAGTTTTATTGCTATATCGAAGCATTTAACCAATTTTATCAATTACGTAAATTTTTTTATAATAATTTCAGTCATTAAAAAAATGATAAGGTTAGTGAAATGCTTCGATATAGCAATAAAACTAAATTTTTTTCATATATGAACGGATATAATGATTTTTTACAGAGAAACCAAGGCCTCTGACATTCTGGGTTTTTAGCAGACTTTTTTGAATTGAAATAAGGTATCTTCATGAATTTTTTGGTTATGATCCGGATGATCGAACTTTCCTAAAACTTGATTTTAAGACTTAAATGACTTATAACTTTCTTAAAACATATATATACGACATCAAAAATATTTTTTTTTAATACTTTAGAAAATTTGCAGAAAAAAATGTTATATATCTCTATAGTGAAAAATGCTTCCCTGAGGATCTACAAATTAATGAAAGTAGCCGGAAAAAGCAAAAAAACGTGATTTCATCAACTTTGACCCTCTGTAACTCGAAGATACTTGATGCAAAAAATCTGAAAAAATTCAGGGATACTCATGTGTCTCTTAGGAACATTTTAAAAATTTTTTTCGATAGGGTCAAAAAATCGACCGCTCGATTTGTCAGAGAACCACCCATATATATGTATATATTACTTCTCGTTCTGCAATAAACAAAATATATAAATTCATGGTAAGTACATATATTTTCTTCATAATAGTCTTAGAAAAATGTAGTGTTTGTTAGTTACAAGTATTCTTTTCCTCTTTCACATCTCCAGCCTTTCACTCGACCGGAGCAACTGTTCCCTCTCGGCCCGAAAATTCGTCGCCCGTCCCATCGCGACGTATCGTAATGTCATTACAGTATTCGTCCAAAAACAAATCAAAACTTCTCAAAGGAAAAAAAAGGAAATTTCGTGAAATTTTTTTAAGATTAGAGAATAAACTTTTACTTTAAACAAGAAATTCCTCAAATTTTGCATTTTCCCCCTTTTTTTATTGTTAGTTTTATAGTATAAAAGATTTCATTTAACATGATAACCCTATTCTTACTATTCCTTCCTTTGGAAATTCCTTTTCCCTTTATATCGTATAGCTATATATATATTTTTTTCTAAGTATAAATTTTTTTGCTTTATATTTGTTTCCCTTCACCTTGATACCTATGGCAATATATATAAAAATTTATGATTGATTATAGGAAAATTTGTAGGTGATAAATTCCTAATTTTACGATGGTTCGATATGCGAAATTCGGAGTCGATTGGCATTGACGGTTTTTATTTTTCTATTTTTCATACGTATTTTAATGTTGCGCTGTCCATTGAAAACGTCCAGCACGGTGTATGGCCCTTCGTATTGATCTCCCAATTTGTATTGTTTGCCTCCTTTCAACAGCCACACTATGTCTCCTATTTTAAATTCCTGTGGATTAACCTTGCGATCATAATAATATTTGGACTTGATTTTTGAATCAATTAATTTCTCTCTTGCAATCCGTTGCAAATCGTATAACTTTTGATTAAGACTTGTGACGTAATCGTTGTATGTTGGGGGTTGATCCTCCTTCTCTAGCGGATCACTTGAGGGTAGTCGTGCCGTTCTTCCAAATACTAATTCATAGAGAGTGAAAGAATGACCCTCATGTGGAACGGTGTTGTAGCATAAAGTTGCGAGTTCCAATAACTCGTCCCAGGATTCATTGGTCATAATGGTTTTTAAATATTTCGCTAGTGCATGATGTGAGCGTTCTAGCGAACCATTTGCTTGTGGATGATAGGGTGTCGTTTTCACTTGCTTAATCTTGAACCTTTTTGCAACTCTCTGCAATAATTTTGACATAAAGTTGCTCCCTTGATCGGTCAGAATCGTTACTGGGGCTCCAAAAATGCATATGAATCTTCTGACAAATCCATCGGCTACGGATGTCGCTGTTGCATCTTTCAAAGGTATTGCCATACAATATTTTGAAAAATTACACTGTATTGTTAATATATTGTTGTGGCCATTTTCTGTTACTGGAAATGGTCCAACAATGTCGAGACTTACTTTCTCCATAGGTGAGTGTGGAGTATCAGTGATTTGCATGGGTTGTTTTGTTTTAACCCTTACCAATTTCTTCACTTGACACGTGACACACGTACGTATGAAATTTTGCACGTCCTCCTTGAGATTTTCCCAAAAATATCGCTGTTTAATTTGTCGATATGTTTTGGTGATTCCTCGATGTCCTCCTACAGCGGTGCAATGCATTTCTTTAATGATTTTGCTTCGATCTTGCTCTTCGATGTATTTGATTATACCCAGGCAGATTATGACCTTTATTTGCACATTCTCTAGAGCCTTACGCATTAGTTGTACTATTTCCTTCCATTCTACGTTTTCAACGTTAGGGCTTTTTGCTATACTCACGGAACGTAATCCCTTTTTTTTATCAATGCCTTTAATACTTCAAAGGTATCAATCAAATTCTTTCGAATTTCTGTAGTGCTTGCGGATGTTGTGCTCCTTATTACTGCTGTGAAAAGTTGCCGATTATTTCTTGTAGTGCACTTGATTTCACCTGGCTCTAGGTTTGCAAATTTTTGTAAAAATTTTCTTGATGATAATTGCTCCGCTCCTGCGTCGCACGGATTACCTTGAGTATCGATAAAATATATGTAATTGTCTTTTCGCATGTATAGTTGTTCTCTGCATTCCACAAATTTCTCTTCTCTTCGTACTTCGTGATCACTCCGCTCCCTTATTTCATCTTCATTGCAAAAGGTGTCCTCGAGTACAGGTTCACTTCTCTTTTCGCCTGATAGTGGTGAACTTTCATTCTCGTCAACATTTTCATTGTCATTTTCTTGCTCAATAGTTGCTTCGGGTAACGGTGGCAATCGATTCACCTCATCTGTTTTTGTTAATTTTTCTTGGTTTATTTCTTCTCGTGATCGATTTGCCTTCTTCGGTCTTTTGTCCCTGTAATTAGGAACTGGTATTTTTCCCGCCCTCGTAGGGGTTTGTACTGCTAAGACTAGCTTCTCGTCGATCTCCTCCTCCTCGGGCTTGTCGTTGGTAACTGGATTTCGTGAGAGAGCATGTGCATTAGTATTGTTTTTACCGCTTTTGTATACGATGTCATAGTCATATGCGTTCAATTTTATACGCCATCTGCTTACCTTTGTTGTTAAATCCGTTGATTTCTTAAACCATACTAACGGTTTACAATCTGTTACGATTGTAAAATGCCGACCTAATAAATATGGTCGAAATTGAGATACCGCGTAGAGAATAGCTAGCGCTTCTCTCGAATAAGAATCGTATCGGCTCTCGGTATCGGATAATACTCGGGACACATAGGCTATAGGTCGGTCCTTTCCTATGTCCCCTTGACTCAAGATGGCGCCAATTGCGTGTAAACTGGCATCAGTTGTAACATCAAAGTGTTTTGAAAAATCAGCAATTTGCAATATTGGCTTTTCGCAAAGTTTGTTTTTCAAAATTTCAAAAGCCTTTTCGGTCTCGTCTGACCATTGAAAAACCGATTCTTTTTTCAAAAGATTGCTTAAGGGTCTTGCGATGTTCGAAAAACCTTCGATAAATCGCCTATAATAACCCGCCTAATCCCAAAAATTCGCGTATATTTTTCTGCGTTTTGGGTCGCGGAAAATTTTTGACCGCTTCAATTTTTCTCGGATCTGGGCGAACTCCTTCTGGTGTCAGCAAATGCCCCAAATAAATCACTTCGGTTTGCAAAAATTTGCACTTGTCAGGTTGCATTTTAAGATTAGCGTCTCGCAACCTTTTTAAAAATTTTTCAAATTTTTCATTGTGTTCTTCAATTGTTTTTCCATAGATCACGGCGTCGTCTAGGAATAGGAATATTTCACGACCTTGTAATCCTTTGAACACTAGCTCAACGGCTCTCTGGAACGTGGCAGGGCTATTGCAAAGGCCCATTGGGAGTTTGTTAAATTCAAATAACCCTTGCGGAGTGGTAAACGCTGTTTTGTACCGATCGGGTTCATGTAGGGGTATTTGGAAAAATCCCTGCGCTAGATCAAATACCGAAAATATCGAGCTCCTTCCAACTGATCGATAATATCCTAAAATATTCGGTAAAGGGTATTTATCTTTAACCGTTTTATCATTTAACTTTCGATAATCTACCACGAATCGATAGCGTTTGTTGCCTTGACTATCGAGTGTCTTTGCTACTAAAAATGCCGGGGAAGAAAAGGGCGAGTTCGAGGGGCGTATTATATCGCTTTCAAGTAGCTCCGTTACCTGCCGCTCGAGCTCCTCCTTCAATAGATGCGCCGGCCTGTACGGCTTTTCATATATAGGTATATCGTCCGTTGTCACAATGCGGTGACTCGGGACTTTGGCTGTCCCCAAGCGTTCTCCTTTCAAATGAAAACAGTCGGCGTACTCTTCGATTAATTTTTCAATTGGCTCTTGAATCTCTTTTTCCAAATGACTCAACTTCAACAATGATTTTAATTTTTCCATCCGAATGTTTTCATTGTTTTCTGGATTATTGGCCAACTCAATGTTGAAAATAAATTTATCCATTTCCGCTGATGGCATCTCGGCAGAATAATAATCTTTTTCTGAAATTTCCGTATAATTGAAGCAAAGGTTATCAATATGACTTTTTTCAATATAATTTTTAATAAAATAACAATTATCCGCTTTATCATCTTTACGATCCCCATATAAATGTTCAAGTATTTCCGCTCCCACAAAATGTTTCTCCGTAATGTCGTTCGTCTCCTGTCCTTGAATCGTATCGTCAATTATGAGCTCATCAATTTCTCTATCTTTATCCGGAATTTCATCTTCGGATTTATTTTCACAAATTTCATTATCATTATCAATTTCATAATTTGCTACAATGGCCATTTCATTTATTTCATCATCGTAGTCTTCATTTTCATTATCAATTTCAATATCAGTTACAACATTTACTACAATTGCCCTTTCATTTGTTTTATCATTGTAGGTTTCATTTTCATCATTAATTTCATCATCAATTTCAGTATTATTCTTCATTGCAATTTCCGTATTTATTACAATTTCATTATTATTCATGACTCTATCATTAATTATCATTTCGTTCTTAAATGCGCGCGTGCTTTCATTTGTCGACTTTCTCGTATTCAAAACATCATTTACTTGATCAATTTTCTCAAATTCTTCGCGAACCGTTTCTTTCGCGTTTTCAAAATTTTCATCTATCGGGCGCATTCCCGAATTATTATTTCCCGTAATTTCATTTTGCTCATATTCAATCAATTCGTGCGGCCGGCTTATCGAATGCTTCTCCCGATTCAAGTATACTCCCGCTCTTCGGTCTGTCTCGTCATAGTCCGTCCTCGGTTCCCCCTCCGCGGGGTTCCGCTCGGAGACCTTTCTCTTTTCGGTGCCCCTCCCAGTCATCGCGCTCGAGCTCACGGCGTCCCGTTGCTCTGTAGACTCGATGGCTGCTCGATTTTTCATGAACGGAATTATTTGTCCATTTATTTCAATGTACTCTTCATTGAAATTTATTTTCGCATTACCTTTGCGAAAAAATTCATTACCCAAAATACCTGCTTCAATTATTGGGAAATTATCTTCCACCAAATGGAACTCTGTAATAATGTCATTGAAATCAAGTGTTATTTGGCCGAGTGTACTGATGTATCCCTCGGTTATCCCTTTCAACTTTATGTACTCTCGCTTGTCAATTTTAACATAGGGCGCTACCTCCGACTCACGCACTAGGTTAATTGCCGCGCCGGTATCCAACATGAATACCAGTGGCCTTCGAAAACCTCCCGCGTCGATCTTAATCGTCGGGGAGACACTTACTCTACTGAGATTTATTGACTCGATCCGGCAATGGGTGTGGGCCCCTGTCGCGGAACTCCCGGGCGTCCTCCTGTGTTTGACTCCCTCGGGGCGCCCTCCCGCGAAAGAGCACTCTCGTTTCCCTGCCCTTGATTGCTAGCGCGGACTTCGCGTTGGCGCTTATAACAATCTCTTTGCATGTGGCCCGTTTTGCCGCAATAATAGCAATCTTTATTCAAGCTATTGGGGGGTAATCTTATATTAGTTTGGGCCCCCCTGGGTCTGTATGAATTACCTTCCCTGTTATTCATATTGTTATTACTATTATTGTTATTGCTATCAGTTTTCGGCGTTCCAACCGCCGAAATTTCTATTATTTTTATTATAATAATTTTGATTGTTATATGGCCTTCCGTTCGACTGCGCTTGATGTTGCATCATTTTTCGGCAATTCATCATGACATGGCCCGTTTTTCCGCAAAAACCGCATATTATCACGGTATAAGGCTCTATTGCATGCACTTTACGCGTCTCTTGTACTTTCCCTTTCTCGTCCTCCGAGGGACTTTCGTCTTCGTTGCCGCAGCCCGCGTATTCTCTCTCTATCTCTATTGCCTGTTCGCGTGCTTCGTCTAGCGTCTCGTAGTCGCCCATCCGACCTCGAATTTCCCATTTCACGCCGCGTTTAAAGAATTTAATGCAGTCTCTCTCGATTTCAGCTCGAAAACTTTTTTCGTTCTCCGCGTCATATCTCTCTTCCCGTAAAGCGGTTGTAGTATTTCTTTTTGGATTTCTTTGATTTTATTGAAAAATGTAATTACCGACTCTCCTCTTTTTTGACGTTTCTTTGCTAATTCTCCCGTCCAGTCATGATACGTTTTTGCCGAACCGTATATTTTTTCGAAAAAATTTATTACTTCTGTTATCGATTTGAAACTTTGACCGCGGCTACTAGTAAGTGCGTCTCCGTATAAACGCATTCGTATGAATTTGACTAATTCCGTTTCGCGCCCCGCCGGAACCATCTCTTTCGCTTCTCTACAACCGTCAAGAAATACATTTAATGAGATATGTTGCCCGTTATACCGCGGAATAATATCTAGAATATTCGAAATTGACATTCCTCTCATTCCGTCGGTCGCCATTTCGTTATCGGTAATTTCGATTTTTTCGGATTCGTTTTTGCAATCGTTCGTTGAAAAATAAAGCAAGTTGCTATTTTCTAAAATAGGGTTTGGAGTTGGAATAACTTCGTTTTCGTGCCGATATAAGTCTTGTATGTTTACTGGGTGTTTGAAAAAATCGGTTATTCGATCTACAACAAACCCTGTAATAAATTCTATTCCCCCGTACCCTGGGTTATCTCTGAGAGTGTTATTTACCTCTTCTATATTTTCGGGTTTTGAAAAATATTCTTCGACTTTTTCCGCTCCCACGAATTTACTTAAATGCGCTTTTATATCTTCAAACTCTTTTTCTTCGCTTATTACCGACTCATCTGTTTGTGCGCTTTGTAGGTATGAAACTAATTTTTTGTGACTTTCGCTCTTACTGACTATCGGAGTGCTCGCATCAAATTTTCTATTATTGAGTTTTCTGTCAAAAATTTCTTTGCTTTTCAAAAAGCTCTCTGTTTTTAAACGAAACTGCGTAGTAGTTCTAGTTTCCTTATCGCTGTCACTGTCGTCTTCTGTCTCGTTTTTGTTTTCTCTGTATATATGAAATTGTTTTTTGATTTCGGAAATTCGTCAATTTCTCTCGGTTCTTCAATTGTATATTTTTTACACGTTCCCGTAATTTCTTTCGCGAGTGCGTTTGCGTCTCCGATCAATTTTTGAACAGTTATACTTTCGTCTTCGTCAATTTCGTCTATGTTTTTTCTCGTTTGTCTTAATTTGTCAAGTACTGTCGAATCTTCGCTTGAATTTCCGGAACCGCGCCAATTGCTAAACGCGTTTGTGTCTCACATTATTGGGAACCATCGCTGATGATCTCGCATTTCCCTATTCCATTTGCCGATGCACCAATTTAAAATTATATATATATGTTACGTCTGAACATATATATACAATTTCTTAATTTGCAATGGTTCCAAGGGAAATAAATAAAAGACTCTGGTATGCGTTATGTGAAAAGTATATATGTATATATATTTATTCATTCATTTACTAAACATGAATTTACAGTAATTGCCCCTTGCTTTGCGATCGTTGTACGTTCGCATTACCGGGTGAGGGGTCGGAAAATACGAGACCAGTATAAAAATGAAAGACTCAGATATTTTAGGAAGAGAAAAAGTACCTTGCTATTCTCGGTGTGTTGTCTGTGTACGTGTATATCTATATAAATGTATATGTAGAAGTAGATGCTGGATGCTGCCGCTCCGTGATCTCCCGCTGTGAGGGTCTTCCTCTGTAGAGAGAGAGAGTATACGGCGCCGCCGCGTCTGGGCCTTTTTACAGGTATTCGGTCGGCCCGTTCTATGCTTCCTTTCTATCTCTCTCTCTCTCTCTCTCTCCTCC